>CM021102.1:800152519-800344756 GCA_007115665.2 Sequoiadendron giganteum | reverse complement strand
AATTAAACTTACCCCTTCGTCCGGATACACATGAAAATGATGATTTCTGAGGGGAAATTTCTTCTGGGTATTGGACATTTCCCACTGGGAGATGATTTAAAACTTTTCCACACCTCGCTCAAGATTTTTCGGCAAAGATTTTAGCTTGGCGTCTGTTGATGAATTTCCTAGGCAAAATAAATTTTCTAAGGCAGAGAAAAGTTTTTATAAAAAAATGCCTCGGCTGGTGATGTCAAAATGAGCGCCTAGATTACAGTGGGTGAAATTTATGAAGAAGACAAAATTGTCGAAGGAAAGAAAAGAATGAAGCAACAAGGGGGTCAAATACACTCACAGGGTAGAGATGAAATTTGTCTAAGGCATGGAGGAATTTGAAGATGAAATAACGCTAGAAGATCAAGCATTCAAGTGCGTCCTCAAGGTGAAATAATTTCCAAGGCACAAACTCCAGGCACAAGGTGGTGAATTCGCCTTTGAAGACAACCTCATGAAATGAACACCATGCACTCATGACGAAAGTTTGCTAGAAAATGATGAATTTTATCGGAGGTCAAGCAAACCTTGGAAGTCAGAACATGGAAATTGGGTAAATAAAGTGAATTTATATTATAAGTGTTCTGATGCTCTTCTTTTGTTTTGCAGGATGAACACCAGAGCCAAAGCATAAGGACTTGAGGTGATGAAGCTGGACAACGTTACAACTTTGGAAAAGAGGAACGACAGTGAAGATTCGTCTAAGGCATTAGGAACGTGATGCAAAAGGGGCTAAAAGCGCCCAAGGCAATGAGTTGAAGAAATGTGAAAGTTACAAGGGAGAAATACATCCAGGAATGAAAGCAACAGGAAGAATTAACGAAGAAGAGCTTTTTGCAAGGAGGATTTGAATCAAGTGTTGTTGTGTGCTTGCCTCCTCCTAACGCAACAGAATTGGCAGGCAGAACAGTGGGAACGCGTTTCTTGGCGAGAATCTTCTAGAAGAGGATAGTGGGCATTAATTGCTCATAGTGGTTCCTGCAGAGGAGTGAAGAATATTTTGTTCGTTTATTACCCCACTCCTCTCTGTGGCGGTTTTTAGGGCAAAAACCCTAATTAGGGCATATGTGGCTCGATCTGAGCCCTTCATTGTAATTCAATCTAAGTCGTCCACTGAGATGGACTTATTATAAAAGGGGCATCCCCCCTCATTTGTAATCAATTAGAATTAGATCAAGACCAAAGCTAGAGGATTGAATTAGAGAGTAGAAGGCATTTAGCATTTAGTTTAGAAGTTAGCTTAGATTGAGGAGGGAAGAAAACTTTCCTTTGAAAGTTTTGTAAATGGTTGTTGTGAACACTTTTCATAATACAAAGAGTTTCATTGCTTGGTGATTTCTTCTTTTGTTATGAGTAGCTAGCAAGGCCATTTCATCTTTCCAATTCAAAGTAGATAGAGTAAAATAGACTTTTTATTTCATGCAAGTAGTCGTTAATTGTGGAGTGTGGTGTTTAGTTTGGACAAGTCTTCCTTTATCCATACCACTAGCGAGCTTGCTGATGGTAAGTCTGCCCTGCGTGGTCAACTAGAATTTCAATACCTAACTTCGATTGTGGTTCGTGCGTGTTCACTTGCATCGTTGTGATGGGGTGCGCATATTGAGTCATAATTTGAATATCTTACTCATCCTTTGAAGATTGCACCAACTTTGTCAGAGTTGTCCGAAGGGGAGGCGGAACAAAGTTTGGTTTGAAGATTGTCAAAGTCTATCCTCACATTCCACCCTTTAGAAGTAGATTGTAGAATTCCTACCCCTATTCCTTTTCAATTCAGTATTTTCTCGGTTAACTTAAGAATCAGAGCCTCATTGTCAAATCATTCATTGTCCTAACTGCTTCACAGAGTTGAACGACTACGTAAGTCCCCTTGGAATACCCAACATATTCACATCAACCAACTGAGTCTATTCGCGATAAAAAGAACCTTGGAGTTGAACGCGTGAACTTTCACGCAATCTTAGCATGCGAAATACTTTGATCAAGGGAGAATAGAGTGACCGTTGGACATTTTATTCTGTGTTGGTGTTGTCATAAAACACACGTCAACAGGACGGTCTTTAACACCATCACTGATGTCATTTGTACTCTCATCATCGTTCGTCTTCCTCTTTCCTTCGGAAGATGTTTTGTCTTTACTCTCTATGTTCACTGCCCGATTGTAGGTTTTGGTGTATGATGATGGAGGTACGACCTTCATCTTTTTCCTTAGTGACGATAGCAATCCTTTGAGGAACCAACGCTTCTTCAATCCATCGACTGGCTAAGTCTCTAATTTCACCAACAACTCCTTGAGCCTACGATTGTAAGCTCGTACATTCTCATGTTTCCCCTGTTTAGTATTGTAAATTTTGGCCACAATTGAATTATCATCTCTTAGAATCCTAAATTCTTCTTTGAACGCTCTTTCTAGTGCCCCCCATGTGGCTTTTTGTGTTGCTTCCAGTTCAGTGTACCAAATCTATTGCTATTCCTCTGAGCACCATTGGAAACACTCTCAACCAATAGTCTATGTCTTCCCGTCCATTTGCTATCCATATAGTTTCACAAGTTTTGCAATGCTTGACAAGATCCTCCGACTTGTTCCCGTGAACTTCGGCAGTTTCTGCCTCTTAACACTCGGACTGGCTAGTAGAGTTACCATCTTTCTTCCCCGATACCCTACCTATGAGTTGGACATGATTGGACTATTTCTCTCGACATGTCTCAATGCCTCTCTTGCACTCTTGGCCAAATACGAGTCTTCTACACGTCTCCTCTCAGCATCCTCTGCACTTCAAGTCTCCTGGGGGTTGTTTCTATACTCCCTCTGTCGGAGGGTCTCCGGTTCAAATCTTCCAATTCTCAATTCTTCGTTTGATATGGGCAACTCTCGAATACAACATATGCTATTTTCATCATCTTTATGTTTTTCTCTATTTGTTATGGATAGTTGCTCGAAAGTGCCTTGGTTTGTTTCTTTGACAAGGTTTCGGTTCAGTTCAGCAATATCTTGGTTTATTTCAATAAGGTCTTGATTGGCTTCTTCAATGATTTGTTTCAATCTTCTTCGTCGGTCTTCTTGTTCTTTTAATTTAAGTGATCTTCGTACCCGTTCTTCGAGTGTTTCTTGTCTGCTGGGTATTCGGTTCTTATCCTTGTTGGGTCGTAAGGGCATTAATTTCAGAGAGTGCGCCTAGGACTGGTGTTGCATTCTTCCTCCTCCCATTTGTTCCTATCTTCATACCGTTGCAATATTTGTTGCCTTCGTTGTTCTTGGTCACTCTCAGCCTGAAAATCTTGCAATATAATGTAGTCACGTGCAATCAACCTTGGTAATCTGTTGAGGAGGTGGTTGACCTCTGGGTTGGCGCGCAAATTGTCCCAGATGACCACCTGAGGGACCTCTCACCTAAGAGCCTCCCATCGTACGTGATCCCTCAATGAGATATCGCACAGGTTTATGAGATCCTCCGTCAATGCGTCTCGTCTATCTTTGTTGGCTTGTACCAACTCTTCAACTGGCTAACCCATTACGATGCAATTCTCCCATTTGTGTGATGTGTATGAGGGCTAAATTTGGCAACTACGCCAAATGTTTACTCTCTAAGTGGTTTAACCTATGAACACAGAGTAAACGATAATTGTATAGTAGAATATATAACAATTATGAAATATAGTAATCACATAAAGATTGCATAGAATATAGCATTGTATCCATTCATCAGATAATAGCAAGTACATCATATGTTAGAATGTCTCCCCGACTACAATTGAATTATCAAATATATAGCCAGTCGATGTTGGTTGAGGACGACAACCGTCAACAACGACTCGTTACAACCACCCAACTGTCGTGGATTAGTTTCCCAATTACAACTTATACTAATCTATTGTTGTGCACAAAGTATTATTTACTTATTTTATGTAATATTTGTTTGGTCGACTAACAACTTAATTATTTATGGTACGGTCGACTACAAAGAACCTTTATGAGGCTAATGAATGAAGTTTCAAAACCTTTCTTAGGTAAGTTTGTTGTTACTTATTTGGATAATATTTTGGTGTTTAGGACTGGGGAGGAGCATCTTGAACACTGCCACAAGTTTTAGCATAGTTGAGAAAGGAGAAAATGTGTATATACCTAAAGAAGTGCAATTTAATGCAAAAGAAGCTAGTATACTTAAAATTTGTGATATCACAAGATGGTTTAAAGATGGATCCAAAGAAAGTGAAGGCAATCGAGTGGCCAATGGTACAAAATGTCGTAGAGGTTAGAAGTTTTCATGGGTTGGTGAACTTCAACAAAAATTCATCAAGAGCTTTAGCAAGATTTGTGCATGACTAAAACATTGCATGCAAAAAGGTGGATTTTAGTGGATTGTTATTGCAGGAAAGAGTTTTGACTTATGGAAGTGAAATGATAATTGATATTCAATATTCCTTATTTACAAAGGAGAGGAATATTCCTTATATAATAAAGTACAAGATGATGTTTCTAAAAAGAAACAATTGTTAACTAAAGAGAACTAAAGCAAATAACTGAAAGTTACTAAAATCTAACTGAAGTAAACTAAGTTAACTAAAAGTAAACTATCAACTAACTAAAAGCTAACATGACCATTAAATATTACAATAATACCCTCCCTTAATGGTCATTCTAGCTACACCAAGCTTATCCCAAAATTTTACAAATTTATCCAGATTGGGAGGCTTGGTGAGAATGTCCGCAGTCTGATCCTCAGTTGGAACATACTGCAACATCATAGATCCATCTTCAACAAGCTAGCACATGAAATGACAATGAAGCTGAACATGCTTGGTTCACTCGTGGAAGATTGGATTCTTGGCAAGCTTTAGCACCCCTTGATTGTCGCAAAACAAGGGTGAAGGCCCTGCTCGATACATTTGCATGTCAGCAAGCATCCTTCGAAGCCATATTGCCTCACATGCAGCCTTAGTTGTTTCCCGATACTCTGCTTTTGTCAAGGAAAGAGCGACTGCTTGCTGCTTCTTGCTTCTCCATGTGACTGCACTCATACCAAGACTGAAAATGTACACAAAAGTGGACTTCTTGTCATCAACTGAACCTACCCAATCTAAATATGTAAAACCAACCAGCCTAGGATCTTTGCATCTGTTGTACAGAATGCCAAAGTCAGGTGTCCCTTTCACATATCTCAACACTCGCTTCACTGCAACCCAGTGTTCCGCCTTAGGGGCAATCATGAAACGAGAAATGTAACTCACAACAAAACTGAGATCAGGCCTGGTGGCAATAAGATAGCGGAGGCTGCCCACTAGTTGCTTGAATGCAGACTCATTCACCACTGGTGATTCTGATTTGGCTAAAAGTTTCAATCCCTTCTCCATAGGAGTGGATGAGATTTTGCAATCTTCCATCTTGAATTTCTCCAACAAACTCTTGGCATACTTTGACTGAGAAATGAAGATACTACCACCTGTCTGCCAAACTTCTACACCCAGACAATAGTGTAGGAGACCCAAGTCCGTCATCTCAAATGCCTGACACAAATTCGACTTGATTTGTTCAATCAAATGTAACCTACTACCAATAATGATGATATCATCCACATAGATAACAAGAAGGATTATATCATTGCCAATGTTCTTGACATAAAAATTTGCATCTGAGGGACTCCTTTGAAACCCTTGTGCAACCAAATACTTGTCAAACTTCAAGTACCAAATCTCCAAATCTCCATTGAGGAAGGCACTCTTCACATCCATCTAGTGGACCTTCCAGCTAAATTGTGTTGCCATGGCTAGGATAAGTTGAATGGTGCTCATCTTTGTTGTAGGAGCAAAGGCTTCCTCATAATCAATACCTTCTCTCTGCGATAACCCCTTAGCCACCAATCGAGCCTTGTATTTATCCAATGTTCCTTTAGTATTTCAACTTGTATACCCATTTGCAGCCAATGGGTTTCTTCCCTAGTGGAAGATCTGACAAAACCCACGTGTTCTTCTTCAAAAGACTATGATGCTCATAATCCATAGCCTTTTCCCATTCAGGTTTACCCTTGGCCTCTAAATATTGTTGGCGCTCATAAACACTTTGAATGTTGGCCATAAGAGCAAAGTTTATTGTGTTCTTTTTGCTCTTGCCTCTAGACAATCTTCTCTCAACAAACTCATCATCATCAACATCACCAATGAGCTTTGCCCACCACTTAGGGCGAGGAGGAGATGCATCTTCTTCCAAATTAGGATGAGCATCATCATGACTTGGCCTTCCTGGAATAATACCATTTGGATGTTGATCCAGGTTATCTTGAGGAAAATCTACCGATATAGAATCTTGCCTACGAGATTCCACAATGTCAAAATCATCAAAGTACCTCCCTTCAAGTGGAGCTACTGAAAGCTTAGCTCCCAAATCTTGTTCTTTAGAGGCTAATTGTCAAGATTCTTGATGGGAGAAGAGAGCAAAAAGGGCCCACCTTCCTCATCAAACACAACATCCCTACTAAATGTCAAATGATCAGTAGCCACATCAATCAACCGACAAACCTTATAATTGTCACTGTATCCTGTTAGCATCAACTTTTGGCTCTTGGATTCCAGCTTGGTCCTCTTGGCATCTGGAATCCAAACACACACAGTTGAACCAAACACCCTGAGATGAGTGATTTTTGGTTTCCTCTTGAACCATGCTTCCTCTGCGGTCATCTTGTTGACAACCTATGTGGGAGACCAATTAAGAAGGTATACTGCAATATACACTGCCTCAACCCAAAACTTTTTGGGAACATTTTTGTTCAACTTACAGTGTTGGGCCATTTCTGTGATGGTACAATTTCTCCACTCGACAACACCATTCTGCTAAGGGGTATAGGGTGTGGTAAACTAACGCTAAATGTCGTGTTTAGCATAGAATTCGGTGAATTGGTTGGAACATAACTCACCCCCATTGTCTGACCCAAGGGTTATGATTTGACATCCAAACTCTTTTTCAACTAATGCCTTAAACTTCTGAAATTCATTAAACACTTGTGACTTTGCCTTGAGAAAATGCACCCACATTTTCCTACAAAAATATCAACAAACAAGAGGAAATACCTGGCACCAGTGATTGATGCAGTACTCATTGGTCCACAAACATCTGCATGACCCAGCTGTAGAACCTTGGATGCTCTCCAAGACTTTCCATCTGAAAATGGAGTACGAAATTGCTTCCTTGCTTGGCAAGCTCCACAAACACCATGTGTCTGCTGCTAAATCTCAAGTAAGCCTTCTACCAAATTCTCCCAAGCCAACCGAGAGAGGTAGGCAATATTGAGATGCCCATACCATTGATGCCAAAGAGTGTTAATAGATGAACTCCTCGCAACCAGTGCATGCTCCAGAGGATCTCTCATATCAAGCAATCAATACAAACCATGATCCTGGAGCCCAACTGCCACAATTTTCTTGGACTCCTTATCAACAATTTGACACTTGTGTGAACTAAAAATGATGTCCAACTTCAGATTGTGTCACATAATGTGACTCACCGAGAGCAAATTAAGCTCCATGCCCGACACATAGTATACATTGAGAGATATTAAATTTCTCCCACCAAATGTGATCTAGACATTGCCCTTGCCAACAACTGTGTACTCTTCGCCACCACCAAAGATGACGAAATCGGAGCAAGCCATATACTCTGTGAACCAATCTCTCCTGTTTGTAAAATGTCAAGACGCTCCAGAATCAATGTACCATGCAAATGATTTGACACAGTCTGCTAATTGTTTGGCCATCGATCCATAAGAGGTAGATGCTTGGTCAGATTGCATAGATGCTATCCCTCTCGTTTTCCAAAAGCATGAAAAACAAGGTAAAGTTTGTGATCAACTGGCACTAAATCCTAGACAATCAATTGGCACAACTCCCACGATTTTGTAAAAAATCATCTAAAATGAGGCTCAGAAAAGCAAGATTTTCTTAGAAAAAAAACCTTCAAAAAACTATAAAAAAAAAAAATCTTTCAAAAACAATCTTCAAAAAACTTTTGAAAAAGCAAGATATTTTTCAAAAAAAATCTTCAAAACACCTCAGAAATTCGTCAAAAAATCTGGAAAATCAGGCCACAAATCTTTGAACAGCAAAATCCTAGGTCGCCAACAAACAAACTGCAAAGATCTGGCGAAACCCAGAAAAAGATAGGTCGTTGCCTTCAAATAGAGATACACCCGTCCTTGGAAATCAGACAAGATCTTCAAAAATCTGCAAAAAAAGAGGACACGCAAGTGCAAGAACTTCTAAAAATCGCCAAGAAGAAATTATGGAAAAAACCCTTAAATCTACTTCAAAAATCTTCAAACGAGAATTTCCAAAAAATCTTCAGGTAATCAGCTACGAATTTTTATTACTCAAAAAATTTGTCAAAAATGAGCCTATGCTCTAATACTATGAAATGATAATTGATATTAGATATTCGTCATTTACAAAGGAGAGGAATACTCCTTATATAATAAAGTACAAGATGATGTTTCTAAAAAGAAACAATCGTTAACTAAAGAGAACTAAAGCAAATAACTGAAAGTTACTAAAAGCTAACTAAAGTAAACTATCGACTAACTAAAAGCTAAGATGACCATTAAATATAACAATAATACTTTAATATGAAGAAGAAAGTGATAGAGGCCCAAATATTGGCGCTTCCAGTGTAATGTCCCCTTTTTTGAAATAGGTATTCGTAATGGACCCCTTAGCCTATTTCATTCCCGTAGGCTAATTCTAGAGCTTGGAGAGGTATTTATTTTAATGAATTAAATTAAGTTGTCTAACATTGTTATTTTTCGGACAACTTAGTTTAAATAATTATATTATCTAAAAGATGTCATTGTATGTTAAAGTGACTTTCCAAAGGCTAAAGTTAATTAAAAATTAAAAAGGTCAATTTATGCAATTTAAAAATAAAAAAATTCTCGAAAGTTCGTAGGCAGAGTATAAAAGTAAGAGCAAAAAGAAAATTCTTCGTCATTTTTAATTTCTCAATGTGAAGTTTGGACTATGTGTTCAACTCAAACCTTAGGACGAAAACCTTAAGGGTGGCCTCAAAGATGAAAGATTTCTTCCTAGTCAAATCCGAGGTGGATTCAAACAGAGTTCACAAATGCGCATATTGATGAAGGATTGAAGAATATTGTGCTAAAGAGTTATATCGTTTACCAGGGGTTTCTCGCCCTTTTATTCCAGCCACACCATCATTAAGAAAGACACCATATTTGAATTTTGTAGTGAAGAAAAAGACTTGGAAGCATTCCCGAATCAAGTCATAGCTACTCCAAACCTGACCCCAATCTTTCTGTGGGTTTTGTGGTGTCATTTGAAGTGTAAATTTGGCTGGGAGCCATACTTATTTGCTGGTTATATCATGCAAGGTCGTACATGTACCTATTGGAACCGTACTTATTTGTTGGTTGTATCATTTAGGACTGTACATTAAATAAACATTCAAGTATAAGTGACATTTACATATGGACATTTACTTCCTTATACTTAAGTTACATTTCATGTATATAGTTTCGGGATGTTTGAGAATGGTTTCGGATCTCTAAGAGTTGTAATGCAAATTCTAGTTTTGGAGAATCTGATAATTTTTCAGACTCGGTCAAATTTCAGTAAGCAGCAAGCTCTTATCAGCTTCAATAGCACCCAGCCATTACTCAGTGTTGACAAGCATTTTGGAGGTATTCCAGGTATAAACACTATTGTTAAGGAATAAACTTGCCATTTCCAATGCTGATTACATTGCTACATCATCATGGCAGCTACTGCAAGTGTATTTGGCATCTTTGGAGGTTACAGGACTAGACATTCTACATCTTTGTAATTCTGATTTCTAGAACAGCAAATTGTATTGTTCATTTTAATTGTTTCCAACTCTATTGAAAGTTGAAACTCTTTGACAAAATGTCCTGTAATGTCCCTAATTGGGAATGCCCTAAATTTGCCCTAAATCCTTAATTTCTAGTTAAACAATTGAGTTATAGAATACCTTTCACCTGATTGAAGCCCTGTATGCATATTATAAATCATTTACCACAATCACACTGATTAGCAGATTACAATCATTCACCACAATAATACTAATTAGCTGATTATCATAATTAAATATTAGTAAACTCAAGACCAAATTACTAATCCAATCACAAAGCATCTGATATCCTTGGAGCTCAACCATAGAAAAGTATGGGAGGATGTGACTCGATGGGGTGTCTAGGACCCTTTCTACCCTAGGCCCAAGAGCGGGTGTCTTGGCCTCTACCTAGGAGGTGTCCCCTTTCTATTATCCCTCATCTTGTCAATCATTTCCCTCTCTCTATGATTTGACCTCTTGTGCTGATTCACCATGATGGAGGGGTGAGATTACAATGGTTAATCCCATGATCGAACTAGACCCAGAGGCAGCACCCTTTGATCCCAAAGGCAGAACCCCTCTGGCCCTCATGGGCTCATCATGTCCCACCCCCGGGTGGTGTATCTAGCGGAGATCAACCTAGACCCAAGGGCAATACCCTCGGATACCCCAGAGGCAAGTACCCCCTTGGCCCTCATGGGCTCATCATGTCCCACCCCCGGGTGGCATATCTAGGGGATTCCATTCCATGAA
Source organism: Sequoiadendron giganteum (assembly GCA_007115665.2). Taxonomy (NCBI): domain Eukaryota; kingdom Viridiplantae; phylum Streptophyta; class Pinopsida; order Cupressales; family Cupressaceae; genus Sequoiadendron; species Sequoiadendron giganteum. Next base: position 800,334,123 of record CM021102.1, on the reverse strand, counting down.
TTCCCCTTTGTAATCTTTCTTTCTCACCATGGTGGAACATGGATATCATAATATAAACAGACTAATAGTGTACATATGCATATAGATTTCTGAACATATCATAATTACGAATAAACAATAGTAAATAATAAACAATAAACAATAATAACAGTAATGAACAATAATAAACAATAATATAATCAATAATAAACACCCCTACTGATTATACTCCATGGATTTCTGAATATATATTATAATGGAAACAAACAAAAATAACGCATCTATTTATCCTAGTCTATAAATTCTGACTATATTAAATTAGAAACAACAGCAATAATCATGCCTATCGGTTATCATTTAATCCTATTTTATGCCTTAGCAGATCACAGCACATCGTATCTGACATTTACCCGAAGGTAAGCAGCCTACGTTTTTTCCTTATACCCATCTTTTTTTTCAATCCCATTCCCATGCCTTCAAACCTTGCATCGACCTTTCTTTTATGGTCCATCAGCAGTCTTTGCCTTGGACGTGTCTCTTCATATATCTGTTACTTCATTTGCTTTATAATATTGAACCCATTCCTTAATAAAGTTTGATAGCTGCATTTGTTAATTGTCCCTATAAGGAGTTGACTTTGGTGTTACTTATCTTCTTTTGTTATTATATTTTATATTGTACTCAACTCTCTTTTATTTAATATGTTAGATATTATTTCTTTTATGGTTTATGAAATCATATCTGTTAGTTTAGAATATAGATTATTATATTTATGATGTTTTTAGATTGCACTTTGTAATTTTTGTATTATTTTATATTTATCATTTTATGTTTATTATTTTATATTTATGTCTCTCTTTAAAATAATTATTATTTTATATAATAGCTTTATACATATATTATATCTTCTTATTTAATATGTTTATTCTCATATTAGTATTATATATATATTTATATTATCATATTATTATAATAATGTTAAATTGTTAATCATATATTTATATATGTATTTTTAACCATTTGTATTGTTATTTATTTGTTTATCAATTTATCTGTGTTTCAAATCTCGGGACATGACATGTCCTCAATTATCTTTGAATACTGTGTTGTTTATGTGATTGGTTCATGATCTAAATTCATAGCCATAGCTGTTCTAAATCATGGCATTCAAAAATCCTATGTGTTAAATTATATGTAAAGTGTTTGACAAAATGCTAGCAAACCAAAAATCAGAAATACTGCAAATTTGGCTTCAAAATTTGTGTTAGGGTCTTTACATCCAAATTATGAGAAAGATTTTCAAGTGGATTGTGATGCTAGTAATAAGGCTATTGGTCATATCCTGAGCCAAGAAGATAAACTCAAAGCATATACTAAGAATTTAAATGAAGACAAGCTGCACCATTTCATTTATGATCAAGAATTTTATGCCATTGATCAAGCATTGCAGAAGTAATGAAATTATTTGTTGCCAAAAGAGTTTGTTTTATATATTGATCATCAGGCATTAAGATTTATTAATACCCAAGAGAAGTTAAATTTAGAACATATGAAGTGGGTGGGGTATTCATACGGATTTTATTTTATTCTCAAGCACAGAGTTGGTATAACTAATAAGGTGGTGGATGCCTTGAGCAGGAGGCATGCACTGTTGACTACCATGACGGTTGAGCTAGTGGGATGGAGATGGTGAAGGATCTATATGCCACAAATCTAGATCTTGCAAAGACATTGAAGAGTTTTGTAGAGCCCTAGATTAGAGGTAAGGGTTCTTTTGAGGATTAATTTGTGTGATAAGGGTATTTGTTTAGAAGAAGGAAAGTATGTATACCACAGAAGTCCATGAGAAAATATCATTAGGGAACTACATAGTGGATGGCTAGAGGGACATTTCAATGTGGGTAAGATTTTGGCCATGTCTACACTACGACATCAATAGATTTGTTGAAAGATGCAAGACTTGCTAGATTACAAAGGGTGTTGCCTAGAATACCAATTTGTACAAGTAGTTGCCTATTCTAGAGAAACCTTGGGAGGAACTTTCCATGGACTTTGTCCTTATATTACCACAAACTCAAAGACGCAAATGATTTGATCTTTGTAGTGGTTGATAAGTTTTCCAAAAAGACACATTTCATTCCTTGCCAAAAGACAAATGATGCTTCCGAGATTGGAAACTTGTTCTTCAAGAAAGTTGTGAGGATACATTAGTTGTCATAAAGTATCACCTCAAATTGGGATATTAAGTTTTTGATCCATTTTTGGCACACACTATGTAAAGGGCTAGGAACACATGAACTATGGTTCTATATACCATCCACAAACAAATGATCAAAAAAAGGTTGTCAATAGGCATATGGGAAATCTCTTAAGAATTTTGATGGGAAACCGATCAGCATAGTAGATTATTTTGTTGTCACAAGTTGAATTTGCATTCAACTCGATGAATTGGTCTACCGGAAAGACCCTTTTCAAATTATGTATGGAACATCCCAAAGGCTGTCACAACTTTGTTGAAGATGCCTAAAAGAAAGCACATCAGAGTAGATGCAAATGAGTGAGCAACACATACAAGAGGTGCATGCACAAGTGGAGAAATAGTTGGAGAGGAGTACCAATGTAGTATAAGGCAAGTGAGTATGAGCACAAAAGAAAAAAGGACTTACTCAAAGGGGAATTGAACATGGCATATTTGAGGAAGGAAAGATTCCCTAGGGGAACCTATAATAAGTTGAAGCCCAAGAACATTGGCCCTTGTACAGTGTTACACAAAATTTTGGGAATGCTTATGAGATTGAACTACTAAAAGGTTTGGACATCTCACCAGTGTTCAATGTGGCTGACCATTGATCTATAGAATTAACATGGAGATGATGAGGTGGAGAAGAGTATGACCTCGCTGTGGGAACTAGTTTGGAGGTAGCAAGTTCTCGAGAGGCCTAGAGATGAAATTGAACAGATTTTGAATGAGCATTTAAATAGAACCAAGAAGAAGAAATATTTAATCTAATGGAAAGGTAGGGAACCTAAGAATGATACATGGCTTCTTGAAGGAGTAGGTTAATTGGGTTGGCCATCACAAATTCCTTCACTTTGAGCACCATACGCAAAATTTTGTTACTTGGGATGTCTAGTGCAAGGGCATCTCAAGGGTCAAGAAACTTGCATTGCCCAAAATATTTTATTTTGCATTTTGTTGTGTTTGCAAGTTTCTTGTTATTTTCCAATTGTTAGAGTCTCATCACAGCTAATAGCTTCCACTACAAAAGCATTTTCCTACACAATTACCATTTCAAGCATTCCAAGTTCCAAATCAAAAAACAATGCACCAAGCATTCAAGCTTTGTGGTAACATTTAAAAAAATTTGAGCTCATGGCCTAAATCACTTTGGATCCTACCATATGGATCTCACCACACACATCATTCGACCTACAAGCCTATTGGATAAGAAAATTGTAAAATTTAACTGGCCTTTTGGCTTTCACACCAAAATTTGGGTAGTGCATTAACTAGAATACTTCAAGTTGGATCTAAAAAAGGATATTAAGGTTCACAACAATTTGGTTGGCAATATCTTATCACAAGAAAAGATCCCTATAAATAAGAAGGAATTTTTTTCAAAATAGCAGGGCCAAAGAGGAGATAGTTTAAATTGGAAACTTTAGATTACACATTGATGTAATGGGCACACAACTCATATGAATGTTAGATTATAACAAGTATTCTTATTCTTGAACTTGTAAGTCACCGCAAAATTAATTGTTGCATGTTTGTTTTGAATAAGTTTGTCATTTGATAATATCACTGAGTTGTGGCATCTTGTTTATCTTCTATCTATTTTTGGTGTGTACTTTCATGAGCATTTTCTTATCTGTGTTTGGGCTGCATGAATAGACTAACTTTCAATGGACCATCTATCCATGACAGCATCACAAATGCACACACTGAAGCACTAACCCAAGCACTATATATATAAGCAAGTGAAAAACAAGTAATCAACAAAGGTTTCTCAAAACCATGAACACAAAAATCATGAGTCCATCTCATCCAAGTGCCACATGTATGAATTTTCACATTCTAAATAATTATTTTGCATTCCAAGGCCTCCCATGTGGTTCTCCTTGCCCTATTTGACCCAAATGCCCAAGCATGACCTTTCAATTTCTGAGCCTTTATCCCTTTTGTGACCCCCCAAAATGTTTGCAAGTAAAATGTCTTATACAATATTACAGTAAGAAAAATCAACCTAACAACCAAGTGCGGCATCCCATTCCATAAGGCCCAAAATTTATGCCAATGTTTAATGTTATTACACAAAGTGTACAACACACCTTCCTAACAACAATATTACAATGTCATTATGCAAGGTGTACAACACACATTTGCAACATGGAATGCATCCATATATCACCTCTTAGATGTCTTGAACCATCTCCATTTTCAAGATGGTTGAGTTGCTCAACGATTACTTTGTTCAGCTATTCTTTTGCTTCCTCTAGATCTGTTATTACACAGATGTCTTCTTTATCCCCTTCATTCTAATCAAGATAGTTGGTAGGGTCATTAAATATCCTGTCTATCTCTTCTTTTGTTTCCTTCTTTATGTCCTCTTCTTCTTTTTTGAATTGATAATGCTCTTGTTCACCCTATTATATATATCATACTTAATAGCTTGATATATTACCTCAAATTCTAGGTCCACTTTATCTAGGTACACTTGATAAAAAGTCATCTTGCTTTTCTTCATTCTTTGCCCTTTTTGTGAAATAACCCCCTTAGTTTATTTTTTGAAATTTTAACACACAACATTGCATCCATGAAGGTTAGCCCAATAAACATAACCGGCTTGAAAGGAACCCTTCACTTTCTGATCACCAAAATCCCAATAAGGGCGAGGTGAGAGCATACGGTGCAAAGGGATCGTTAGTTGAAAACTAGAAATGAAAGTACAATGTTGCAGGCGGCTAGCCGACCATTTTGAGAAGTAAGTGTTGGAAATGTAAATGTAGGCGGATAACTGACCATAAGAGCTCTACCACTTATTCAGCGGGAGCGGAATTACAAATGAAATGAAACATTCAACCACTTATTCAGTGGGAGTAAATAAACAAATTGAAAAGTAAAACAACTCGACCACTTATACAGCGAGAGTGAGATATACAAGAATATATAAGTGCAGAAATATATAGGCTGATTAGTACTACTGAAAATCAGCGTTACAATATAAAGCTTCAGCTGCACTAGAAAGGAGATATACATAGCAATAGCTCATCAACATGTTAGGCAACCACCTCCAACATCAAATACATGATAATCAACTAGAAATATAAAGAAGAGGTGGAATATATCAGGTCTGATATAAAATAACAGCAAACAGAAAAACAAACCAGCAAGCATAGAAATCACCTAAATGTTCATACCTTGCTCCACACACCTCCAAGTAATCTAAAACTGAATGCAAATGAGAGATAGGAGCTGAGTGACCAAAACCACTCTTAGAGAGCACCACCAAACAGCCCAGATTTTTTTATGCATGCATCCCAATCCAGCTGAATGGAAAGTACAACCTCTAGGAAAGGAGCGACCTGATCTAGAAATTCAAGAACTCACTCTAAAATCATGAAACCTTGTGCAAATGGGTGCCCTAGCAAGGAGAAACGATAGAGCCAATACCTAGAACAATAGAAAATTCACCCAATGAGATGCAACCAAAAACATGCTTCAACCAAGCACAAACCAGCAACTCCAAAAATGATGAAACTCTCCAAAATCAGAAGATATCAATAAAACAAACTTGATGAAGCTCAATCTGCAACCTCTAGATGAAGAAGTAGTCTCAAACCAGCCAGATACTATCTTTCAAGCACGAAACTAATATAGGCTAGGAGGTATGTGTTCCTCGAAGCAAGGGTTCTAAAAACATTTCAACAGCACTTCGTTATGATAAGCAATGGATGCCAAATAAAGAGACAAAGCCTTGTATATATAGCACTTTTGAAATGACCTTTATTATTCCCCTTTTCCCTCCAAAAAGCACCCAAACTTGAGAATAAAAGATACTTTTAAATTAATATTTCTCCTCATATTCCTAGGCGTCCAACTTAGACTTAGGTAAATATTATAACTTCTAAATATTTAAATTCCTCCAAATGAGGCATCCAAGTATGAGTCCCTCTTTTAAAACAACTTAAAGTCATTCACCTAGGCATGGGGGCCAACAATTGACATTAAGATATAAAATGATTGAAGTTATCAAACTTGCCAAAACGAGCTCCAAAATGCCGAAGACCAAACTGCCAATTCTACTCTGCTAGAAATAGAAACTACACTGAACTGTTGAACTGTTGCAAAGGATAGCACTACCAAAAATAGCAATTACTAAAAATAGTGACTCCAAACTCATTTTAAGCACAAACCGGGTAGCTGTCGTAACTTACTAAAAATAGAAATTCGATAAAGGTCATCAGATGCAAATGCATGTTATACCATTCTAAAGCTCTCTAAAAACCCAAAAAGACCCAGAAACCTTACTGCAAAACTCCTGCATGCAAACCCTCAAAAACTCAACTGAAACCTCCTACAAAATAGGAAACCCTAATTTCCACTTTTGACTAGCCTATGGGTCTCCAGAAATAGGTTAACAATCACTAAAGAGCATAGGGCTAAAATGGGGACACTACAATCTGCACTTCCCAAAATGGCTTGTCCTCAAGCAATTGCCACCACACTCCAAAAAATAGATTGATCCACTTCCAAACAAGTAGGATCCTAGGGTCCTATGTCCACCTCCGAAAGGACCCACCATGTCAATGTTGCACCACTCTGATTACACAAGGGAAACCATCGTTCCAAATCTGCACTAACCTCCCCTGTAACCCCAAAAGGTTAAGATTCATAAAATTCAAGCTGAAAAACTTGGGAGGACTGAAATCAATTTTTTACAGCATCTCTTGCCCAAATATCTTTGAGAAGTCAATAAATGACCATCACAATCCTAAGCAATAGAAAAGAAAATCTACTCAACTCAGAATCATGCTCCTCAGCATAACTTCTCAAAGCGTCAAGCAGAATCACGACTGCATATGTGACTCCTCCAAAACTTCTTGCAAAGAGGAAAGCAACTCTTTGCAAGAGCTCAACAAACTCATCCTCATAAGACCTCATGAATCTACTATGCCTCCTCTGAATTATCTTGAAACAATCATGAAGACTTCTGAAAACTCTTATAGAACCCATTCCAAGACAACAAGTTGTTGAATCAATGATAATTCATGTTTGTTGAGCATTTCTTGTGTTATTTCCGCTATGTTGAACTCTAAGCTGCATGGTTGGACAATCCTTTTTGGACCCTCCATCTGTGACTACACCAGGACTACTCTCTGTGTAAAGAGTACTTGTGTACTACTGGTCTTCAAATTGTATGGGTACTCCTTTATTGAATGACCCATAAACTGGCAAATCTCACAAAACATCTTTCCAGGACAATTACCTTTCTTGTGCCCCTCAATTTTGCACTTAGTACACCATAGTTCGTTAGTTTATTTGTTCATTTCTTTCTCTACATTCAATTCTTTCATCATTCAAAGCATGTCCCTCCAAAGTGTTTGTACCATACCTGATTCATTGTCAGTATTGTCATCTGAACTTTCCTCTTCTTCTATTTTTCTTTTACTACACAAGCACATTTTATTTTCACTTGTTCTATGTCCATTGCCTGATTGTAGGCTTCTGAATAGGAAGAGGGTGGTACTACATGTTTCTTCTTAATGACAGAAGTAAACCATCTTTTCTTGAGATCGTCGACTAGTTATGTTTCTAACTTTACAAGCAATTCTTTAAGTCTACAATTATAAGCTCGTACATTTTCGTGCTTACCTTGTTTTGTATTGTAAATTTCTGCTACTATTTCATTATCATCAAGAAGAAATTTAAACTCTTCTTCGAAGGCCTTGTTTAATCTCTCCCATGTATTTTGAGAGGCTTGATCAATTTTTGTATACCAATCAATCGCTACACCTCGCAAGGTGGTTGGAAAAGATCATAGCCAAATTGCTTTATCATCTTGCCCATTTGCTATCCAGATTGTTTCACAAGTCTTATAGTGTCGTATAGGATCCTTCGATCCGTTGCTTTTAAACTTGGGCAACTTTTGTTTTTTCTCCACTAGGGCTTACCATGATTATATTTTGATGCAAACATAGTGCCTAGAATCTACTTGCTAGGGAGTTTTGATTTGAATGTTTTAGTGTTTCTCTCACACTCTCGGCCACGAAGGAATCCTCAACTCTTCCCTCGGCTTCAGCCTTCCATGCACTTGTTTCGCCTTCAAATTTTCTTTTATACACCCTTGGCTCAATTTCTTGTCCTTCAATTGACAACCTCTCAATGCCCCAAAGACTACTCTCATACTGAAATTTCTGAATTGCTCACATATGTATGGGCAACATCCAACTTCAGGACACCCAAAGCACAATTTGATTCCTTGCCAAAATGATGTAAAGGTGATGAAGCAATGTTAGGCTCAATTAATGAAACATCACAAGAACCCATACCTTCATATAGCTGACCTAACATGGCTGGTTTGACAATCTCCATGACGGTATCTTCTTCAATCTTCATATGCTCTTCATTTGTAGCTTCAATAGGTGAATCTCCTTTGTCCTTGTCCTCATAAGGCTGAAATGAACTCTTGTACATGTCTTCTTTAGGGCTGCATACTAACTGATTTTTGTCCTTCCCATGATCACTTGTAGGCTGCAAGTCACAAGCAAGCAATACCTCTTTCTTTTCTATCCTTTCTTCAATGGCAATTTCTGGTGATTCTGATTTTGATTCAAACTTCATTTCTTCCAACAAAATAGATTTCTTTGGGTCTTGTTCCTTGACCTCCTCCATAGCAGTTTCTAAATCTTCCTCTTCCTCTTCTTTCCTCTTTTGTCTTATGTAGTCATAAAGTCCTCTTTTGTGGGGGTATTGGCACTCGAGTGCCTACAAGTACACATTAAAGGGAACACAAGCCTTTGCATGATCTGACAAACTTTGGTATTGGTCCAAAATTTTGGAAGCTTCAGACAGGTATCTTACTTGTTCCTTTCGTATTTTTAGCAATAGTTCATGAATAGGATCTATGTCTTCTACCTTGGGTAAGAATTTAGGTTGCCAATCCATGTTCTTTCTCTAAGGCCCCCTTTCACTCCTATCCAATGTAGATCTGCATGCACCAAAATAGACCCACAGGCTGGCAAGACACACCTGCTCTGATACCACTAAAATATCCCCAATGGGGATCTGCCCTAAAATTATGATTTTTATTTCTGCTCAAACCCTAAATTCTGATTTCTGATTTTTATTTTCTGATTTCAAACAAAATAACACAACGAACATACAAGTGCCCAAACCTGACAAATAAACATGTCAAATGATGCTACCAATTGATATTCATATCAAACATGAAATCCACCATGAAAAACACAAAATAGATCCAAATGCAATATACAGATATGATTTTCTGTAGATAACTTCTGCTATTATAAAACTGAATATTCTGGACTGATTTTACAAAAAAACTCAAGGGCTCAAACATCCCAATCTGCTCTACAAATCAGATCTGAAACTATGATTATACATACCAAGTATATGCAAAATAGTCTTCAAATATCAAACACTACATGGATGAAATTCCTCCTTGGTAAGTGCTTAGGGTTTGCTGCCCCAAATATGCTCCAAATAAAGCAAAATCACCCTCCAAAGGTGGGTGCTCAAGTCTGCTCCAAGTGGTGCTCCAAATTAGGGCAAAACCCTAATGCAATCTGCTCACAAAATGCCACAATGATGTTGCTCCAAATCTGATCTTCAAATCTGGTTATGTAATGATGCTCCAAACCTCCAATTGTCTCCAATGAAGTGCAAATAGAACTCCGTTATGAGTCCTCCACAAGATAAGATACATTTCCGTCCAACTCAGTGTATTCACAAGGGTTTTCGTCCTTGGAATAAAGCCCAACCAAAGTTGCAGCCAAAGAGAAGAATCTCCAAATGAAAATTATGATATGAATGAATGCAAAATGACTTGCACTTTACTTTATTTTATAGCCCTCCCAAAATAATCTTAACAAGGCTGACCTCCTTTATTTTATTTTATTTTTTTATTTTATTGTTTTTTTTAAAAAATTTTGTCATGTCCCCGAAATAAAAAAACCATAAAGACCAAGTGTTAAAATACAAATCAATTAATAAATAAAATAAATAGCAATATTAATATTAAATATAAAATAAATGTGTATCATATCAATATAAAAATATAAAAATATGAAATAACAAAAATAATAATAATATATAGGCAAATTATTGTTATTACATTCTAGTATTAAATAACTTAGTATCAAAAATAATAATAAATAAGTATTATAATCATTACACATCAAAGATTGTAATACATTAGAATAAAATAATAATAAGATATTAGCAAATTGTTTTATTATTATACTTCAATGTTAAAATATGTTCAATAAAATATCAAAATAAAATAATAAAATAAATAGAAATCTGAAATATCATAATTATAGTAATAATATATTATTTTAAAAATAGTTATTATTGTGATAATAAAGGCAGCAATTAAATCTAACAAAGGGATGTATTTTATGAAAAGTCACCTCTTTCACCAAACAATACATTCCCCCCATGAGTCACCTACCTTGAATGGTATAAATAGAAGGAAGGAAAATAAGGAAGGGGAAAAAAACATAGAGAAATAGGATTTGCAATTTAGAACAGCAGCAACAATTATTGTTACGCATTGGAATATAGAGCCATTTAATATATATATCATTTAATAGGCATGCAAGTATATATGCATAGATATAGATAAATTTTATAATGAATAATATGCAATGAATAAATAATATATATGAATAAGGAAAGAATAATTATATAAATATATATATATGAATACTAATGGATATAAGTAAAAGAATAATTATATACAAGTATATAAAGTATATATATATATATATATGTATAAATACATATACATGATTATGCAATAATGATACTTATAAGTAATGATGACTCTTTAATATAAACATAAGTAGATTATGTATATTTATGAATTGTCCTCATCCTATGATCAATTTAGTACAAGGTTGAAGGAAGCGAGTAAGGAAACATGGAGAGATATAGCAACTCAGGTGATGTACTCACTTAACAATAATATTTAGCATATTTTGAATATAAGAAACATATATTGCTAATCTGATTATTGGTGTAATGCTTTCTTTAGTATTATCATGATGATAATGATGTTTATATTAACTTAAGGAATCAATAATAAATATAAATTTCTTTGATTGCTAAAAGATTGTCTTCTGAGTGTTTGCAAGCCTACTAGGGAGGAAGGGCCTGAGAAAGGTGGTGCCTAAAAACCCCACTTAACAATCCGCTGCGGCCATGGAGGGGTGGGGGTCCCACTTAACAATCCGCTACGGCCATGGAGGGGTGGTAGGCCTGGAACCACTTATAAGCTCCGTTGGCTTCCCCCAGTAGGTTGAGTGTCTTTCGAGGTGATGGCACAGGTAGAGAAAGCAGGTACAAGTGTTTCCTCTAAGCACGCCACTTCGAGATGTTCATATCGCTCGAGGCCAAGGGGTGGGTTGTCCTGATAGGATGCTTGTGCTCTTGGGCTTAGATGGATAGCTTTGGGCGGCTCTACCCATGCCACTCCTCATATGTCTTTATTATTGATTTGTGATTATATTTATATTTGGATATCTAGTTATTAATGCTAACAGATATATGTACATGTGGAAATATTAAATGCAGACTTCAATCCAAGATTACTTAGTCAAAGAGAACATTCATTTGAAAAAGAAGAAACCCTAAATTTGATCAACAAGTGAATTCTAGGGAAAAGTCGAGTAAGGGACATTACATTTTTTTTAAATTTATTTTTTATTTTTTATTTATTTATTTAAAATATTGTTATTATATTTAATTAAAATATGGAAACTAGTGTTCGAAGAAACTTTTTCCCGCCCTCGCAAAATTTGAAGTTCAAATCAAATTAGGGACATGACAGGCAAGTCTGCAAAAACACTAAAATCCTACCTCTGTGTGGTCTAGCACAACTATAGTGGTGTCCTTCAATCTCCACTCCAAGTTCAAACAATGCATGAGAAAATAAGGTAAAAGTTAGGCAAGTAGTGGAGAGTGTGCACGACAATGGAGGCATGAAGGTTTATGCTTTAGAACTTCATATTAGTAATATTTTAAATTTTAGGGTTTATTATTTCTTTATTCTTTTTTCTGTTTTTTTTCATTGCTTTTTGGCCACAAGGGTGTGCAAGCACAGTCGTTTCAGGTCATTAAAAACAATTAACCCAACCTTTTGACCTATGAAATTGTTTCTGCAGACATAAAACAGCCAAGCCGTGGTGTATGATGCCCTAAAACAACTGTACCTCTCAACTTGTCACATTTGACCTTTCCTGCACCAAGAAATTTGACAAATGACTAATAAATCACTGTCTAGGCCCTCATCACATTTCTTGGTGTATGAAACTGTAATAAGGTTTAATGAAGTGTCACAGGAAAACTAGCTGACTAACTATTATATTTGGGGCTGAATCTTCAGGCCAGTCATTTGATGAAGAAATTTTCCAATGAAAAGTACATACTCAATCATACTACATATATAACATTAGGATACACATCATGGTCCCTTCCCATTGTCCAACCAAACACCACCGTTGCAACAAAATGAACAATGGGATCAATCAGTATCTAAAGCGGTTGGCCCCTTGCACTCCCACCCTCCTTTTGTTTTCTCAAGACACGGTGAACGCTTCCTTTTATTTTCTTGGGATGCAGTGAAGAAAGTGGCCCATTAAAGACAGATGCAGGGTTGGCTGGGTTTCAGCTCAAGAGAGCATCCAAATCTTGACCTCCCAACCCAATCAAGCACTATCAATTCACTCTACCCTTGCAAATAGGCTGCACATTCATCATTAAGGACTACACTCACAATGGATGACACAAACAGGTAGATTTAATTCAACTCATAGTATCACTTCTTACAATTAAAAGTTCAGGCCAACATTTTGTTTGTTATTTTTACCTGTAAAACTGGTCTGTAATCAAAAGAAGCATAAGTTATCACATTTTTTACCAAAAATATGTAATTCATGTACATGTAAAATGCAAGAGAGCATCCAAGTACCAACCAAGCAATTTATAATTGACATTTACCAAACTTTGAAGTTCACAAGCTGATAAATTTGAATTCTAAGTTCCCCTAATCAGCAGCAAATTCTAAATTCCTCTAATCAGCAGCATATAAATTTAAAACCAATAAAGGGGTCACTTTTTATGTTAGTCATAAGACACAGGTAACACATAACGTTGTGGTTAGCAGTTAGACAGTTAAACAACCATAAACATACAAAAAATATGTAATGTGAAAATGATATAAGCAAAAGGAGGTGATGTACACAGCCACCTTAGGCTAACCATTCATGCAGTGTTTGTTGGAACAGCCTCAAGGCTGCACAATTTCTATTAACCAAAATGTTGTTCTTAGACAAACAAAGTGGATTTGTTTCACATTACCACCTACAACCAACTTATTTATACAGGTGTAACATAGAACTATTATTATTCTATGAACCTAATTTAACATTCTAATATAAACATATTTAGGTGGTATGCTCTACATTATTATCTATTACCTATACCTAACTATGATGTACTGTTTCCAACATTCCCTCCCCCATCCATTCCCTATTACATCACGTTCCAAACAGGGGCAGGAACAATGGCAGTTGGACTGGTACAAACACAAAAACCTAAATATCTGTTATCACTTGATCAACTACGACATACACATAATTCACCAAAATACATCAAAACTTCATGGACTAGGACACACACTAGAATCCATGACTCATGATATTATCAGTCGGTACTTATCCATACTGATGAATTCAATTCACCTTGTGAATCGAGACACACTCACTATTCACAAATACTGCACTTCTCTTGTGGATCAAGACACGCTCCCTATCCACAAGTACATAACTCCACTTGTGACTCAAGACATCCACAAGTACAAATATATGTTGGGATTAAGGTGTTTCAACCTTAGAGTCCTATTATTGATTTAATTGATGTATTAGTGTATTAATTTGTATTATTTATTTGCTTATGGTGTCATGTCACAAATTGGCACCCAGGTTCTATGACGCGTCATAAGGCATCTTGTTGCATGGAGAAAGTTGGCACCCAAGTTGGGTTATGACAGACTATAAGAGAATCGGGTATTCTTGGTCAGTTATGATAGATTCTCTTACAATTGTAAGTGCTATCAGCTATGACAAATTCTATGACAGTTGTAAGATGTGTAAGGCATGTCATAAGCTATTTTTAGTATATTCTAGGCTCCCAAGCTTGAGGAAGGAATATTTGCATGTTTGACAATTGTAAGGGGTGTAAGGGGATATGTTACATGTGTCCAAATGCATGTCTATGGCATGGGATATTGTGCCATGTGGATTTGGACGCCCCTCTCCTTCTAGATGCTTCTTGAAGCTTGTATCACTCTATATATTGAGTGCCTTGCATTGTAGAATGCATAGTTTGTTTGCAGGTAACGAAGTGCTGCCGATATCACTCCATAACAGGTGTTCGTTTTTGAAACACTTGTAGAAGAAGGCTTTGTACTTGGGGTTGTATTGTAGTTTCTTTTGAAGTAATACAATAGTACTGTGCTTTTGGAGGGTGGGGTTTTTTACCCGAAAGGTTTTTCCCATATATATTTGGTGTCACTGTTATATGTGTTGTTGCTGTTCTATTCATTTATTCTCTATGTGCTTCTCTTGTTGTAACTGTTTAAAGGTGTTAAAATGAAATTTTGTAACTCTCCCCTACTTAGATTAGTGTAGGAAGCTATTTCTACTCACCCAGCTTACTTTCAGTTGGTATCGGAGCTTGGCCAACCTTGGTTCCTTTGTTGGGTTAGAAGGGTTTATTGAGCTGATCTTTGTTTCAATGGGAGTTTTGTAGAAGTGTGTGTCTCGTTACCTTGTTGCCAGAAAGAGATGGCAGGCACATATGGGAGGATTGAGATGGAAAAATTTAACGATGGTAATTTTGAACTTTGGAAGCTCAAAATGGAAGACATGCTTGTAGACCGTGATCTATGGCTTGCAATTTTTGGAACCATGCCACAAGGCATGAAACAAGAGGATTGAGATCTCATGGATAGGAAAGCCAAGGGTCTTATTAGACTCTGATTGACCGATTCCCTCCTCCTAAATGTCCATGAAGAGAAAACTTTTGCTTCTTTGTGGAAGAAGCTTGGTGATGTCTATTAGGCTAAATCCCTGGTACACAAGTTTTTCCTAAGAAAGAAGATGTATTCTTTGAAAATGGAAGATGGAGGATCCATGGCAGATCACTTGAACTCTTTTAACATGTTGGTTGCACAACTGGGTTCTGTTGGAGACAAGATTGATACACAAGACCGTTACATGCTCCTTTTGTGTTTGTTGTCGGACTTTTGGGATCACTTGGTAATGGTTGTTGGAAGCACTACTTCCACCTTCAAGATGGATGAGGTTGTTGCCTCATTATTATCCGAAGAGATGCGAAGGAAGTCTTCTAAGATGGCCAAGGAGGCCCTTGCAATTCGTGGCAGACCAAAGGAGAGAGGCAAAAAGAAAGACATTCTCTAATTCTGAATCCGAGAAATCATCTCAAGATGATGGAGAAGCATTTATTGCAACCCATGCATCGGATGATGTGTGGTTGATAGATTCAGGTGCATCCTTTCACATGACTTCTCATAGAGATTGGTTCTCGAAGTATGAGGAGTACAATGGTGGAGAGGTGTACCTGGGTGATGACTCTCACCTGAAGATTGTTGGCCATGGAAGAGTCAAAATCAGATTTCCTGATGGAAGAGTGAAGGGGATTGATGGTGTCTTGCATATCCCGAGTTTGACACAAAACTTGCTTTTTGTAAGTAAATTGAATGATTCGGGAGTGCAAGTTGTTTTCTTTGGTGGAGGATGTAAGATGACTAGAGGGGCTATGGTGTTGGCTAAGGGTGTTCATATTGGCACTTTGTTTCAGCTTGATGCATGCACTGTACAATGCAATAGTTCTTCAGATGTACCGAAGAAGAGATCTTTGGATTCTTCATCTTCACCATCAGATCATGCAAAGAAGAAGCATGTTGCAGCTACATCCAATGGTCATGCATTTTGGATACCTAAGGGTGCTCATTCCATGGAAATGAAGCTTTTTGCAGAGAAGACAATGTTATGGCACCAACAACTTGGTCACATTGGTGAGGAGGGTCTTAGAACCCTGAAAAATAAGAGCCTTGTTGAAGGCCTTGATGATTGTAATCTTGAGTTCGACTTTTGCGAACATTGTGTATATGGAAAACAACACTGTGTTTATTTTTACTCTAGTTCTCATAAGTCTTTTGGGGTTGGACTATGTTCATTCAGATGTTTTTGGTCCTATAAATGTTCCTTCGTTATCAAAATCTGCATATTTTGTTTCTTTCATAGATGATTACAGTAGAAGGACATTCGTTTATTTCCTCAAAAGTAAAGCTGAAGTCTTTAGTCGGTTTAAGGAGTTTAAAGCCTTGGTAGAAAATCAGACTAGCAGAAAGATTAAGTGTTTGAGGACTGATAATGGTGGTGAGTTTTGTTCTGCAGAGTTTGACAAGTTTTGTAAAGAGCACGAGATTGAGAGATATAAAACTACTCCATATACTCCACAGCAAAATGGAGTTGCAGAGAGGATGAACAAAACATTGATGGAAAGGGCTAGGAGTATGTTGAGCGGTGCTAACCTTGAGCAAAATTTTTGGGCCAAAGCGGTAGCCACTACATGTTATTTGATAAATAGATCTCCTACATCAGCGCTTGTTGGTAAGACAACCATGGAGGTGTGGTTTGGTAAAAAACCTTCGATGAGACATCTCAGAGTATTTGGTTGTGAAGCTTATGCTCATGTTCCGATTGAGAAAAGGTCAAAGTTGGAGAACAAAGCTATTAAGTGTATCTTTATCGGCTATGGTGTCGGTGTGAATGGGTACAAGCTTTCGGATCCAGAAACTCGAAAGGTTCTCTATAGCAAAAGTGTGATTTTCAGAGAGATGAAACCTTCCACAATTGAGCTACAACTAGAGAAAGAGAAACAGAATAAGGAGGTAGTTTTGATTCCACCTACTCCGAAGAAAGAAGAACTACGTACTCTTGTTGGACCTGATGAGGACGAGGGCTCAAGTAGCTCTGAAAGTTCTGAAGTAGAAGGAGAACCTCAACCTCAGCCTTTGAGGAGGTCTACATCAGTTAGGCGGCAACCAGAAAGGTTTGGTTATTCATTATTGGATTCCAGTTGCATCTTTGCTTTGATTACTAACACTGATGAGCCTAGGACGGTTAGAGAGGCATTGGGTATGAGTGATTCTCCTAGATGCAAGCCATGGACGAAGAGATGGCTTCTTTAAAGAAAAAAAAGACTTGGGATCTAGTACCTTTGCCTGCTGGACGTAAACCTGTTGGTTGTAAATGGGTTTTCAAAAAAAAGTGTGGTCCTGATGGTAGTATTGAGAAGTATAAGGCACGGTTGGTCGTTAAGGGGTTTTCTCAGGTGGAGGGAATTGATTATGGGGAGATATTCTCTCCTGTAGCGAAGCTGACATCTATCCGGCTTCTGTTGTCACTTGTAGCAGTATATGACTTAGAAGTGGAACAAATGGATGTGAAGACATCATTCCTTCATGGTGATTTGGAGGAAGAGATTTGCATGTCACAGCCATAGCATTTCATTGAAAAAGGTAAAGAAAAATTGGTTTACAAACTGAAGAAGTCTCTTTATGGTTTGAAACAGTCTCCTAGAATGTGGTATCAGAAGTTCGATACCTATGTGTTGTCATTGGGATTTCAGAGATCTAAATCTGACCATTGTGTATACTTTAAAACTGATAACGGTCGCATTCTCATTATTGTCCCATACGTAGATGATATGTTGTTTATTGGGAATGGTAAAAGTATGATTTCAGATTTGGAGTTTCAGTTGTCAGCACAATTTGAGATGAAAGACCTAGGCACAGCTAGGTACATTCTAGGAATGGAAATCACGAGAGACAGAACTAACAGAAAGCGTTGGTTAAGCCAAAGCAAGTATGTGAACTCAGTGTTGGAGAGATTCAACATGGTAAATTGCAGACAGTTAGTTGTTCCTATGATGCAAGGGACGAAGCTTTCTATGAATGATTGTCCAAAATCTCCTACTGAGATGGAGGACATGACCAAAGTACCATATGCGAGTGCAATTGGCAGTCTGATGCATGCGATGGTGTGTACGAGACTAAACATTGCCCAAGCAATGGGAGTCTTTAGCCGTTTTATGGCTAATCCTGGACGGGTGCATTGGGATGCAGTTAAGAGAGTGTTCAAATATTTACGAGGTACTTCTGAGTATGCCTTGTGTTTTCATGGTTATCCTACTGGACCTCAACATTTTGTGAGCATTCGTTGATATGTGGATTCAAATTGAGCAAGTGACATTGACAGCAGAAGATCCACCAGTGGTTATGTGTTTATGATGTTTGGTGGTGCTATCAGTTGGATGAGTAAGCGGCAAGCTATAGTCGCATTGTCCACGACAGAGGCAAAGTATATGGCAGCCACTCATGCTTGTAAGGAAGCCATTTGGCTTAAGAGATTGTGTTCTGATATTGGTTTAGATGTAGGAAGATTACTGTTTGTTGCGACAATCAAAGTGTGATTTACCTAGCAAAGAATCCTACCTTCCATGCCAGAACAAAGCACATCGATGTACAGTATCATTTTGTTCGTGATACGGTAGAGGACGGAAAGGTGAACTTGGAGAAGGTTGACACTTTGGTGAATGTTGCAGATGCACTGACAAAACCAATGAGCACGGAGGAGTTCAAATGGTGTTCCAATTCAATGGGCCTTAGGGCCTTGAGTAGATGATTTCGTATGACTCTCGGCAGGTATTCAACAAGTGGGAGAATGTTGGGATTAAGGTGTTTCAACCTTAGAGTCCTAATATCGATTTAATTGATGTATTAGTGTATTAATTTGTATTATTTATTTGCCTATGGTGTCATGTCACAATTGGAATCCACCGGCAGGATGGCATCCCCGTTGGAAGTGACTAGATGACACATAATCATCCCAAGTGGACATAGGTGTCCCACTTTGGGATCTTTGACCTATGATAGGTTCTATGACGCGTCATAAGGCATCTTGTTGCATGGAGAAAGTTGGCGCCCAAGTTGGGTTATGACGGGCTGTAAGAGAATCGAGTATTCTTGGTCAATTATGACAAATTCTTTTACAGTTGTAAGTGCTATCAGCTATGACAGATTCTATGACAGCTGTAAGATGTGTAAGGCATCTGTCATAAGCTATTTTTAGTATATTCTAGGCGCCCAAGCTTGAGGAAGGAATATTTGCATGTTTGACAATTGTAAGGGCTGTAAGGGGATATGTTACATGTGTTCAAATGCATGTCTATGGCGTGGAATATTGTGCCATGTGGATTTGGATGCCCCTCTCCTTCTAGATGCTTCTTGAAGCTTGTATCACTCTATATATTGAGTGTCTTGCATTGTAGAATGCATAGTTTGTTTGCAGGTAACGAAGTACTGTGATATCACTCCAGAACAGGTGTTCGTTTTTGAAATACTTGTAGAAGAAGGCTTTGTACTTGGGGTTGTATTGTAGTTTCTTTTGAAGTAATACCCTAGTACTGTGCTTTTAGAAAGTGGGGTTTTTTACCCGAAAGGGTTTTCCCCACGTATATTTGGTGTCACTGTTACATGTGTTGTTGCTGTTTTATTCATTTATTCTCTATGTGCTTCTCTTGTTGTAACTGTTTAAAGGTGTTAAATGAAATTTTGCAACTCTCCCCTGCTTAGATTAGTGTAGGAAGCTGTTTTCGCTCACCCGGCTTCCTTTCAATATATGATTTATTTCAAATAACATATTCCTCAACAGGAGCGCCACATAACTTCTACTCATCATCATGGAATGAGACTGACCCTCTTCCACTCTTCTTGCTGTAATCTGATCAATGCCTTGATCATGTGGTCTTCATACAATTTTCCTGTCTTCTGCATGAAAAAGCAAAAGAAATCGGTTAGGTGTCTCCCTCTTTGTTGACTGTTATTGTGTGATAAATTTCCAGAACAGGCAAACTTCTGTTTAGATTTCTTGAAAGAGGAAGGAACAGCTACAGTTTGTGTTGTCCTGTCTCATTTTATTTCCTTTTTAGTGCCAGCAGTTGCAGATCCAGATCAAGGGCGGAGTTGAACAAAAGTAGAACAACAAACAAAGCAAAAATGTATGGCACTCCACAGAACAAGAAGGTGACAAGTATCTAAATTCAATTCCAATCTCAAGGCCACAATTTAAACTGTTTACTGTCAAATAATCCAGTCTCCAATAGTTTTGTGCCATCCAAAGCTTATACTTAATGAAATGCTTCACACTCTGTTGCTCCCCCACTCAAAATTTCCTTCGCTGGTCTGGCTTTGATACCATATGTTGGAACATACTCAAGACTGGACAATTTCTATTATCCAAAATGGTATTCTTAAATAAACAAAGTGGTTTGCATAACTACTTACAACCAACTCATTTATACAGGTATAACGAACAACCTATTATTACTCTATCAACCTGATTAACATTCTAATATAAACATATTTAAGTGGCATGCTCCACATTATCATCTATTAATATACCTAACTATGGTGTATTATTTTCAACAGTATTTAACATCAAAGCATTTCCCCTCAAATATTCTCATTCGTTAAATATATGTGCGCTGTGATTTCCTAACATAGTACCAAAGCCTTTCCCACTACCCACTCAGGTTCTTTAGTTCCAACTTCCATTAATGTGGGTTCCCTGATTTGTTCACAAACAATGTTGGACATTTTTGCAAGTTGTGAATGCTTTTAAATGCAGTCAATTATACATCCTGACGCAAATGTTTAAAACCCTATTTTGAAGAAAGAAAATAATTGGGAAAACCGAAATACCCTTAGACTATTGCAGAATAGAAGATGACCAGTTTGTTGTTTCTTGTTTCCAGATAAGGGATCTAAATCTTGTGTCATTTGAATTAGCATATCACTGCAGTTGCAAAGAGGATTTTCTTTATTTACTAAATAATTTATATTCTTGAAAGCATATGAAATCTGCAAAAGATCATCGATCAAGCCTTAAAATTCCCCAGTTTCTCTATTCTTGCATTTTCAACAAGAATAGACACTAACGAATTAACTAGATTAAATAGGGTAATTAGCACCAAGATTGGTAATGTGCTTGTTGCATACTTAAATGCAACATTTGAACAAAATCTATGTACAGCCGTTATTTTGTACTTTAAGCTCTAACGCTATGTAACGTGTTTGTTCTAATATAATGTAGGCAAAGGCATCATGAGGAGGAGGTGACTCAAATAAATATATCATTCTAGAAGCCATTTGTACAGTACATAGGTTTTCTGTACCTAGTCAATACGTTATGTAGGTAGCTTGTGGAAGAAGCTACGTGATTTAAATCCCTCTCTATGCAATTAATCCTATTTTCATAATAAAAAACTATATGTGACATTTCTCGTTTTTTGCAGAAGTGTTTCCTCCGTTATTTTCTGGATTTGCAGGTGCAAACCATTTTAGGGAACGTGCAGTTGCCCCCATTAGTCTAAATTTTGTGTAGGTTTTTCAGTATAAGGCTGCATATACAGGACGGTTCTCTATTGAGATTCAAGTGGGATTGTACAGAAATCACATCTTGCCAAAAGAAATTGCAAGAGTCATGTGAGTCAAATGTAAAAGAGCATTAGCTTCCAACCCTAAGAAGAGTCTAACTGGATGTTGATATGAAGTTCAACACTTGTGACATCAAGAAAAAACAATCCCAAAATCAATTTCCTCTCAACACACAAAACCCATCTCAGAATTCAAAGCAGAAACTCCATTTCATAATTCCATACAAGTTATTATATTTTATGCTTCACAAGTAGCAGATGAACCAAGTTAAAAAACCAGTTCAGAGCCCACCCTGTCATAAAACAACCAAACTAACTTTCTGATCCACATTGTCAAAGCAGAATAAAGAAAGGCACGCACGCACGCACTCACTCATTCAATACCATCAACCGAGAAGACGATCAGTGCCTCGTATTCGTGAGATGTCCAGCAGCATTAATCTGGGGTAAGTTAACGTCAAGCTAAGTTAACATCGAACCAAGCTTGGTTGGAAGATCGAAGAATGAACAATATGTATCTCGAGTGTTAGATGTTTTGGCTTACCCGCTCGCTCGCTCGCTCCGTAGAACATATAATAGTATTTCTCCTCTCCTCGTTTTGCAGAGCAGAAAAGAAAATAATAAAAAAGCCAGACGAGAGAAAGTGGGACACACTTGTGGTAGCTCTTTGTCTATGTTTGTTTTATTTTTATTTATTGCAAGTGACCAACATGGTAAGCAACTTAACTTTTAAGGGCTAACCATATGCTTTCTCTGTAAAATAAGTACATTGTCCTTCATCATTAAACCCACTCTAGACAACTGAAACTCAGACTTAAATTTTAGTGCTCAAACAATGGTAAGACACTAACTTTATGGGGCAAATGGGTCACGAGGGCCCTTGAATGGAAAGAATCTTTGAGTGATTATTATGTGAGTATTAAGTTTGGCTCTTATGAAAAACGGTCATAGGCCTTCACACCTTCCTCGTCACTCCATCCATATTCAAAATTTCAAAACACCTTTGTGCTCAAAAGCATTTAGAAAGTTTACGAGAAAGTTGAATCTTAGTACAAATGGATAGAATATAGTGTGGATGTTCCTTCCATTATCACTTAATGCTTATGTATCTAAGGTTTGTGTCTTGCAAAGGTGCCTCTAATATCAAAGCACCACTTGATGTTCAATGTATAAGGTTTGTCTCTTGTAAAGGTGTCTCTAATATCAAAGCACTTGAAGTATATAAAAGTAATTTTTAGAGTTGAGATCTCATTTTTTATATTCAAGAAAGTTAAATTGGATGTTTTATTAGTTGCGATTATACCATCCTTCTCATCATGAATGTTAAATTGGATGCTTCGCTAGTTCAAATTACATCCTACCTCTCAATATTGGAGAGGTGGACCTTGCAATATTGGCATGTTTTTTAAAGATTATAATATTGGTCATAATCTTAAATGTTGCTAAGTTCAACGATAGATGAAATCTTTAACTTTTTGCTACAATTTGGCTCAAGTTTCTCAATAAAATCTAGAAACTCACTATGCAAGCTAAGAAGGCTTGTTATCTTTGATATTTTACCTACCAAAGTTTGTCATTAAGAGAATTTATTCATCATATTCGCAGTGCTAGTCCTATATGTGCTTCTTTTGACAAACCAAAGACTCTCAAATGACTTTTTTAGATGTGCTAAAGAGCCTAAGATGCTTGGATATAGCTCCACAACCTGTTCTCCCATTTCACCCTAAATGGGTTTCCACAAATGCTCATTAATCTCAATATAACGCTATATTTAAGAACATTTTCAAAGTGTATATTAATCATGGAAATGAAGAATATAAGTTTATTTAGCCATGAACATATTAAAAGGATTAATTCATTGTAGTAAAAAAATGCCACATTATGTTGCTACAAATCTAATATCAATCTCAAAAGTATAGTTCATGTGCAATGCCTATTATTATGTTTTGATAATATGGCTTATTTGACAATGTATTAATTATTTTTCGATTCCAGACGATTATGAGTTGGTTGATGGTTAGGTTTCTCTTGGCAATTGTGGAGTCATTTAAATAAATTTTGTATCATCAAGGAAGGCAGTATGATCTATCGGATTGACTTTGATTCTTGGTTAACCATCTCAAGTTTACTTCTATAATAACTTCATGTGCAAATAAAGATATACTTTTAATACTTTATCTAGTATGCATTGCTAAAATTTTATTAATTATTTCACGTATAGGAGAGTAAACATTAGCATCATTGCCTTAAAAGAAACTAGGTCAAATTTGAGAGATTCATGCCCTTAAAACCCAATAAATCCAAGAAGAGGCCACAAGGTGTCAAGACCAAGAGATTAGGTAGTCTTTAAGGATTGTAGAGAAAAGAGAATATAGAAGAAAACTATGAGAAATAGCTAAAGAAACCCCAACAATATAAATTCAAGTTCAAAGCCCATCTAAGAAAGAAGCTGAAGTTGAATTTGTAATCAGAGAAACAAAAATATTTCCACTACAAGATAATGTACGAAGGGAGAGTGGGAGGAGATAGCCAAGCACTTACCACTACCTTGTGAAGTATGGGTCGATCTTTCTGACCAAGTGAAAAAATCAAGACAAGCTTCTTTGGATAAGATAAATTGGCAGACAAAGTTATATTCCTTCATAGAATTGTACGAGAGTAACCTTAAGGGTAGTGCAAGGTTGTGAATAGAAGATGAAGAAGTCGAACCAAGGGTGTATAAAATAAAATCTTAAGGTTAAACAAGTATGAAAAACATTAAAGTTGAGGGAAGAGTAGAGGATTCCTATGTGGCTAAGAGTGTGTGAGAAGCACTATAACATTTGAATTAAAACTCCTTGGCAAGTAGGTTCCATGTACTAGGTTTACATTAGAACAAAACCATAGTAAGCTCGAGCATAAAAAATAAAAAGTTACCCAAGTTTATAAGTAGTGGGTTAGAGGATCCTATGAGGCACTATAATACTTGTGAAATAATTTGGATAGAAAATGGACAAGATGATAAGATAATCTAGCTATGATATTTTCTAGCCACCTTACAAGGTGTAGCAGTTCAATGGTATACAAAAATTGACCAAGCCTCTCGAAACACATGGGAGAGATTAAAGAAGGCTTTTGAAGAAGTGTTTAAGTTCCTTCATAATGATAATGAAATAGTAGAAAAAATTTAGAATATATGACAAGGTAAGTACAAAAAGTTATGAGTTTATAATTATAGGTGTAATGGCACAAATTTCTACCCTAAGAAAATTTCCCATTTATTTACCCTTAATTTAGAATTACAAGTATGATAATGCATAAACCTGTCGTTGTCTTCCTAATCTTTGTGGATGCGTCCCTGTCTTTTTGTGTCAGTGGAAGAATATTTATTGAGGACATGTGCACGTCACACGAATGTCCACGCGTTGTGTTGCCATACTAATAAATTCCTACCTCTGGGATCTGCAGAAGTGTTATATTTCCTAGTCGATTACGAATGTAACATTCTTTGTTGGGTCTTGATTGATGAAAAATGAATTCTTGCCTCCATTTGATCCATTCAAACTCATTCTTTCAATATCCCTTGTATGATCTTACATTCTCTAACTTGTTTCTCACACTTTTTACTCACTTCTTGATCATTCTTACTTCTCCATTACTCTATCTTGTTGCTACCAACTTTCTACTTGGTCTCTACAACATCTTCTTGCTTCAACACCACCGTTATTGCAGGTTTACATAACTCTATCTCCTCAGCATGGTGGTATCATCTTTCTCCTTCCTCTATCAGCCTTGAGTGCTTATAGCAGGGAAGGTAACATTGTGTCTTTTCATTTTGCATCTATCATCTTATAGAGTAGCATTCAAGTTGTCATTGCTCTCTACTTTATTGTGCCATTCCCATTCTTTTCTTTATCACTTTTTCTCTATATTGTTGCATATTTGGTTGTCCATGGAGGTGGGAACACCAAAACAAGGGTCCAACTGAGACAAACCTCAAAACATAATCCAACACTTTTCCTATTTTTGTGTGTGTAGTTGCAAGTTCATCCACTTGAAGCCAGCTAGAGAACTAAACATTTCCTACTCTTCCCTTATCATTTTTTGGTCATTAGAATAATCCTTTCCATTATTCTTATTGTTGTACTATTTATTTTTGCATTTTCCTATTAAATTGTCAAACTATAAAACTTTGATATTTGAGTTGTAAGTAGACCTTGAGTGTCTTTGGCTATCATTCGACTTGTTGTCCATATAGGATGCCAATGCATCCTTGAGACTCCAGTGCAGTGCGCTGAAGTCTGATTCCTGTTCTACCATCCTCAGACAAGAGTTGTTTGAGTCACAATCTAAGACCCTTGTAGTCTTCTCACCTAATTTTGAAAACACCTATCTCACCTTTCTTTTTTGTTTGATCAACCTAAGTTAGTTTAGGGCAGTTCATTCCTTGGGGCTCTCCTATGACTTGGAGCCTTAGGGGTGACGAATCCCCCTACTCTAAATTTTTGGTGAACCTAATGTGAACATCCTTATTTTTGTTTGTTGGTATTGGGGAATCTTTCTCTCGTGTCCTAGGTGTGTTGTAGATTTATGTGTCGCGAAGTGTGTAGCTTTGCGACCCAATCTACGACCCCTAAATACGTAGTTAGGACTCTTGGATATTCGGAAATGGAATCTAGGTAGGTAATTATCTGCTAAACATAATCTTCTACATCTTCTAAGTTAGTTCCATCCGAGTATGTGAACATGGTTTGGTTCATGCATATCCCTCCTTTTGAAAATGCGAGTGCAATACCTAATATAGCATTCACCTTGCATGATGAACCTCTTAATAAGGAGCCTTCCTCATTGTACATTCCTACCCAGATTAATGTAAATGTTGTAATTGGCATCTTAGTTGATTCGACGAGTCAGGTTAATGTGATAACGAAGGAAACTTTATTTATAAACAACTTACATAAAGAGAGATACGAAGAGTCATAGACCACCCTCTATACCCACGATGGACTCTCTATTTCCCCTATAGGTGCCATTTCTTTATCAATCTCGATAGGACTGAAGGCTATTAATATCTCATTTGTCATCATTCCAGAGTTTGACATGTTCAGAGTTAAGCTAGGCATCCCATGGCTAGCCTCTGTGAATAGTATTGCCTCTATTGTCCATAAATTCTTGAAGTTCCCCCATGAAGGCACTGTGCACATGGTGCATGACATTAGCTATAAACTGCTGGTGTCAAGTGGGGGCTTCTCACTAGATCACTTTTGTCCTGCCTCAGTCGGACCTCTCCCTCCTAGGGGAGATTTGTTATATAAGGCTTATGTTAAATATAAGATTGGGGGATCAATGTTGAAGTCTAGTTATTTGACGTCTCCTTATGTTATTTTTGTAAAAGCCTCTATGGTAGCGCAACAACAAGTTGCCTCTTCTGCCCCACCCAAGGGAAAGGGAAAGCTTTCTTGCGCTCTAGAGCCTTCTCCTTTTGTATTTGCAATTCGATCTGCTTTTTCTTCTCGTCCTACTATGACATCTTCGACCTCCACTCATGTGCCTCATATGGGAAGTGTGATGGTGCCCACATTGAAAAAAATGAAGCATCAAGTTCTTGAGCTTCCAATGCTACCCACGGTACCACAACCCATTGTCTATGGTAGGGGGAAGTCTTCCTATGGGGTTGTTCCAGCTTCTCGACCTCTATGGCCTCCTACTATTCTTCCACCTGCCACTAAGGTAGAGAACAAGAAGAGGCTCACCACCAAGGCACCTATTTTTGCTTCTCCTCTTGTAGTTGTTTCTACTCTTGTGTTTCCTCCTTTGGCTCCTGCCTAGGAGACCATCATTCCACTAGAAATGGTTGTGAAGTATACTCCTGCGGTTGAGCAACAGCCTCTGATCTCTTCTCAAGCCACATCTTCTAGTACCCACAGTTGACGTAACCAGCTTGTGCATGAGCACAAGCACAGGCAAAAGGCTTTGGTCGCTGAACATGTCACCTTGTAGAAGATAGAGGGGGAGCCAGTGGCATTTGCCCCTACATCTTTTGTTGTTGTTTTTCCTTCTCCTATTGTTTCTACCTTAGTTCCCATCGCCTATGTATTGTTATTGGATCCTCCAGTAGGTCCTGATAATGCTCACCCCAAAAGGGTGAAGTTTTCATCACTCCCTTCATGGATCCCCCTCTCTTGATGTCCCTTCAGGACATCCCTCTATTCTCACAACCCATAGGCATGTTGAATACGATGATGGTGTCTATTACGGCTTTATCTTCTTCCTCCTTTGCTTTCACTTCTTATGTGGGGATTATGCATCCTACACTAAAGTGCAAGCTAGAGGATGACCTCGCTATGAGTGGAGGTCATAAGAATGGTTCACTTCTTTAGAAGCTAGTTCTATTTTGGCCTATGCCATCCTTGTGATGGAGGCGGCCCCCACATCCCCAGAGTTTATCACTACCCCTCTTGATGAGGTTGGAAATGACTCTGGGGTGTCTCATTCTTCTCCCACTCGGTTAACAAATGACACTCTGATAAAGTGCATGTTCAATTCGGTGGATGATATCCTGGCTCTGTCTTCAATCTTTGCAAGATTGATGACTTTTGCTTCACAAGGGCTTGGTGAAGAAGACCTTCAGGGTCCTTCTTCCTTGGCCCTTGTTTCAAGTGAGCCAGAGGGTACTGCTCTCGCTATCCCTCCATTGCAGGCTCGTCCACCCTCCCCTTACAATGATCTAGATTGGGAGCAATATGACCTATCGATCGATGAGGACTAGGGTGGTACCTCTTCTTTATCTGTAGATTATATTTGTTTGTGTGCTTGTGTTCCCCCGTGCTTTCCTTTTTGTGTTTGTGATCATGCTTGGAGGACCCTTGCTACCCTTGTAGGTGCTTGGATACAAGCACAAAAAAATTTTCATGCGCTTCTTTTGTTTGTATCATCATCCTTCTATGTGTCGTGAAATTACTTTTCGATATTGGGGACAATGCAAAGTGTTGGTCCATTTAGGCCTTCTTCCATATTGACCCAATTTTTATTTTTACTTTGTTTTCATGTGACCTTCTTCATGATCTGAGAACTTTGGAGATTGATGACCATTTTTTCATACACCATATTATATCTATTTGTATCTATAAATAGATATGACCCTGAATTCTCATATCCCCCTATCTCGTGATTTCTTCATCTTTGCTTTCTTCTTGATGTTGTGGTTCTTATGTGTTTTCCCTCACATGTGTGACAACATACCATGAATACATATTGTCATGTGTTGCATTCCACAACATCTCTGCCTCTCCTTTCTCTCGTTAGGATGCCATGTGCTCCTTTGTGTAACACACACCATCCTAGGGAGGGCTACCATGTTGTTCTAATTTTCAATAAGGTGAATTCTTTCAAAAGGATTCCTTGATGTAAAATATTCTTTAAAATTAATTCCTTGATGAAAGAATCCCTTATTGAAATATCTTATTTTCCAAAATGTTGTATTCTCTCAAGATTCTTGGATGAAATTTTCTTTCAAAAACTTTCCTTTGAAAAAGGAGCATTTTTTTCTAAAATGAAAGAGTCTAAAAACTTTCCTTTGAAAAGGAGAATTCTTTCCAATGGATTCCTTGACAAAATATCTTTCAAAAGGATCCCTCGATGATAGAATAACTTGTGGAAAATGTGGTGTCTTTCAATTGGAGTGTTCCTTTAAATGGGCCCCTTGGTGTCTTGAAGGGTTCCCTACCAAAGGAACCCCCTTTGAAAGCTTTATTCTCAAAAGATCTCTTTGGTGTCTTGCAATGTGTTTCTTTTATATGATATTTGATGTCACATGTCTTGGTGTCAAACATCTTATATCTTGGTGTCTAGCTTGGGGGCAGCTTGACTAGACCCGTCCTTTTTGTGATTGTCCTACAATGTAGTTTACGATAGTCACAGGCTTATCTATCTTATCAGTGCATGTCTTGTGTCTATTTGATCAGACTATGTCTTATCGTTTCGACTTGTGTCTTATGGATGCGTGTCTTATGATTGTATTTTTCACCTAACATATTTTGTCTGTAGCCTAACATGTTTGTGGTGAGATCGTAACTAGCTTTTCAGGATCAGAGACCTGTGTCTTCACATCTTGGTGGAGCTCCCTCTTTCATGTTTAGGTACATCAGATCAAAGATCTACTTCCTTGATGTTATTGGTATATTCTCTTCAACCTCTTTCTACTTTAGCTCTCATATGCATTGACACGTATGCTCACTAAAGTGGGGGAAATATGTAATGACGCAATTTTGTACCCTAGACAAATTTCCCATTTATTTACCCTTACTTTATAATTACAAGTACGATAATGCATAAACTCATTGTTTTCTTCCTAATCTTCCCATGTGTCCCTATCTTTTTGCATTAGTGAAGGAATATTTTTCGAGGACGCGGGTGTGTCATGCAAACATCTATGCTATCATCTAGATAGAACCTTGCCTCTAGGATTTGAAAAAGTGTTACATTTCCTAGTTGGTCATGAATGTAATGTTCTCTAGTAGGTCTTAACCAATGAAAAATGAATCCTTTCCTCTATTTTATCCATTAAAACTCATTATTTCACTCTCTCTTGCATGCTTTTACATTATCTAACTCATTTCTCACACTCTTTATTCACTTCTTGATCATTCTTGCTTCTCCATTGCTCTATCTTGTTGCTATCAATTTTCTACTTAGTCTCTACAACATCTTCTTGCTTCAACACCATCATCGTTGTAGGTTTACGTAGCTTTATCTCCTCGGCATGGTGGTATCATCTTTCTCCTTTCTTTATCGGCCTTAAGTGCTTATAGCAAGGAAGGTAATATTATGTCTTTTCATTTTATGTCTACCATCTTGTAGAGTAGCATTCAGGTTGTCATTGCTCTCTACTTTATTGTGTCATTTCCATTCTTTCCTTTATCACCTTTTCTATATATCATTGCATATCTGGATGTCCATGGAGGTGAGAACACCAAAACAGGGGTCTAACTGAGGAAAACCTCAAAACACAATCCAACACTTTTCCTATTTCTTGTAGATTAGCATTCAGGTTGTCATTTCTCTCTACTTTATTATGTCATTTCCATTCTTTCCTTTATCACTTTTTCTCTATATCATTGCATATCTAGTTGTCTATGAAGGTGGGAACACTAAAACGAGGGTATGACTGAGGCAAACCTCAAAACACAACCCAACACTTTTCCTGTTTTCGTGTGTGTAGGTGCAGGTTCATCCACTCGAAGCCAACTGGAGAACTGAACTGGACAATGCATGGAATGGCACCTTTCCTAGTCTTTCCTTATCACTTTTTGTCATTAGAATAATCCTTTCTAGTATTCTTCTTGGTGTATTGTTTATTTCTTCATTTTTCTTATTAAACTATCAAACTGTAAAACTTTGATATTCGGGTTGTAAGTAGACCTTGAGTGTCTTTGATTGTCACTCAACTCGATGTTCGTATAGGATGCCAACGTGTCCCTGAGACTCTAACATGACATGTTGAAGTCCGGTTCTCACATCGCCATCCTCAGATAGAGAGTTGTATGAATCACAGTTTGAGACCCTTGTAGTTTACTCACTTGATTTCCAAAAATACCTATCTCACCTTTCTTTAATGTTTGATCAACCTGAGGTAGTTTAGGGTAGTTCGTTCCTTGGGGCTCTCCCCTGACTTGAAGTCTTGGGGGTGACGAATCCTCCTACTCTACAATAGGCTTAAAGAATTATGGGTAAAAGTGAAGAATTACGGGTAAAAGCGTAGAATTATGTGACACTTTCAACCAACAAAATAGCTTTGAGTGAAATTATTTTCCCTATACATAGCATCTACGTGGCACATATAGTTTCGAGCAAAACTCTTTCACTTAAAACTATAAAACATTTTTTCTCCATTAAAATTTTGAATTGCAATTGGATTTATATCTAAGGTTCTAACCTAAATCCTTTCAGTCAAAACCTTTTAGCCCAAAACTATATATGTCACAACTTAACCCCTCTTTTGGGGTAAATTCAAAAAAACTTCAACACCAACTCTAATTTTGTCAACCAAGTGTACTTTCATGAAAATATAAAAATACCCTTTTGTGGAGCTTGAAGTCTAGAATCCAAAAAATAATAATTTTATTATTATTCTTTAAATTTATTCTAAGTAGGTTTTTATAATCAAACATGACGCTAATTATAAATTAAAATAATACTAAAATATTTTATTTTTTTAAACATATTGTGCACCAGAGGAGAGAATCCTCTCCAAGAGGGTTATATATATATAATTTGACATCCCATGAAAACTATGATGTTTTGATTAAGTTTGACTTAAAAAAATTATTAAAAAAGAAAATTCATAGAAAAATTAAAATTCTATGCACTAGATTTTCAAGTAATTTATTTGAAGGACAAAATCAAAGAAAAAAATGTTTTTCTCTTATTTTTGTGACATCCCATCAACTTAATTTTTTCCTAAAATTTTTAGCACTTCAAATCTCTTAAATTTATAAAAAAATACCCAACTAATTCTAATATTTTTTTAAAATTATAAACACAGACTACATTAAAGAGTTTTGCATTTTGTTAGTTTATATCATTTTAAAATTCATTTAATATAAATATCATTTTAGATGATCAAAATTGAAAATTTATATTTGAGTTGGTCATTTCCTTTATAAAAGTGTGATACAGATTTGTATTTTTACTCTTGCTTGTAAAGTTAGAAAAATAACTAGTCAAAAGTCTCAAGAAAAGATGGTTCATCAAAGGTCTAATTATGTTGTTAAGAAAAAACATGAAGGTAGTATCACCCTCTTCCTATGTAGAAGCTTGCAATCGGGCGATGGACATAGAAAGTGAATAAAATGTCATGTGGTAAAAACATAAATAAAGGAAGATGGAATTTTGGATGATAGCAATGATAGTGAATTAGGAATGGTACAAGTGATCCAAAGGTGCATGCTCTGGATAATGAAAGAATTAAATTCAAATAAAGAAACCAACAAAGAAACTAATGAACTATGGTGTACATGTAAAGTGAAGGTTACTTAAAAGATAATCATCCTAGAAAAATGTTTTTTTTCAAGTTATGGGTCATTCAATAAAAGAGTGCCCATATAATTTGAAGAATACAAGTATTAAATTAATCTTTATATGGGGAGAGAAATCCACTCCACCAAATCCATATAACACATCTTTGGGTGGTTATCAAAATCAAAGAGGAGGTTAAAATCAAATACATTACAATCCCTAGAAAGGACATCTAGTCATACAATAGTGATAATATAATGAGTGGGGACACTTTGTGAGAGACTACTAGCTCAAGCAAGATAAATTGCAACTATTATGCAAATAGTGTGAGCTTAGAGACCATTAAGGTCCACCAAATTTCTAAAGCAAAAGGCCAATGTCAACATGATAAATGTAAGAAATAATGAAGTATTAAGGGTAAAAGCATGTAAATTTGTGTCACACTTTTGGCCAACTAAATAGTTTCGACCTAAACAGTTTCGGTCAAAATAGTTTCACCCAAAACCTCATGGCCTATACGTGGCACATAGAGTTTTGGGTGCAACCCTTTTGCCCAAAACTACAAAAATTGAAATGTGACTCAATTTATGTGTTAGGGTTTCAATAGAAAGGGTTTCAAGTGAAAGGGTTTTGCTTGAAACTGTTTCTATCAAAATTGTTTATGTGGCATCCTTGTTGGTAGCCACCTCATCTTTTTCAAAAATTTCTAAAAATTTCTACTTAAACATGATATTCCTTCAGTCAAAATTATCTTTTTCAAAAAACTAAAAATACCCTTTTGTAGAGCTCAGAGTCAAGAATCCAAATATATAATTTCTTTGATTTTTTGATTACCTTTAATATGTTTTTTATTTTAAATAATGCAAGTAGTTTGTTAAAATAAAAAAAATGAGGCTAATTAGAAGTTTAAAATAATACTAAAACATATTAAAAAATTTAAAAATATATGGTGTACTAGAGGATAGAATCCTCTTTAAAAGGGTGTAATTTGTTTTTGAAAATAATAAAAATATTATACAATAGTTGACGTCAAATAAAAACTATCAAATTCTAGTACATTTGACTTTAAAACATTATTACGAGGAAAATATACATCAAAACTGTTATTTTATTTTCTATGCACTAGATATTGAAGTTATTTATATGAGAAAAAAATTCAAGGGAAAATAAAATTGTTTGTTATTTTTTTCTTGACGTCAACTCAAGGTCACTTTTTCTTGAATTTTTCAACCATTCAAAATCTGCCCTTAAATTTATAAAAAAATATTAAAACAATTTTTCAAAAATTTGAAAAATTACAAAAATAAACTTCATCAAGAGTTCTACATTTCATTAGTTTACATTATTTTGAAATTCAAAACATAAATACCGCTTTTATGTAGTTGGTTGATTCCTTTATAAATGTGACACAAGTTTGTACTTTTACCCTTAATTGTTACTCAATCCCAAACAAAGAAGTTTGTGTACCTATGCTCACGTACAAAAAAAAAAAACTTCATGAAGTAAGGGCTAAAGTGGAGAATGCTATGGATAACAAACAATGTCATTCAATGCAAATGCAAGTACTATAAAAGATAAGTTACAACTTGGTATAAATATTACAAGACAAGTACTTCAAACTACCGTACCAATTAAAGTAGTGGATTTATTATAAAGTACTCCTAAAATTTGAAATGATATTATATCAAGGAACAATGAGAGAGTGCATGTTACAACCCATTTGGAATCTAGTGAGAATGAAGATCTAGTAATTAAACCTCCACTATTGAGTGACCAGACAATTAATCCAATTTTATTAACCATTAAAATGATGAAGAAACTAATGACGGTGAATATGGAGACCCTCAAAAGGAATCCCACTAATACAATTGTTAATGTTGGGTATGGTGTGAATGTACTTCTAAAAGACACTTGGAGAATTCTAGGCAAGTAAGCCATTTGGCCCCCAACTTTTCAACTGGTGGGTGTAGATCAGTAAAGTATTAAAGTACTTGGAGTTTTAATGGGCCAAAAATTAATTGGAATCCAAGCATTTTTGTTGAATTTTGTGGTTATTTCATTGCAAGAGAAAGCATACAATGCATTGCTGGATTGGGATTGGCTAGTAGTAGCCAAAGTTGACCACAACTAGAAAAAAAATACAATATCTATTGAGAACAAGGATCAAAATTATATAATTGATTTGAAGAACCAAGAAGTTAGTGAGGAAGTAGCTTTCTTGGATTCATTATATTTGGATTCCAAAGAAGAATGAAAGAAGTAAGATCATGGTCAAATAAAAATGAATGACGAAGGGATTTTGGAATTATAGTCACGTTTATAGGATGAAACAAACTCTCCATATGACCTATTTCATTTGTAAATGGAGGCTTATGAAGTATTTTTTCAAAGTATAGTTTTATTAAAGCTCCAAAAATCAATGAAGATGAATAAGCATTGTGTAGTGATAAGTAGCCAATAAAAAAAGACTTGGAAAAAGTGTATAGTTTATGTGTGTTAGTCATAGTAACGGATTTGTAAAAGTCAACAATTTTAGTTCTAGCAAAAGCATTGGATTTCACTAATAGTTTCCAAATCAATGAAGTTAGATTACGACATGCTTCATAGGGTATTTATAGGAAAAATAACATATAATAGATCAGATGAAAAAAGAAAAAGATTATTAAAGTGAGAATGAAAAATAAAAAGTAGGCTCCACATGAAAGAAATGGAAAAAATAATAATATAGTTCAAGCTTGTGTGGGGTGAAAAATTCAAATATTAGAAAATTAAATGTTAAATATCCCCCTAATACCATTATATAACCCATGTCTTCCCCTATTGTATGGCTTAATTTTTCCTTCACTATACGACCCGCTAGTATTAAATTTTTATTTTTTTTGGTAATTTTTTATCACCATAGAATTTACCCCTCATTTGTATGATATTGATATTCTTTATAATTAAATTCTAGCACCATATATTCTATTCCTTTTACCTCCATTATATAGGCTAGCTTCCTCATTGCTAACATATAATCTATCCCGTTTACTCTAATAACATGATTTAGCTTAGGTAATACTTCCATACATTTCCCACATATTGATGTACAACTCACTATAAATACTACTATACAAACTAATCTCTCATAAACCATAGGATATCTTTGGTGAATTCATATCCTTGATCCCATCATACAACTTATCTTCATTTTATTAGTCATATGATTCAATCTGCATGCAATCACCATATTACTTACCATTTTATAACTTGATGCTTTTATTCATATCGTATGATCCCTCATTGATGCCATCACATGAATTACATCAACATACTTCACCATATGACCTAAATTAACTTTCCCCATAGTGTGTTTTATACCTCCATCATCCACAATACAAAATACTGGACACATGGTTTTATCTCAAACAAAATTGGGTTTGTTCTCAAAGTTTGACTAAATAATTTATAGTTGGTTCTTCCTCAAGCTATGAATTTTATAGAAACAATGGATTCCTCATACAATTTTTTTAACTTGAGGAACATGCATTCCTACAATATGGGGATATTGAATATTATTTTCATGATCAAATTGCTTTTGAAGTGTTTGTAGTATTGTCTAGGTTTAATGATCAATTGGGTGCAACATTATCAACCTCAAGTGTGTAATCATATGGGGTTAATTTTTTGGTTGGTCATAATTATTGTTCACATAGTGGCATATGTTGGTTAAACACTCCAAAAACTCTATTTTTTTGGATTTATAAGCATTATTTTTTGCCTTCATGAAAATGGTGTGCACCATGAAGAGTTTTGTAGATTTGAAGGTCTTCATTTATACTTAGTGGCGAGGGATTTTCCCTTCAACCTTGCCCTATATCACAATAGGGACCGTGTTAGGGGAATTTCTCCAAATCCCCACAAAACTCATTTGATTTCCCAAGTTTTCCCAAGTAGTATTTGAGTCTGAGTCTACAAACTATGATTCTAGGTTTGCCTATAGGTTCTTGTCTACAATGTCATCATTAATGTAGAAAATATTACCCAATATTCCTTTATGTTTACTTGTTTTCTATCATCTAAAAGACAATATTTTATATTAGGAGACATGATGTAGTTAATGTACACAACCTATTATTATGTCTCAATAATATGATTTATTTAAATATGTATTAATTAGTTGTCTACTTTGAGTGGTTATAAGAGTTATTTAGTCGACAATTGCATGCCTCTTAGAAGTTGTTGAGGGACTTTAAATAAATTTTGTATTGTCAAGGAGTATGATCTAATAAGATTGACTATGATCCTTGACTAACCATCTAAGTTCTACTTCTATATTACCTTCATGTGCGAATACATATATACTTTTTCTCCTTTATCTAGTATGTATTACTAATTTTATTTATTATTTCAAGTATTCATTTTATCATATAGGAGAGTCAACATATAGGTGGTCTTAGATTTCCATCATTTGTAGTCATAGAAGGTGAAATTTCAACTTAATGTATCATAATTTTAGAATGGAAATAGACAACATTGATCTAGTTTTTAACTTGAATTAGTTGAAACTTGCATATAGGTTTTAATTTTATAAATGGTGTAAATGAATGAAATGTATAAAAAAAAATTGTTCTGTAAGAAGTTGTGGACATTGGGTCCACTCCCATATATGAAATAGTTAAAAAAGGAGAGAATCACATCAACCCTATAATATGGGTGCATAAAAGGTTCCCAACTAGGAAAGTATAGAGTGAAAGGGAAATGGTTTCCACTTACGGTTACGAAGCACAAATCTCTTTCCATTAAGTAAAAGGCAAAACATTACCACTCAACCTAAAAGATTGTAAAAGAAATCATGTTGCCAAATTCTCCCCCTTCATGGAGGGCTTCAGATTCATTTGATGTGGAGGCATATTCTTCCTCCGCTTTACTTATATCCAACCGTGATCTTGTGAAAAACTGTTTGCATTTGGATTTCCATCATAGCCTGACCTATTTGAGGATTTTTATGGCGCTTCCATGTTTCAGGACCACATAGCCAAAGTAGGAGAGTTCAAGGGTTAAATTTTTGTTGTTTCAAAAGTATCACTAGGCGAGCACCCCAAGGAATTTTTTGCCCTTTCCACGCAACTTGAGTTGCTTGGTTGGAGTAACTTTTGAATCTCCTTTGGCTCTAGAGAAATATCCTTGACCACCTCCACATTTTTCTTCCTAGAAGCTGACTTTGATGGAGAGAGATTCTCTTTGTTAAAGTTCATAACAGAGTAATGCTTGGGGGAAGAATCCTTCCACTAAGAAGCCACCATTTTGGCTGGGATTGGACAATAGGACACTCAACACAAATATTTTTGGTTGATAACATCTTTTGCATCTAAAAATTAAACCTTCGTAATCTAAAGGTTGTTTCCAACAATGTCCATTGGCCCTCAAGATTATTTCGGCTGGAAGATCCTTTGAGATGTCCATTTCCACCAAGATCTTGGCATAAGTTGTGTGAACAAAATTTCCCGAGTTTCCATCTATACGCACAAATTTTCCGATGGAGTTCCCAATTGTAGCAAAACATGATTCAAACCAAAAG
This sequence comes from Sequoiadendron giganteum, assembly GCA_007115665.2. Lineage (NCBI taxonomy): Eukaryota > Viridiplantae > Streptophyta > Pinopsida > Cupressales > Cupressaceae > Sequoiadendron > Sequoiadendron giganteum. The sequence continues at coordinate 800,295,757 of CM021102.1, read as the reverse complement.
TGAGGGGGGAGATTTGGTAGACGAACCCAGATTGGAAAAAACTAAAAATATTTCCATAAATGGATCAAAAATTGGATGCTAAGATTTTAACTGTAGCAAATTTCCTTCCCATTGCCAAACATAATTGAGAATGGTATTTTTGTCTTTCTTATCATCAAAAATCACAGTGAAGAAACCCCTTGCACTAGGGTAAATTTCTAAGCCTCCAACCATAAGAGGAAGCCAAGGCTTACAGATCCAGTTATGAAGATTTGGAAAGCTCAGCCAAAGATGATTGAATCTTCCAATTAAATTGTTCTCTAAAAAAAATCATTTTTCCACAGCTCCTTTGATAGGGTGTCATCGAAGTCCAGAGACAAGGGTTTAATAGAACACTCAATGATTCTCCTATTTCCTGTGTTATGCTTTGGATATTGTGATGAACCTAGAGGGGAATGGGAACCAAATTTTTTTGCCTGCAAAAATGAGGTGTTATTCACCATCGATCCCTACCCTATTGGAAAAACACAACATGCTTGAGATAAATGATTCTCCTTAGACAAATCTTTGTTTCCACTGAAAAAACTATTCCCATCACAATCAAGCAAAGGAGGAACCAAAGCCTTTTCCTTCAAATCGCATAAGGAATTTGCAGGCTCAGCCACACGGGCTTTGTAGGCTGATGCATCCATCAATCCACCTTGAGAGCCTTGCAGATCCAATGCAATGACAACCAACATAGGAAATTCCTCATCCACAGGTGCAATAGAGGCGTCCTTGGCATTTAGAGAAGCTGCGCACAAGGAAACCCTAGGGGGAGCGGTCTGTAAATTCAGTGGTTTTGGCATGCTCACATTTTTCACTATAATCACCCTTATGCTTTTTTATGACACCTATTAAACCTATAACGCCCCTGCCAAGGAACCCTAGAGGACAACACTAAACTAGGTCAAATTAATGGAATATTTTTTTATTTTTTTTAAACAAATAACTACAGAATGCATAACATACCATGATAAACTAATCCTAGGTCCTCTAAGGTTCCTTGACTACGCTACTCACAAATCAAGATTACTAGAAATATTTCATCAACGATAAAAAGATAACATGATCGATCTACATGTAAGGTTCATTTTAAAGCACCAAATTAAATGATCCTATATTACTCACTTCCATAATGTGACATCTGATAATCAACATTAAAGATCATTTTCCAGCTAACTATCATATGAAAGATGTATTACTTTACAATACTCTTTACAAGAAGAGAACATCAATAATTGTTACATCATTACAATAAATAAAAAAATCCTTCCCCTAGTACAAGTGGGAAGATTACATCAGATTACATTAAGATACACAAATGAAAGTACAATCCAATATACCAGTGCATGAAAGGAAGTCTTCTCAAACTAGAGTCCATAGCACAATAAACCATCTCCACACACATGAACATGCAACAAGAATACCCAATAGAGAAAAAGCACCAACCTCCTTACCATGTGGAACCCTGAGGTCCACCCCCTGTGCTAGGAGATAACACAAGGTCCCACATCTAATAGACAGTCAGGAAAGCAATAGGCAATACTACTAACAACACCAATAATCACAACACCAACATCACTTCCAGAGGAACTCACACAAAGGAAAGAGTAAATATAAATAGGGAGTTCTAGATTGCAATAGGGAGGAGTTTCATCGCATGGTCCTAGCATGGGTTGTCCTAGCAGTCTCTCACTAGACCCCGACCCCCATCTATGGTTGTCCTGGTAACCTCTCACTAGGTCCCAACCCCATACGGTGACACATGCAGAACCAACATTCTTTTTGTGAGGACAAGGAATTTGTTCTTGCCAACCAGGCCTTCTCAACCCATCCTTAGCCTAAACGAGTACTATAGGAATGGGTGAGGCATCCATTATCTTGTTTAATGCGAATTCTACCCATCCCCCTAATTATTATAGGTTAATATATATATGTATGTATGTATATATACATGTATGCATGTATGTATATATACATGTATGCATGTATGTAATAAACCTCTTCCATATCTCCTCAAGAGAAACAAGGGAAAAGGACATATATCCAAATTTGTCAAATACTTTATTTGTAAAGGGCCACATTATGCTACAAATTTTCCATTAAAGTGAAATCTTGGAACTAAAGTCTATGCATTTTTTCAAGAATATGACCAAGATAATAATTGGGAGATTGTAGAATCATCCAAACCATACTACCAGTCAGATGGTACTTAGTTTTATGAGTTAATTTAAATCTTACTATACTCATATCATATGATCAAATATAAGAGTAAAAATATTTCATATTCAAACAATGAGTCTTCTAATGATAACAATGATTTTATTTCTTCTCTATTAAAATAATATTTGAAAGATGTACAAGGAAAACATGATATGGAAAAAATCAAAGATCCATATCAAGAGGGAAAAACTAGGAAAGAAAGAAGAACTATTGTAAAAATCCATATGTAAAAGTTAAAAGATCTCCAGGAATAAAAAGATAAAGTTTAGAAGGAACTCAAGCAACATTCCAAAAAATATTCAGCAGGATAGATAGTTCCTCCATGGAAGCATAAACATTCTTTGAAGCATTCTTCTAAACACTCTGATAGTGATGAAGCCACTTCCAGTGACACCATTGCTATTTAAAAAAATGGATATGATTGTTTATAATATTTCTAAAATCAAATGATTTGGTAAAGTCCCAACAAAAATAAATAAAAACTCACAATCAATCAGTGGGGGAGATTTGTGACTTTTTTTCAAAGCATAAAAAAGAGTTCTACATCTAAAGAGTCCTCCTTAGAAACTATTAAAGAAAAGGAAAGATCCATTTATTTGGTTAATAATAAAACTTACATAAGAATTTCCTTATGTTTTGCAAGTTACAAAAAGATTCAGTTGGATACATTCCTAAATCCAGGATCTTCAAGATCTTTTACAGAGACTAATGCTATTTCTAAATAATTTTGGAAACCAAGGTAAAATATTCCTTGACAAGATGCTATAAATAAAGAATGCATCCATATGGGTAGGTATGCACAAGATGTCCATATTGAAATAATGGGGAAACATTTAGTCATTGAACTTATAGAATACATTGATTTGGATAGTGATATTTTGCTTGGTTACTTATTTCTTACTAAGTACGAGCCTTTCATTCTTAAAAAACATCAAGTCTGAATATGGAAGATTCAAATTCTTGTCTTGAATATTTTTAATTATAGATTTGAAGATAAGAAGGAAAATGATAGGAAAGGTAAGGAAGTAATGAAAGAAATCAAAGAATATCATGAGTCTATAAAAGAAAAATTTGAAGAAAAGGATTTATTTTGTGATATCAAAGAAAGGCTTGAAAAAGAATGTTGTCATATGAATCCTCTTCATTTTTGGAACCCTGATCAAGAGGAATGTGAAATCCAAATTAGGTCATAATACCAATCAATTATCCCACATGAGCCAACATACCTCATGAGCCCTACTGAATTCAAGGGCATGGATGAACATCTAGGTGAACTCTTAATAGGAAATTTGATTGGACCTAGTAAACGTCCATTTTATTGCCCTATTTTTTTTAAACAAAAGAGTTGAAAGAGAAAGGGGAAAGAAAATATTTTGTATAAATTACAAACCCCTCAATGATATTATTATTCCCTTCAATTATCCAATTCCATTTATGCAAACTTAATTAGAAGAGCTACTAACAAAAAGATATTTTCAAAGTTTGATTGCAAATTAGGTTTTTGACAAATTAAGATCAAAGAAGAAGATAAATATAAAATAAACTTTTCAGTTTCACAAGGACTTTATGAATGAAATATAATGCCTTTTGGTTTGTGTAATGTCCTTGCATATTTCTAGTGAAGAATGGATCAAGCCTTTAAATATGTGAAGGAGTTATGTGCTATTTATATTGATATAATAATTTCTCTAACAATGAATTTGACCATTTGAAACATTTGGAAAGTCTATTTTTAACCATTAAGGATCATGGAATTTTTCTATCTACAAAAAAAAAAAAATTGGAAAGAAAGAAATTAAATTTCTTGGTCTCCATCTTGATCAAGGGAAGATACAATTGTAGCCCCATATTTTATAGAGGATTCAAGAGCTTCCAGACATCGTGAATGACAAGAAACAAATTCAAAGGTTTCTAGGTTGTTTGAATTATGTCTCTCCATTTTATAATGGTTTATCCAATGATAAAAAAATAATTTAAGATCAATTACAAGATAGGATGATAGGGTTACCAAGGAAGTTCAGAATATCGAAGAAAAATGCCAAATTTTTCCAGCTCTTTAGATTCCCAAGAAAGGATTACCATTATATTTATACACTAATTGATGTAGGAGCATCTGGTGAATGAGAAATATTGCGTCAACCAAAAAAAATGTGTTTCAGGAATTCGGTAAGGTTTCATGAAGAACCCTCTTATAGACATAATTTAAACTCCATTCTAGATTTGGTAGCGAAAGCTTCAAAGTCAAACAGTTAATAGTTTTAGAGATTTAATCATTTCACGACTTCAGTTGGAAATTTGGTGAAGTTTTAAAATTTTAAAATCTACGAGGTTTGAGGCAAAACAATTTGGTGGGAAGATCGATAACATTGATGTGTTCATCTCTACAAAATTATCAATGAATTCATGCTCCTGGTTCCTTGCTCTTGTCTCTCTTCAAATTGAAGCGATATGGACTTCATTTTGTATTATGATATTTGCTCAAGAAATATTATTAATGATGTTAATGCTTTATGGAAAATAACTAGAGAGAATTGTGGTTTAAAAAAACATAATGTAAAGTGAGAATGTGAAAGGATGGAAGTTAAAAAGATAAGGGAATATGAATTAAAATTGGAGTCTTTTTGAGGATGCCACATGCAGGGAGAGTGAAGGGGCGAAGAGAATGGCTAACAAAGGTAAGGGCTACATGGGAAAGGAGAATTGGTAGAAGCCCCAATTAATCACCCATGAATATGCATGTTTTGGTTAGAATCTAAAATTAATGATAGGCTGCTTGAAAGCGGCAAACAAGGAAAAGATCAAATCAGTAAACAACATGAAAAATTATGTAGAAAGTGAATATTTGCACAAGTCGAGGGAGGTTGGGAAACCACTCCTTAGTGTGAGGGCTGCATGTATTTTGTTTGGAGGAAGAGTAAACTATGAATTCCCATGTAATTATGCATAATAGAATTGAAATGGTACAAGCTCGAATGTGAGGAGAGCTACCAGTTTACTAGAATTTTAAAAAATGAAAAATAGAGGAAAGTTGTTCACACCATAGAGAAAGAGATGGTTAGTTAAGGAAAAGTGAAACAATAGAAGATTGGAACATGGGAAATTGAGTGCCAACAAGTTAGAAGTCAAGGCCTGTGAATAGATGCACATGAAGATAAGAAAGTGTGAGCATAGAACTGAAGATAAGAGAAGGCATTTGGATGGTGAGCAGAGAGCCTGGTGGGCCACGTGAAGGTTGGAGTCATGAATTAGTAAATTATATGTGGTTTGATATGCAGATTTAGTGAGGAACCTGCATGGAGGTAGCGTACACAAGGAGGATTAAGTCGATGGGAGGAGTAGTGATTGGAAAATTTAAATATGCAGAAAATTGGATGATTAATAATGGTAAGACGATGATGAGGAGTAAAAGCAAAGGTTGTAAGAATACAAAGGAGATAAAGTTGTTTGAAGCAATTGTAATTTATATTTTCATGAAATTGGAGTTTTTTGTCGTTATTTTTAGTCTTTTCTCCTAAAAATTTCCTTTAAAATACTTCATGAATTAGAGGGGCGTATTTTTCGGTCTTTAAATAAGTTTTTGAACTCGTGTCGGTTCTCGACTCATTTCTCAAACCTACATGTTTCCCAAAGAGCTTCACTTTGGGACTTCATGAGTCAGTTTGAGGGGTTCAAAAGATTTTGTAAAGCATGTTGTAATCAAAGAAAAGAATCAAGCGGGAAAAACGATGGAGGTTTGGTAGAACTTTGTAAAGTTTTGAAACCTTTGTTGGTCCCGACAGGGTTTTCAATTTTTTTTTATCTTTGACAAAATTATAAATTAAGTTGTGATTGTTTTTTTAAGTGCTTTACATAAAGAGTAACGAGAAAATTTGAAATTATAATTTTATTCCTAAAGGGAGCATAAAGGTGGGTTTCTACAATTGTGGTGGACTCCAAAACTTTTTCAAAACTTACCCAAGAATATTTAACAACACATTTGGGGCATAAACTTGTTTCATTACTGAGGATGAATTGCAAAAGATAAAGATTGTTCACAAGAAAATGCAGTTTTCCATACATCATTTTACATGAGCATACAATTAAAAGTTGAAAAAAATAGAAGTAAAATAGATAAGATCTCCATAATGTAGAGTAATTGAAAATCCAAAAAGATATATATATGTATGTATGTATGTATCGGTAAAACTTCATATTACATTGCCCAAAAACGAAGGTGATTTCATAGCAAGGGTTTTTAGACACAAAGGGTGAATATGATGACTCTGATAGCCTCAATCACCTCTTGCATTCACTCAATCTATGCAGGAGAGAAAATATTCTCATTGTATTCAACATAATAAGTGAATGCCTCCATGTTGTTGCTTTCAAGGCCAACATGCATCAGAGTAAAAACTTGGCCAAGCCTCTCATTACACAATGCACAGGAGATACAAATAGCGTCACCAATCAGGCCCACATGTGGGTGAATAGAAAGCCCTCTTAGAGAATCTTCAACGCTCTATAGGTACCATGGATGAACCAAATGCTCAACAGCTTGCAAAGCCCATCCAAACATGCTAGAAGCGTGTACAATATTATATAGAAAATGCTTGAGTAGGTTGGCATTGTGAACATGCACTTACGATAGGAAGTACTCACCAATCACCTTGCAGATGAATTATTCCTCAACATCACTACGGATGAGGAAGACCTCCCTCAGTTGATCTAGCACCAACCTGCAAACAACATTGCATTCAATGCCTTCTACTACTAAAAAGTCACTCTCCCTGGCTACTTCACTCGATGAGCTTAACATGCTTGAAGATGTAACTAAAATTGTGCAAAATGAATAGTAGTGAATAGGATTTATAGAGTGATAGGACAAATTGGTAGAGCTTATTTAAAGCAATTAATGTCGAAGTACACACAAATTTCTGTAAACTTAATTAATTCAAGCAAGGCAATGTGATGGAAATCTTATAAATTAGATTCAAGAAGTCCTCAACATTTAAAGAACTACATGTAATAATCTAGGTGGCATACCAATAGTCATAGAGAAGTTAAGGTGGCAGACATTTCACACGAAGTAAGACCACGTGGTTTGCTCATATTAAGCGATGGTTCATCCTCCTATCCTGTCAATTGGGAAATAGGATGCAATCATAACCATCCCTAAAAATAACATTTGATAAAGGGAATCATCATAATCTAACAAGGTTAGTCAATTTTTGGCCAACTTTATTTGACTGTGTAGCGGTTAACAGCCATGAAGTCGTTCCAAGAAATCTTAATTGTTATGGATGTAAGAGTTTAAATATTTAGTTGTGAGATATTGCAAGGGTCCAAAATTTTGATCCCCCTTGCACTTTGATGCATGAGTGAGAATCAATCTTAATAAAGGATCAAATTTTGCAATTTTAATTCATTTTTTTATGGATGATTATTATCTTTGTGGAGTAATTATAAATTAGATGTTAGTGTTTGTGAGAAAGTCTTTGAGATTTGAGAAGCATTTGAACATTCCTTTCCATGAGAATGTGTTGTTTTGTGACATTTAATTCATGCTATTTATAGTAAATGGTTGGAATTGTACTAAGTTGAGCTAGAAAATGTTAATAATATGATCTTTAAGTCATGATATTGATTGTTTGCTAGTCCTTTCATTTTAGTAGTAGTTAGTTTAAGCATTACTCTTCACGCTTGTGTCATGGTTATGAGCAATTGTTAGTTTACCTTTATTGCTTTCTGGTTAAAAGCACACCCCCAAGTTTATAAATATTGAAAAATATAAAATTATACCAAAAGAGCGAGTTGTACCTCAATCAAAATTTAGAGGAAGATCACCAATGCAATTGTGATCTCTCCAATTATTGTGGATTGATTCATCCTTCTTGGGTGTTATAGAGTCATTTTGTTATTCATTTTGTAAAGGAAAAATCTGCTCACTAACAGATTTTTGGTGGCTTCATTGGAGAAATTGAATTAAGAAATCCTTTCTTGGTAAAGATTTTTTTTTGGTTTATCAAGACATATTTTTCAAGCTATTATAAGTCACCCTTATATGACGAGCAAAGATGGTATTACCACATGAAGGAATCTTTCCTATGCTCCAGTCGGGATTAGATTTGGTTACTTCAGAATAAGAGGACATCATCTCTTAGTTGAATACACTTGTATGGTGGTACCGAAGAAGTGCGGTAGAATATATGCGTGTGAGTTTTTTACTTGAAGAAGAAGAAGAGCTCACACAATACCCACCAAGACTTGTAGTAGAAAGGTTCCAAAGAATTGAAATCATTCCTTATCCGAAGCCACCACCCCGACCCAACCAGAACCAAAATCCACCACCAACCCGACGAGGGCCACCACAGAATTAGTTGAACTCAAAATTATCTCTTTCAAGATTGGTGACTCTGTTTGAAAAGGAACCTATACATACTAGTTGTAATCTATTATGATGGCCTCTTCATCATCGTGACCTTGGGGAACCAATTTTGGCCCCTAGCATTGTCAAGTTATCCCCCACTCCTTGAATGACTTAGGGAACAATTCCTTGTGTTCACTGGAGAAAATGCATAGGACCTCGAAGATCATTTACATGCCTTTATCACTTCCTATGCCTCCACTGGAATTGTTGAAGAAAATGTGGTCATTCATCTTTTTGTTGCATCTTTGGAAGGTCGAGCAATAGAATGGTTCATGTGACTCAAAGAGGGGAGTATTAAAAAATGGAATTCTCTCAAAGATAAATTTCTTGAGAGATTTAGGAATGTGTTTGATACGGGAGCTTGCTTGAGAACTCTTTTAATATTCAAAGGAATGAAAATAAAAATGTTAGGAGCTTTATCGACATATTCATGAGGGATCTAAATCAAATCTCACGTTCTAGTAAACCCAATGAGATTGATCTGGCAACCTTTCTTATGCATGCCCTACCTCCAAAAAATCATTTTTATATAAAAGTAGGAGAGGTATATTTGATTTTGAAATAGTAAAATTTGAAGCTATAAGGATCAAAGGAGAATTAGTGAGGTATCGTGAACACCTGGGTGGTGGATCTATTTCTATTTCTAGTCTTCTCCCAAGGGAAGTTCTTAGTAATAATGAGTCACCCCAAGTTGATCCTCTGAATTCGATTTCATCATGGTCAATAAGATATGTTGTAACTCACATGATAGGAGAGGCGAGCGAAGTTGAGCTTTCAGGGCTAGAAAATGAAGATTCTGATGATTCAAATGATTCAAATGATGATGATGATGAGCTCTTTGACATATATTTTGATGTTAAGACACAAAAAATCATTGAGCAATTGCTTTGTCCTAGTTTCTTGGGTAATCTCAACTACTCAAGATAGGAGAGAGATTCAAAAGAATGATTCCATGAAGCCCGAAGTCTCACAGTTTCTTGCCTTGGAGGTAGAAAAGAAAGAAGAGGAACCCACCCTCAAAAAATGACATGCAAAAAAGAGAAGTGGGAATAGAAAAATGTGTTGACAGGAATTGAACAAAGAGAATGTCAGAAGTTTGCATAGAATTACAACTCCTGACAAAGGGCACATTCATTTGCAAGTTGAGAAATGAAGTGAATAATCCCAGGAATGCACATGACCTCCAAATACTGGTAGAATTTATTCTGACTGATGAGACGGTTGTACTTAATCAAGGGGACATGACTTTTTTTTTCATCCATCGAATGGCGCCTAGGTAGCTCTATTGTCATTACATGGATGACCTCTTTAAAAACTGAAGCGACTAGTAAAGTGATAAAGGAAAGAACTTGGAGCCTTTTTATCCAACAACTCATTCAAATGTTTGAAGGAGTAGTAAAAACATTCCCTTATAATGTAAGTCTTTTCACTTTCCAGTCATTATTCCAAAAGATACCTTCGAGATGTGGTTATGTTGGTCTTAACCATTGACGGTTATATTTTTCTCAGCCTGTTAACAACTATGTATAATAGTTTTATGTCCTTTCTATATTGGTAGGTGTCTCCTACCATTGTAAATAGGTTTGTTTTTACTTTTGTTTTTGGTGTGTGGTCCCATTTTTGTTGTGTTTGATCCTTTATTTTAAACCTCAACTCTGTTGCCCAATGGATAAGAAAATAGTATTGTATAATTTTAAATTTGGGTTCATGTTTTCATCCTTGGCAATCCTTGTCACCATTTAGAGCCAGTTGTTGTCATCATTTTTAGCCCTACCCCTTGAAAATATCCTTCTTAATACTTCATGAACTAGAGGGGTGTATTTGTCGGTCTTTAACTAAGTTTTTGAACTTGTGTCGGCTCTCAACTCATTTCTCAAACCTACATGTTTCCCAATGAGCTTCACTTTGGGACTTCACGAGTTAGTTTGAGGGGCTCAAAATATTGTAAGGCATGTTGTAATCAAAGAAAATAATCAAATGGGCAACTGGTGGAATTTTGTAAAGTTTTGAAACCTTTTTCGGTCCTGACAGAGTTTTCAAAACTTTTATCTTCAACATTATTAAAAATTATGTTATGATTGTTTTCTTAAGTGTTTTACATAAAGACTAACAAGAACATTTGAAATTATAAGCTCATTCCTTAAGGTGGCATAAAGGTAAGTTTCTACAATTATGGTAGACTCTGAAACTTTTTTAGAACTTACCCAAGAATATTTACAGTACATTTGGGGCATAAACTTGTTTCATTATTAAGGATGAAATTGCAAAAGAAAAATATTGTTTATAAGAAAATGTAGTTTTCCATACATCATTTCACATGAGCATATAATTAAAAGTTGCAAACAATGGAAGTAAAAAAAATAAGATCTCCATAATGCAGAGTAATTGAAAAGCCAAAAAAAGATATATAAATAGATAATATATATTTATTTATATATGTATCGGTAAAAATTCGTATTACATTTCCAAAAAAAGAAGGTGATTTCATAGCAAGGGTTTTCAGAAATAGAGGGTGAATATGATGACTTTGATAGCCTCAATCACCTCCTACATTCACTCAATCTGTGCAGGAGAGAAAACATTCTCATTGTATTTAACATAATAAGCGAACATCTCCATGTTGTTGCTTTCAAGGCTAGCACGCATCAGAGTAACATCTTGGCTAACCCTCTCATTATGCAAAACATAGGAGATACAAATAGTGTCACCAATTAAGCCCATGCACGAGTGAACATAAAGCCCTCTCAGAGCATCTTCAACACTTTGTAGGTACTATGGATGAACCAGACACTCAATAGCCTATAAATCCCATCCAAATAGGCCAAAAGTGTGTACAATATTATATAGAAAATTCTCAAGCATATTGGCATTGTGAACATGCACTTGTGATAGGAAGTGCTTGTCAATCACCTTGTGGATGAATTCTTCCTCCACATCACTGTGAATGAGGAATACCTCCCTTAGTTGATCCAACACCAACCTATGAACAACACCGCATTCAATACCCTCTACTACTGAAAAGTCACTCTCCATGGCTACTTCACTCAATGAGCTTGACATGCTTGAAGATGTAATTAACATTGTGCAAAATGAATAGCGATGAATAGGATTTATAGAGTGATAGGGAAAAATTGGTGGAGATTATTTAAAGCAATTAATGTCGAAGTACATACAAATTTCTTTAAACTTAATTAATCCAAGCAAGACGATGTGATAAAAATATTGTAAATTAGATTCAAGCAATTCTCAACATTTAAAGAACTGCACAAAATGATCTAGGTGGCATACCAATAGTCATAGAGAAGTTAACGTGGTAGACATTTAACATGAAGTAAGGCTATGTGTTTTGTTCATATTAAGTGATGGTTCATCCTCTTGTCCTATCAATCGGGAAATGGGATGCAATCATAACCATCCCTAAAAACAACAATTAATGAAGGGAATCGTCATAATTTGACAAAGTTAGTCGATTTCTAGCCAAATTTATTTGGCTAGGTAGCATTTAACAGCCAAGAAGTCATTCCAAGAAATCTTAATCGTTATGGATGTAAGAGTTTAAATATTCAGTTGTGAGATATTGCAAGGGTCTAACATTTTGATCCCCCTTGCACTTTGATGCATAAGTGAGAATCGATCTTAATAAAGGATTAAATTTTGTAGTTTTCATTCATTTTTCTATAGATGATTATTGTCTTTATGCAATAATTGTGAATTAGATGTTAGTGTTTGTGAGAAAGTCTTTGAGCTTTGACAAGCATTTGAAAATTCCTTTCCTTTGAGAATGTGCTATTATGTGACATTTAATTCATGCTATTTACAAAAAATGGTTGGAATTGTATTGATTCGAGTCAACAAATGTTAGTAATTTGATCTTTGAGTCATGATATTGATTGTTTTCCAATCCTTTCATTTTAGTAGTAGTTAGTTTAAGCATTAATCTTCATGCTTCTGTCATGGTTATGAGTAAGTGTTAGTTTTCCTTTACTAATTTTTGGTTAAAAGCACACCTCTGAGTGTATATATATTTGAAAAATACAAAATTATATCAGAAGAGGGAGTTGTACCTCAATCAAAATTCAGAGGAAGATCACCAATGTAAGGGTGATCTCTCCAACTGTTGTGGATTGATTCGTCCTTCTTAGACATTATAGAGTCATTTTGTTATTCATTTTGTAAAGGACAAATCTATTCACTAACATAATTTAATAAATGTATTTGATTTTTTTACAAATTTGAGAAAATTATTATGTGCAATCATGAGATTGATTAAATCGATACATGTAATTGTCAATTTAGAGTTAGTCATTTATGAAGTTTGTTGTAATCTGGAATTTTGCAAATTCGGGTTGAATTCAGAAGAGAGTGTTTTTGCCTTCATCAAATGGTATCAGAGCCAATGGTCTTGAGTGTGTTGATAGATTGTCGATCGTGAGGCAATTGATACCAAGACCTACAGGTGGAGAGGGAAGTGAAAAGAGGTTTTAAGGAAGCGTGATTGAGGAGCTCAAAAGTATCATTGTAGGTGTGTGAAATATTGAGCGGTTGAGGGTTGGGAAATGCAAGTAAATTGTTGAGAAAGTGGTAGATTACAATAGGGGAAGTGGTATCTTTGTGAGATCAAGGTATGATTGCAATTGATGCAATGTGGAGGTTGTAAGGGTTGAGTATAGTGAAGACATGCCAAGAGGAGATAATGGAGAGAAGAGGATGAAGTATTTGGTGGAGATCGGGCTATCAGTGATGGGGTTTGATGTAGATTGTTTGCAATCTAGAAGGGTGATTCTATCACTCAACTCCACCTTTGTGAACCCATGCTCACAAATTTCTTACCTAATGTGTCTAATGTAAGAGCATCCGAAAAAATGCACAATCCAGCGTCAACCAAAAAAAATATTGTTTTAGGAATTCAACGAGGTTTCATGAAGAACCCTCTTAAAGACATAATTTAAAATCCATTCTATATTTGATAGTAAAAGCTTCAAAGTTAAACAGTTAATAGTTTTGGAGATTAATCATTACATGACTATGGTTGGAAATTTGATGAAGTTTTAAAATTTTAAAATCTGCGAGGTTGAGGCAGAATAGTTTGGTGGGAAGATGGATAATGTTGATGTGTTCATCTCTGCAATTTTTTGGACAAATTTGTGCTCCTGGTTCCTTGCTTTTGTCTGTCTTCAAATTGAAGTGATATGAACTTCATTTTGTATTATAATATTTGCTCAAGAAATATTATTAATAATGTTAATGGTTTATGGAAAATAAGAGAAAATTATGGTTTAAAAAAACATAATGTAAAGTAAGAATGTGAAAGGATGGAATTTAAAAAGACAAGGGAAGATGAATTAAAATTGGATTCTTTTTTAGGATGCCACGGGTAGGGAGAGTGAAGGGGCGAAGGGAATGACTAACAAAGGCAAGGGGCTATGTGGTAAAGGAGAATTGGTAGAAGCCCCAATTAATCACCCATGGATATGCATGTTTTGGTAAAAATCCAACATTAGCGATAGGTTGCTTGAAAGGGGCGACCAAGGAAAAGATCAAATCAATAAAAAACATGAAAAAATCATGTAGAAAGTGAATATTTGCATAGGTCGAGGGAGGTTGGGAAACCACGCCTTATTGTGGGGGTTGCATGTATTGTGTTTGGGGGAAGAGTAAACTATTAATTCCCATGTAATTATGCAAAATAGAATTGAAATGAGTATAAGCTCGAATGTGAGGAGAGCTACCTGTTTGCTAGAATTTTAAAAAATGCAAAACAAAGGAGGAAAGTTGTTTGTACCATAGAGAAAGAGATGGTTAGTTAGGGAAAATTGAAACGATGGAAGATTGGAACATGGGAAATCAAGTTCCAACAAATTAGAAGTCAAGGCCTATGAATAGATGGATAGGAAGATAAAAAAAGTACCAACGTAGAGAATTGAAGATAAGAGAATGCATTTGGATGGTGAGTAGAGAGCTTGGTGGGCCACGTGAAGGTTGGAGTCATGAATTAGTAAATCATATGTAGTTTGATATGTAGATTTAGTGAGGAACCCACATGAGGTAGCGTACACAAGGAGGATTGAGTCGATGGGAGGAGTGACTGAAAAATTTAGATGTGCAAAATATTGGATGATTAATAATGGTAAGATATGATGAGGAGTAAAAGCAAAGATTGTGGGAATATAAAGGAGACGAAGTTGTCTAAATTAATTGTAATGTATATTTTCATGAAATTGGAATTCAATAAATCTATTTGATTTATTTTCAAATTTGAACAAATTGTTATGTGCAATTGTGAGGTCGATTAAATCGACACATGTAATTTTCGATTTAGAGTTAGTCATTTACGAAGTCTATTGTAATCTAGAATTTCGCAAATTTGGGTTGAATTTAGGAGAGATTATTTCTATCTTCATCACTAATGATCTTCACAATGTGTGGTCCACTATGTTGATCTAAGAAACACTAGAAGGAAAGCAAGAAATCTGTGGATATTGCTTAGACACTTTCACAGATACAAAAAGAATATATCATATTTGTGAAAAATAAATTCTTGATGTTAAAAAAGGAATTGTTAAGTTTAAAATTTTTTTGAAATCAAAGAATTTCACAGTAAGGATTGATAGACAAGAAGTGAGGAGCTTGTTGAAGAAAAAATTAAATAAATATATAGCTCAAGGAAGGATTTCCAGTTGGTACTTTGAATTTCTTGGTTATGACTTTACTAATGAATGGATTAAAGATGAAAATAATCCATTAGCAAATTCATTAACCAAAGAATTTGTAGCTACCATAACACTTCACTTGAGAGAAATGAGACAGTATAAGGATGAGGATAAAAATGAAATAAAATAGTTTCTAGAGCTCGCTTTACCATTAATAAATCTATTATTTGAAGTTTATTTGCTAGACAAATGGCTTAGAGATTTGAGAAAATAAATTATCACTCATTATGAAGCAGGGATCTATATTTCTAATGAGAAAAATTTGTTCCCAAATTATTTGGTTTAAATTATGCTTTAATACTTATCATTGTAGGAATTTGGTAGAGCTCCTGATTTTTTAGAATTTGGAGTATGCCTTAGGGTTTTAGGTTAAAAACCATGTCTTCAAAATTTTGTATTGACATGAATGTTGAATGTTATAATCCTTCGTTGACCTATATAATTGGTTATCGGTCACTTAAGTTGTGTCTTGACCCATTAAATTCATGATCCACATCGACCCCTTTGGTTAGATCTTTTGGTCACCATTTGCAAGTTAGTCATTTTTATTTTTCCATAGTCAGACCAAATATTTCATGTTTAAAACTTAGGTTTTAAAATTTTCATCCTTGAGGGTTAGGTCTCGTTGACCCAGTTGTGACCCCATTTTAAGAACTAACTGTTTTGGCATGTGCATAAATGAAAGTTTTATGATGGCCATTCAATCCGTCGTAGGTTGATCATGATCGTTCCCTATGTGCCCGTTCCATTTTATTGCTCAATATGTTATTCACATGGGCTGGTGGGCTCAAGCCACATGTCTTGTGGGCCTGACGTTTCATTGAAGACTATAGGCAGTATGAAAGGAAATCAATGATGATTAACGAAACATGTGGCAGCATCCTCATTGTTCCCTTGGTGCTTGTTCTTGTTTATTTTTTATTAAAATAAACAAACGGGCTAGCGGGCGAGTGCCATGTGTCATGACAGGTGGTGGGCTTGACATTTCTAAGCGGTCGACAAGTAAGGCTTCTAAGGTGATCAACGACAGGCGTCACCACATGTGTCTTCATCTAAGCCATTCCCCACGTGCTTGTTTGTGTTGTTTATTAGGGTGAAGAAGTCACATGAGCGAGTGGGTGTGGTGACACGTGTAACCTCTCTATGGTGGGCCATATATCTTTTGCAAGCAACAAACAACACCAAAAGTAAATCTATAGTGATTACGAAGCAACGTGGTCCAATCTCCACCGTTCCCCGCCACCTCATTGGTTTTTATTTTAATGCTTATTAATGAAAGCGGGCTAGTGGGCACAATGACATCTGTCACTCCATGGAGGGACCCGCTGGGTCTTAATGACGATGTGTGCTCTAGTAAGGTCTTAGACCGATGGTTGATGGCGGGCGATGTGGACTATCCTGACCAATCCCCGCCATCCTGTGAGGGGCCCATTTGTGTCTCCCATTTTCAATAGGCGAGCGGGTGACTACCGCGTGGAATACTTCAAAGGGTCTGATAAACTTTAGCAAAGATGAAATACTACTCAAATTTGGCTGAAACTGCATTAAGATTTAGAACGTTGCCAAGTTTTAACCAAGTCCTTGGCACACATTCAAGATTTGGGAGATGCTTGTGGTTGCAGTTTTCAATTATGTCAGGTGTTGGTAAACATGGGATAAAGAATTTGAGGCAACACAAAGTATGGGTTGATAATCTAAGGATTGATCATGATCGTTTCCTGCTATCTTGTGGTGGTGAATTGTGAGCAAATTAATTCCCACAGGAAAACGGGTAAATATGACATGAAAAGTTTCATTAGGTGTTAAGTATGTGATTGATTATGCAGATAGAGTGGGTGTTTATCCACTTGAGATTTCTAATTGGGAAAAAGTAACAAGCACATGCAAATTAATTCTATCATAATTAACCATTCTGGTTGATTACTCGTTGATTCATATCAATGTGCGATCAACGAATGAGATTCAAAATCCAAGTAGCTAGTTGATAACTCTCTTGTGCGAGCTCCCTTGGAACATTAAATGAATACATGTTGCAAGTGGTCTATTTATTGGTGAATTCCTGCTTGTTATTCTCACCATTTGTTGTATGTGATAATTGAGAGTTTGGGAGTGAGTGCACAAAGTTCTCTAAGAAGTTACAGAGTTTGAGCTAGTTGTTTTACGTGGAGGGTGGTGTCTCTGTGAGTTGATCCATCAATAATGGGTAAAGTGAGTGTATCTATCAATCCAGTACATAGGTCCAAGAGACTCTTTGAGTCTCAGAATATTGTGCCCAAAGAGGAGCAAGATGGGCTCGAGGTTCCTGTAACATTGAAGAAGAAGGCAAGAGTTGAAAGGAAATATGCACAAGGTGTTCTCAAGCGTGCATATCATCTAAGGAGTTGAATTGTCTCTAAGGAGTTGGTCAAATTCAAGGAAAATAAGGTTAAAAGGCCTGAGAGAGAGGTTGCAAGGAAAAACAAGTATCATCGAGCTTTTATGGGATGTCATCAATCTCCCATTGAAGTTTCAGATGATCCATTTGACAACGGAGATGAAACTAACTTCAACTATTGCTAGTATCTCATGGTCATGAGTAATTTGATTGAATCTAAGGATGAGGTGGTGATGGCCACTCCAATTTCAATAAGAACACCGAGCGAGCATTCTTATTCTACCGCTGATTAGGAAAAATAGAACCCCACTCCCCTCCTAAGCTGATGCTCGGGTTTTTTGTCCTTTGTGTTGACATGTTTCTTTAGGCTGGTGTGTTGTGATATGGGTTCTTGTTGTTTCTTGCTTTTTGTGTTGATAGTGACTTCTGTGGGTTGACGTGAACGTATGAATTTTCATGCTATGATGCGACACCTTTTGGAAGGCTGGTGGGCTTCTCCAACAAATGGTTTTTTGATATTTTTCTCTCCCCTGTGTCGCAAATGATGATTTACAATTGCCTAGGGAATAATTTGAAGTCTGGTGAAATTAAAATGAAATGAAATTAAATGTGACTATAATTCAGCTCGGTGCTTATTGCTCCCTTATTCTATAAAAGGGATTTCAAGGCTAATTACAAAGGTCAATTTCTAAGTATTAGAATGGTCTAGGTGAAGAGCTATGTATAGGAAGAAATATACAGTATAGTGTTGATAGATAGAACAATAAGATATCGAGGTTATGAGTGAAGTATGTAGTAATCTTAAAATAGTTTTATGCAAGCTTCAGAAATGAATGAAAAATATCATGTTCTTATATATATACTCTCTTATATAATTTCTCCTGCAAGTTATGAATGAAAAGGTTAATGATCTTCTAGTTCATCTTCAATTGTTTTGGTTGATTGTATGGATTTATTTTGGCTTCAATTCAATGAATTCATTAAATTCTAAAATAAGCTCATCAATCTGTATGGAGGAATATAAGATTTGGTAAGAATTTATGTATAGAACACAGTGAGTTGCATGCTACAATGTGGTGTGACAATAGTCCAATAATCTCTAAATGAATGGCTTATATATTACTGATTATTACATAATTTGACTCAGATGCCCAATGGATAAAGCACTGGTCTATTTACTAGCATACTTTAGATAAACTAGCTAGCAATGCACCTGACTAGAGATTTGGAATGAGAGAAAATAACTCTTTTAAAATTCTTTCAATTATAGTGTGTAACAATGAATTTCCTCTCAATTTCTAGCACTATGTAGTAATTTGTCTAGAGACTAGCCAAATCTTTGGTGAAGGATGCTTAGTTGTATTCAAATAGGAATTTATTTGTGTATAAAATTACTCTTAGGAACTAAATATCTCTTAAGTGTGATAAGGAGTACCCTCGTGGGTTTCATAGAGCCTGAAGAGTAGGAGTAAGGGCCTATAGATCCTTACTCATTAGTTGGCCACTAACTTTGACATTTCTTGAGCATAAGGGTTGGCTACCATTTAGAGGATTTCAAGGTTTAGATGGTTCCCCAAAAAAAAAACCAACAAAATCATTGTGCTCTCAATATATAGAATTTCTTATAATGTTGCAAAATAAAATAAAACAATTTCTTAAAATTTGTTACCCTCCTTAACACCACCTTGTTTCCCCTTTCTTTTGTTAAATTTTTGCACAAGTTTTTAGACCAAGCGGTGTTTCACTGTACGTTGTAAACCTAGGCAAGGTTTTCACTAATTTTTCACTAATTTCTCTAACCTCCCACTTTACCTGTTCTTTATTATTCTTTGAATGTAGGCAGTGTTTTATGGTTCCATTATAACTTACTACTCGTTTAAACATTACTTATCTTAGGCGGTCCATATGAAAGGTTCACAAACTTTTCAAAAGATTTTTGGGTCACTTGTTTTGCAAATATTGCTTTTGGGTGGTATTTTAGGAGATGTTTGAAACTTGGGAAATGTTTTGCTAAGTTTTGCAAACCACTTGCCCTACCACCAAAAGACATTTTTTCAGAAGAATAACAAAACAATAGTGAATGCAGATTTGAATGACAAATGCAGTCATACAGGAAAGGGAAACAAATGCCATTAAATTTTATATGAAGAAAATCAACATAAATCATTCATACAAGAACAATGAGATATCAAAACAATGTTTTTATTCATATATATACATCACGGTGGCATTACAAAACTTGTCGATTCAACTACAAAAAGTTGATATCGATAGCAAAAAAGGTTTCTTTTTCAAATGTAGAGGGTAAACATTAACACTCAAATGCCCTCTATCATAGCTTGAAGACATTTGATTTGGGTGAGACATAGTAGATTCTCATGCGACTGCAAAAATTGGGTAAAGAGCCTCATGTCATTCCTTATGACCCTTGCACGAAGAAGAGTCATGACTTCTACCATATTCTCATTTTGAAGAGCCGACGTTATGTAGATGGCGTTTCCCACTAAATTGCTTCGTGGATAGTGACTAAGCCCAATAATGGCTACAATGACAGGGTCGTGAAACTTTGGTGGCTCCGTCACTCTCATGCCCCAGTCACAGTGACTAGAGGTCTTGATGACAGTGTACACGAAACACTCCAACATGGTAGCGTTATGCACATGCACTTGGCTTAGAAATGCTTCACCTAGAATGATATGAAGCACTTCCTCTTCTATCTCACTTTGTATGACAAACACTTCTTTCAGTTGGTCAAAAAAATGCCTAAACAGAGGACTGCATTTGATCTCCTCCAAAATGATGAAATCATTCGCTGATACTCCATCACTCTGAGTGCTCACTATTCTGGATGCTTCTGGGTGGCGAAGTGTGGTGACACTGATTGAATTTATAGACATTTGGTCTATCTCTCTTCTATTTTATGAGATGACAACTTGGTTTGGATTAATGGTTGATGTGAACGAGTTTTAAAATTGCATTCCCTGCTGGACAACATACACATGCGATCATATTGTATCTCCTTAAACCTTAAACTTTCATTAATTGCATGGCTTTGGGATATATCATTTGGCGATCGTTGGTGTGAAACAAGATCAAGTTTTCTTGCCTAATATCTTTTCATTTTTCAGTTTAATTATTCCAATTGATCATATTCTCTTAACTGTTTTCAAGAAGACGGTCAGGTGATAAAAAGCGTCACTAATTTTAGTAACGGTTTTGGTAACCATTTTGGGGTGGAATTCATTGCTATATCTAGGATGAGGGAGAAGGATGGAGCGTCTGATCTCCATAGATACACTGTGTTGTATTTCGAGAAGGAACACTTTTCATTTATGCTGATTTTATATTGTAGTGATTTGTAATCTATGTGTTATAAATTGAAATGTGGTATTTAGCATATTGATCTATGTGTTGAGCGTGTAATAGAGGCATATTTTTTGTATGAAATATACTTTATTGCATCCATTTATTGTAATATAATTTCTTCTTTCCTGGTACGACAGTCATAAGTCTTTCAATCTGTGTGTTGTTGGTTTATGGCTTTTTGCTTTTCCTTCCGCATTAGTGTCATTTTTATGAACTAGCATTTATCACCTTATCTCTTTCTGGTTAAAATCCACCATATTATTAGATAGATCATACGAGGGAGTTGTACCTCTTTAATTCAGAGGAAAGTAGCAAATGCAATTGCAACATTTCCAAACATGTTAGTGATTGGCTCTAGTACATTAAGGGTAAAATTTAGTCAAAATTATTAATCTTTTCCAAGAGGCCAATTCATTCGCTAATAGAATTTTGGTGACTCTACTGGGGAAAGCAATTATAATATCTGACAAGTTGCCATTGTTTCAAGCGACAAGATGGTACTTCCCCATAACAATGCATTTCCTATATTGCAACTTGATTTGAATTGGATGCAAATAGAACAAGAAGACATCATTTCATAATTAAATATGCTTGCCTGGAGGTACAGTAGGAGCTCAACAAATTAATGTGAGAAAATTTTATCTTGAAAGAAGAAGAGTGGGTCCAATGCCCACCTAGATTGGTAATCAAGCGCCCTCCAAGATTGGTGTTTGTGTACTACGACAACCCTCCCCGCTATCCTAATCATCATCCCAATCAACCTTTTCATCACCCTCGGGATCCACCTCCTCCTTGTCCACCACATAAAGATTAATCCAAGGGCTTCCCCCTATCCTTAATCCTTCATGAGTTGGTGACTTTGATCATCCATGGCCTTGAATATTTTGTGTAACTACGTTGGACCCCTTGCCTTGTCACAATATCATGACCTATCTACTGGTTCCTGAATTTTTTCTCCTAAATTCTCTTGTGAAGACACACAAGACCTTGAAGAACACATCCTGGCTATGATTGTAATGAGAAAAATCCTAGGTATTCAAAATGAAGATGTTTTTGTAAGAATATTTGTCAACAGTTTGGTTGAAAAGGTGGTTGAATGGTTAAGAGGACTGGAAAAGGGATGCATCATGGGATGGAACATTTTAAGAGAAAATTTTCTCCAGCGTTATAAAACTCCAACTAATGTTGGGACCATCTTGCGATAATTTTTTTAGATTATGAAGGATAAATCTGAGACAATGAGAGATTTCGTGTACTACTTCAATAGATCGATTCAACAGATTCCTACTCCTAAAAGGCCAAGTGAGGAAATTCAGTTTCACATATTCATTTATGCTCTGGATCCTGATATTCAATTGATCCTCAAAAGAGATAGAGGCCAAGGGATCGAAAAAGCTCAGTTGGAAGTGATAAGTATTGAGGATTATTTTATAGATGTGGGAAAGTGGGAATGTGATAATATTAAGAGGTTTGAAATTGATCGCATATTACCTATTAATCCTCCTCTCAAATTTCATGAAGTAAGGAAACTGTCTCATCCGATCGCTGAAAATATTAACTTGACGGTCTTTGTTACCATGCAATGGCTTGAAAGAGAGGAAGATCAAGATTGTGATGCTCAAATATTTGGTTTGAATGCCTGGACTAAATTTGAAGATGAACTTAGTTCATCCAGTGATGAGGAAGAATTTTCACCACAAAAGAAGTCATCTGCTATGTCTCAGGTTACTTTTCCCTTCCATTTTGAGAATGGGTCATTTTCCCCTAATATCAGTATAAATGATCCAATACCAGATTCCCTTCTCGCTCTAGAATATGAAACTTTCATTTTTGAGGAGGTTGGTGATAAAACTCCCTACTTTAATATGGAAGACAATGAAGACTCCACATATGATGCTTCCCAGGATGAGGTAAAGTGGTCAATCAATTCTAACCCCCTCTTTGTCTTTGATGAATTTGAAATGTATGATAATCTTCTGTTCATTGATCCAATTGATCAACTTGTGTCAGAAGCAAGAAGGGAATGTTTCTTATCGATGCACGAGAAGGTTTCTATTGTTACTATAGAAAAGCAAAGCAATGGTGTAGAGTTGTTGGTCTGTGAATTTAGGAAATGTAGTGTTAGAAAAGAAGTTGAAACATGGGATTCATCCCAAGAGTTGGAGGTACATGAATCAATGAAGCCTAGTAAAGAGAAGTTGAGGAAAAAAGATGGTCTAGCATAGGATTTCTTGCAACAAGAAGAAATCTATGATGAGAGATGGATTTTTGAAGGCACGCTCAGTAGTAGTTTCACTGTCTTCTACATTTTTTTTGGGTGATCTTACTTTCTGATTTGCTCCAAAACCTTCATACGAAGATAGGCTTCTTTAGAGATGGTTCATTCTTTTCTTAGCCTGTTAATGGTTTCATGTAGGCCCTTTCATGTCTTTTGTTTTTGGTAGGTTCTTCCTACTTTGTACATAGTCACATTTTTGGTGTGTTTTTTTCTTGTTGGGTTTTCTATTTTGGGGTTTTGGTGTCCTCATTTTGACTCTATACCCAAAGGATAGGACTGGTCACATCTTCTGGGTTCTTCTTCATCCTTTGCAATCCTTGTCCCCAGTTAGAGCCACTATTAGGTCCTTAATTTTAGTACCCTCCTTAACGCCACCTTGTTTCCCCTTTCTTTAGTTAAATTTTTGCACAAGTTTTTAGACCAAGCGGTGTTTCACTCTATGTTGTGAACTTAGGTGGGGTTTTCACTAGTTTTGCTAACCTCCCACTTTATCGCTTCTTTATTATTCTTTGAATGTAGGTGGTCTTTTATGGTTCCATTGTAACTTACTGCCCATTTAAACCTTACTTATCTTAGGCAGTTCATACTAAAGGTTTGTGAACTTGTCAAAAGATTGTCAAGTGACTTGTTTCACAAGTTTTGCTTTTGGGTGGGATTTTAGGAGATGTTTGAAACTTGGCTGGTGTTTTGCTAAGTTCTACGAACCACCTGCCCTATTGCCAGAAGACAGTTTTTAGAAGAATAATAAAATAAAAGTGAATACATATTTGAATGACAAATACAGTCATGCAAGAAAGGGAAACAAATGCCATTAAATTTCATATGAATAGAATCAACATAAATAATTCATACAAGAACACTAAGATATCAAAATTGTATTTTTATTCATATATATATATATCGTAGTGGCATTACAAAATTTGTTGATTCGACTACAAAAAGTTGATATCGATAGAAAAAAATGTTTCTTTGTCAAATGAACAAGGTAAACATTAACACTCAAATTCCCTCTATCATAGTCTAAAGGAATTCAATCTGGGCAAGAGATAGTAGATTCTCATGCGACTACAAAAATTAGGCAAAGATCCCCATGTCATTCCTCACGACCCCTGCACGAAGAAGAGTCACGACTTCCTCCACAGTCTCATTCTGAAGAGACAACGCTATGCAGATGGTGTCACCCACCAACCTACTCCATGGATAGTGACTAAGCCCAATAATGGCTACATTAAGATGGTGGTGAAACTCTTGCCTCACCAAATTCTCTATCGCTCTCATGCCCCAGTCATGATGACCAGAGGTCTTGATGAAATTATACACAAAACACTCCAACATGGTAGCATTATGCACATGCACTTGGTTCATAAATTATTTTTCTAGAATTCTATGAAGCACTTCCTCTTCTATCTCACGTTGTATTCCAAACACTTCTTTCAGTTGGTCACACAGATGCTTGAACAGGGGATGACATTCAATCTTCTCCAAAATGATGAAATCATTCGCTAATACTCCATCACTTTGAGCGCTCGTCATTTTGGATGCTTCTAGGTGGTGAAGTGTGGTGACATTGGTTGAATTTATAGATATTTGGTTAGACATTTTGGCTATCTCTCTTTGATTTGATGAGATGAAAACTTGGTTTGGATTAATGGTTGATGTGAACCAATTTGAAAATTGCATTCCATGTTGGACAACATACATGTGAGATCATATCATATCTCCTTAAACCTTAAACCTTCATTAATTGCATGGCTGTGGGATATATCATTTGGTGGTTGTTGGTGTGAAACAAGATCAAGTTTTCTTGCCTAACGTCTTTTCATTTTTTAGTTTAATTATTTCGACCGATCATATTCTCTTAGTTATTTTCAAGAAGACGGTCAGGTGATAAGAAGTGTCACTAATTTTAGTAATGATTTTGGTAACCGTTTTGGGGTGGAATTCACTACTATAGCTAGGATGAGGGAGAAGGATGGAGGGTCTGATCTCCACAGATACACTGTGTTGTATTTTGAGAAGGAACACTTTTAATTTATGTCGATTTTATATTGCAGTCATTTGTAATGTGTTATAAATTTAAATGTGGTGCTTAGTGTATCGATTTGTGAGTCGAGTGTGTAATAGAGGCATATTTTATGTGTGAAATATACTTTATTACATCCATTTATTGTAGTATAATTTCCTCTTTCTTGGTACGGAAGTCATAAGTCTTTCAATTTGCGTGTTGGTTTACAACTTTCTTCTTTTCCTTTCGTGTTAGTGTCATTTTTATGAACTAGTGTTTATCACCTTATCGCTTTCTGGTTAAAAGCCACCATATTATTAGATAGATCATACGAGGGAGATGTACCTCTTTAATTCATAGGAAAGTTGTGAATGCAATTGTGACATTTCCAGAGCTGTTAGTGATTGGCTCCAATGCATTAAGGGTAAAATAGAGTCAAAATTATTAATCTTTTCCAAGAGGCTAATTCATTTGCTAACATAATTTTATATATGTATATACATATATACATGTCTATACATACATACATACATATGTATGTATATGTTGATTTTTTGTCACTTTGACATAAATATATCCTTAAGGAGTTGTTTAGGAAGTTTTATAAAGTTAAATATTTATTCATATCCTTTCAAGTCTTAGGTGCTATAAAGAAAAAGACAATAAATTTTAAATTTGTGTCATTCCTCAATACCAAAAGTGAAAAAGAAGGAAAAAAATTGGTTATCTTTTGAAGTTTATAACATAGATGTGAAAGGTGTTAGAGTTTGTTGGTTGTATGGAACATTGAAAAAATCTTCTATTTTTGGCATGAGACCTACACTTATTGCTCTAGCTTGGCATGTTTCAAACTTGGAAGCATGTATACACCACATTGCAAGTCTAGGAGGAAGATGCATAGAATATTGTAAGGGTTTTACAAAGTCATCTTTCATCCTTTTCATGAGGGACAACACCCATTTTTTTATACTTCACCCACATTGCTGAGTCTACTTGATTGTCTCCACATCAAGGAAAGTATGTTTTATCTTGCTTAAGATTTCAATAGCAATAGTTTCTTTCAAGGAACTTTCTACATAGGGTTTTCAGGTTATGAAGTTAATTAAAGACTCAAAGTTAAGAAGCCTCCTATTTTAGCTTAGATAAATTCCTTTCTTATTATGGAAGCCCTTTATTTTGGATCAAAGGTGTTAGGCAACAAATTATCCACTATTGAAATTTATAACTTTTTCCCTCTATTGCCCAAATATAGAAATAATCTTTGACCAATAGTTGGGTAAATAATTTCTTAATGAAATAATCTCCCTCTAAATTTTATGAGGTACAAATCCCTTGTTTGACAAAGAAAATATGTTCTTTCTTGAATTTTTAAAAAACTTCATCATGGGTGTGCTTTTAACCAAAAAGCAGTAAAGGCCAAAATAATGTAATTAACAAAGATCTATAAATGTCACTAATGAATATTTATCAATTGAGAACAAAATTTATGAGGAATAAATCATAACATAGACTAATTGCATTCCACAAAGTATAAGCTATCAAATTTATCAATTAAAGATTATTCCCAACTTGAGGAGATTGAATTATTGAAATGGTTATCACATTCACATAAAAATTCAATAACCTATAAAACCATTCACAATACACATATTATAATGGATTTCATTTCAATTGTCTAAAACTATAGGTTCATAGACATACAATCTTCTCAAGTTCATATACATAATCACCTTCAATATCTTTCCTTTTTAAAAATTTCTAAGAGAGTTCCTTTGGTAATATAATAGTTATTATATACATTCACAAGAGCAATTATTTCTTGAAAGAAAATAAAAATAAGAGGTTAATAATCCCTTAAAATTCTCAAGACTTTAACACTCTTTTATAAAATAAAACCAATAATATAAAATGATAAGAGATATATTATTGAGGTGACACATCATAAACATCCTTTTCTTGTGATGACTGGGCCACACATGTAGATTTGTAACCTTTAAATGCCTGGGTTACTACTGATATTTTTTCGTGTTGAGGAATGATAACATTCTTAGTTCTCAGTTTCCATAGAGCCTTATTCCCTTTGATTTGATCCAACTTGGCTACAAAGGTGCCTGGATGATCACCGCAATGTACAAGGGTAGAGTCAATTGCAACTATTTTCCTTATGTTCTTTGCACATAATGATTGCTCATTTGATAGTCCTTCCCTTGCTCAAAGTCAATTTTTAATGATTCTACTTCCTCATCTATTATTTTATCTTCCTTCCTAAAATGACCATCAATGTTTAACATATATTTTTTAATTTCATATCTAGTTTGATTACATTCTTTTATCAACTTATTTTTTTCTATGATATTTTGCTTCAAGAATGTAAGTTTCCATTCAATGCTCTTTGTCCACATGATGCACCTAGTATCATTTGTGTCATCTGTGTCTAAAAATATTTTCTCTACTACCATCTTATCCATTCCAAGATCAATGATTTCTTTCATATCACTATCTACTTGTTGCCACAAGTATTCTTCACAATTGGTGTTTATGATTTTTGTATCAATCTCTTTGTTCAAAAATTCAGTGTCATCACAATTTTTATGATTTGATTCCTTTAGCCATAGTGTCTTTGACCTAATCTTCTATAACTTTTCCATAGGACTTATATTTATGAATTTTTCTAGTCATTTCTTTCCCAACATATGAGCTTGGGTCTAAAAGGACACTTAGTTGAATTATTGATTGAGGAAAGGGATCGATTAATGATCTCAAGAAATCAGTTAAGATTTTTACTTGTTGCTTCAATTCATCCTTAGTTTTCTTATCCCTATCTATCCTCTCAATAAGTTTAGAAGCTATCACCTAAAAATTATGGACATCTCCATCATTAGCAATGGCTTGATTTTTATCTTTTTGTGTAGATGGGTGTGTTACTTCAACATACATGTTCCTTGTGTTGTTATCCTCCATTAACCTAGATGTGGTTTTTAGTTTATTATCCTTTGGAGTTATTTGAAGCAAATCACTAAAAATATCCTTGTTGGGAAGGCTCGACTGGACCGTTTTCCTCTTTTTAGAAAGGGTTTTCTCTAGCTAGGAAGAGGAGGTAGGAGTTGTCATTGATTTGGTACCAGGGGAAGTAAAATACAGAGCTCTCCTAAGAGGAGTATTAGATATTTCCATCTTAGGAGAAGAAGGAGAAGTTGGGATTACTCTAGCTAGTGGACTTTGTGGCACATCTCATGGAGGAGAATCATGTGAGGCATGAGAAGGGGAATAATTACTTTCCTGATATGGAGATGAAGGTACATCTATTGTTTCTTATTCTCTTACCTCTTCCTTTGGTTCTTTCCCTTCTAGAGTCTTCTTCTGAGTAGTGTCTTCACAAGTTTTCTCAGGGATTCTCTTCTCTAGGGTATCTTCACCACCATCCCCTTTCCCAATTGAGTTTTTTCATTGAGTAGAAGAAGATGGTCATGAAGTAGAATATGATTGTTCTTGAATTCTTTCTACTTGGCTTGAAGTGTTTTGAGACCTTATAGGTACTATGGTAGATATTTTTGTAGTCTTCTTAGCTACCCAATCTTGAGTTATTTTAATCACTACTATAGTTTTGGCATCAATATTTTTATCTCTTTTATACTCCATTTAATTAAAATATTTAGTTGTGTTTGCACATGATTAATAAAAAATGGATCTACCAAATTGGATTCATCATCTTCAATATTTGAGACATCCCAATTCAACCTGAAAGTCACAATTTGCCTGAAGGATATTCTCATTCAACTCCTTTTGACTTCATATTCATTGGCACAATCTACCCAGTAATCTTCCAAATGTGGGATGTGATAGAAACCTAGCCCTAGTTGCAAATTATCCTTGATACAAATTTTACTATTGAAGGGAAACCTTCTTTCATAATATTGTATGGAGAATTTTACTAAATATTTCTCAATATTGAGAGCATCAAACATATAATTACAAGATTAATAACCAATACCAATAGGGAATTGGATTCCTACCTTTTTCTTTTTGGGAATCTTTTATTTACCTCAACCTCCTATCTACACACTTCAATGAGAAAAAAATTGTCTTCTGTATAATTAGGTAATTTATAAGGAATCCCATCAAATCCTCCAATCCAAATGTAAGTGAATCTTTGGAATTGTATGAAATGATTGCCATATGTATCAATTAGCTGGATAGCCTCTGGAGAGATCCTCAAACCCATATCTCCTTGGATTTCTCTCACCATTCTCATATTAAATACATCATTTACTCTTTTTAAACTCCTAAAACTCATTTCCAACCGAAGTTGGGTTTAGTAATCATATATCTATATATTTTCATCATGGACTTTAACTGGTCTACAAACTCGACCATGTCCTACTGCATGCAATGACATAGAATAAATAAGAAGACATATACAAGGACCTGTTAAGTGGAATTTGGACCATCATTGAGTGCATCTAGTCACTGATGAGTTGGGCCCAGTTGAGGAATTATTCACCATGAATAATTATTTGAATGAAGAAATACATTCATTCTTCAAAATCATGGGAATTTTTATTACCCTTGAGTCAGTGTAGAATGACTATCATATCTGAAATATCATTTGCAAAATAAGATCTATGCAACTTCTTAGGCAACTAAGATTTTTATTTCTTTGGAGTTGCAAACCATTCTCGAGCAATTACATTCCTACACTAGTTTTTCTTCTCACGAAAACACTGGTGAGAAAAGATGAAGTTGAAATTTGTATATGCTTCTCTCTTTGGTAGTCATAAGCATGAGGCAAAGGTTTATATACTTACCTTGATAACCAACCAATTATCATTTTTCCTTATCTCTATCGTGTTAAAATCATAGTGATTTATGCACTCAATTACTAGGTTTGTACATTGCACTACTATTGTAAAAGCCATAGCTTGTAACAATCCACTTTCTATTAATCGTTGTGTTATTGGGGACCTATCTTCTTTAATAATTCTTTCCTATAAATCATCCAAATTTATGTGCCCTAGCTTTGTGTCTTCGATTTTTGGCAATGTACTTGATAAGTTGGATGAATGCTCATAACCCAAGTATTTATACTTCATGGCAGCCACAATTGAGTGAATACAAAGATAGTTTATATTTAAGAAACAATTTGATGAAATGTTGAGAGCAGATAAATTGTATCCCCATCCTTTAGTTTATTAAAATACTCCTTAAATTACCTTATAGAAAGCTAGGAGAGGGAGGAACTCATTGTACCTTTGAACATAGCTGAATATTACAACATTCCTTCTGCACGTTCTTCATAATTTTGCTTCTTTATTTTCACTAAATTTTCTTTCAAATTCTTGTTAAATGTGTTATTTGGTATCTTAACCCCTTTAAAATCATTCACATTACATTACTTGGTGTGGTAGATGAGCATTGATGGCATATATTAATTATTGGTGCATGCGGGTTTTCCATTTAAACGACACCATCTACCACCAAATTGGAAAGTAACAGCTCCATATGACTGATCAAATATTTTGATGGGTTATAAAACCTTGTTGGACTCTAAAAGTGGTTTCAAAACCTCTAAAAAATTCTCTAGTCCACTTGTAAACCTTTTGAAGTTTCTCTCTTTATAAATGATTTGCGCTTTCCCATGGTTGTGAGTTCTTTGTCGAAGACCAATATGGTTGTGAATGTTGGCAGTTGTTGTCATTGATGACAACACTGATTTTTGGTTGTCATTGATGTCAACACTTGAGAAAATTGCTGAAGTTAATGGTTGGATGTCATGCCTTATCAAAGAAGAGTTGTTAAAGTTCATCTAATGCATTATTACTATCAATAGAGTTGATTTCATAATGATATATTTAGATGAGGATTATAAGCATGTGATAGTGGAGAGATGTTGCTAAAGGTCTATAATATGTCTTATGCTCTCTCCTAATTTTTTTGATGAAGTATGTGTTGTTGAAAGAAAGTTCTGGCCTCCACAAGTTATTTAAGTGTTTCTAGTTCAAGAAGATGCAGTGAAGTCTATTCGGGAGAATGCTCCACATTCCTACGATGTTGATGCTTTGGTATTGAAATTTGGTATTCAATGTTAGTGTTCCATGGATGTTGTACTCCTATATTTTTAGGTCACCCTTTTTGATGAGATCTTTATGAATTACTAAAGGTTGGTAGTGTTGTTGGTTATCCAGATTGGTCTAAGAAATGCTCTGCATTTCTTCGCACTAATGTATTTTCTCCCGCGACTTGGTGAATGTGTTCTCAATGTTTGTGCAGTGTCTTAGTTCCAATCTCATGTGCCGAAGTGGCCCATAAGATGATGTGTTAATGTTATATCTCATGATTAAGCATTCTATATTTATGGAATATAGTTTTCTATTCCTGTTTGATCTGTGATGGTTGTCGGTGGCATGACAATATGAAATAAGTGTATAAAAGTGTTGTTGGATTTTGAAGGAACATCCACATGTGATCTGCACATTTCTAATTGGCCACTTTGGTGTTGTATTGTGATAGATTTTTTTCCCGATCTATCCTGCTTAGGACCATATCATGTTAATTCAATAAGAAGTATGTTTATGGACTGACTGGTTATGTGATTCAATGTTTCATCCACACATTTCCTTGATGTTGACTTAGGTTGATGTGCACCTATGTATTAATGGTTTTTGATCACATTAAAATAAGTGATAAGAGTGTTTTTGGTCCTCTCTATCTTTTGGATAGGACCACATTATGTTTGGTAGCTGACCAGTTGAATTCATTATTTATTCTTTTCTTGGCCAACCTAATTGAAGTTTTGAAGTGTTTTGGTGGATATAAATGCAAGATCATTTTAGATATAACAAGATGGAGTAGTGTACAAGTGCGAAGAAGGGTGTGGTGCAATTTCTATTGAATATCCAATAGTGTTAGTGCTAAAACATGTGAAAGGAAAGATCAATTATGCTATAATGCCTTAGTCAACAAAGTGTTGTGTTGGAAATCATTGTAATTCTCTCTAAATCATATTGTATCCTGCTCTGAGATAGTGAATCTCATTAGGTCCCTATATCTTGCTCCTAAAGTCATGTTGTCTTTAGTTTAGCAAGTCCTTTGTATCTTGCTCTAAGGTAGTGAGCCTTCTTGCAAGTCTTTTTGGCAGCGAGCCTTATATTGTGAGTTAACTCTCACCATGGTTTTTCCCTCATTGGGTTTTCCACGTAAATTTGGTGTTCTCCTTGTGCATGTGTGTGTTCTCTATTTCTCATTGTTTTTGATCTGGTTATAAGTATAATTTCTATATCTTTCATTGTTCATGAAGTGTTGAAGTTGCTAAGGATTCAAACTACTATATCATTCTTTGTTACTATTCTACTTAAAGGTTTCTTGATCTAGTAAAGATGGTTATCTTGTCATGAAAGAGTTAAGTTCTAGAAGGGATTACGTTTTTATAATACTGATTCACCCCCTATGAATCTCCAGAATTGTTCAACAATTGGTATTAGAGCCAAGTTCCTCTATAGAAGCTTAAGAACTTGAGGCAAAGATCCAAGATGACACATGATGGTTCATATAAGGGTCCTAGGTTTGATGGGACTAATTACTCCTTCTGGAAAATGAGAATGGAAGGATACCTAAAATCTCTTGGGTTTGGTGTGTGAAAATTAGTCAAAATTGGTTATACTGCTCCTACCACTCCTCTTATAGATCTAGCTGAAATCAAAATATATGACTACAATGCCAAAGACAAGAATGTTATATTGTGTGGGTTGGCTGATTCAAATTTTTTGAAGGTGATGAATTGTAGTTCTACAAAAGATGCTTGGGAAAATATTATTAACATATATGAAGGAGACACTAAAGTGAAGAAAGCTAAGATGCAGATCTTTAAAAGTAGATTTGAGACTCTAAAGCTGACTAAAGATGAGGACATTACAAGTTATATGATTTAGGTACAAGAATTTGTCTTTGGCATTTCCGGACTTGGTGGAGAAGTGAAAGAAAGTGAAATTGTAAAAAAGGTTTTGAGATCTCTCCCAAAATCTTATAGTCACAAAGTGTCTACCATTGAAGAGTCGAAGGACTTAGATCAGTATTTAGTTGATGAAATTTTTGGTACTCTTACTGCCTTTGAAATGAGAGAGTTTGATAAAGATGTTCCAAAGAAGGAAGATGCATTCAAAGCCAACAAAAAGATTGAAGAAGAAGTTGCTGACCAAAATGATGACCTTGATGAGGTTGAAGAAAACTTTGTGAGAAGATTGAAGAAAGGCACTGGCAAGTACAAAGCCAAGTTACCATTCAAGTGTTTCAATTGTGGAAGATTTGGTCATTTTGTATCTAGATGTCCCTATAAAGAATAGATTGATGATAACAAAAGAGAGAAAATCAAAAGATGATTCTATTCTAAGGAGAGCAGTTATTCCTCTGAAGATGAAGATAATGATGAAAATGTATTCATGGATTTGGAAGGAAAAAAGAACAATATTGGAGAATATAAAAGGTCTGGTACCTTGTAGAATAGTAAGGTTAATGAAAGATATATGGTAATATGGACTACCTTTCATGCAAAGGAAGAGAAAAATTCTTGGGTGATTGATAGTAGGTGTTCTCACCACATGACTGGTGACAAAAGTAAGTTCATCAGTCAATGGTGGAGCTGTTAAGTTTAGTGATGCTAAGTCAACACAAATTTATGGAAAATTTGATATAACAATTGATGGAAAGAACATAACTAAATATGTCCTTTATGTCGAAGGCTTGAAACATAATCTCCTGAGTGTCAGTCAAATTTGTAGTAAAGGATACAATCTCACTTTTCATGGTAATGGACGTGAGATCAAAAAGGAAGGTTATGGAAAGCTTGTTGCTGAAGGAACAAGGACAAATGGTAATGTATATCATCTAAAGAAGGCTAATGGAATAATCTACTTATTGGCTCAGTCTGAAGAATGTTGGTTGCAACACAAAAGAATGGGGCACATCAACTTTGAAAACATGGTGAAGATCAATTCCTCTCATGCAGTGAGAGATATCCCTAGAATAACCAAGCCTACAAACACTTTTTGCAAAGAATGTAAGATAGGAAAGCAAACAAAGACTAGCTTCAAAAGCAAGGAGTCCTCTATTTCAATACCATTGGAGATGATTCACACTGATCTATGCAGACCTACAAGGATAAGAAGTGAACAAGGTGAAATGTACTTTATGTTACTTATAGATGATTACACTAGAATGACTTGGGTTACATTATTAATAGAGAAATCAAAAGCCTTTGATAAGTCTAAAAGTTTTAAAGAAAAAGATGAGGATGAAATGGATGCTAGGATAAAATGTTTAAGGTTAGAAAAAGGAGGTGAATTTACTTCATATGAATTTGAAAAGTTTTGTGAAGATCATGGTATTAGAAGACATTTGTCTGCTCCTAGAACTCCTCAACAAAATGGGATAGTTGAAAGAAAGAATCAAATAGTGCAAGAAATGGATAGGACAATGATGAAAGATTCTAACCTACTAGCTATGTATGGGAAGGAAGCAATACATATTGTTGTCTATTTGCTTAACATAGTGCAACTGAGGGTCAACAACAATAAGACCCCTTATGAGCTGTGGTATGGAAGACCTCCCACTGTTAGATATTTTAGAATATTTGGCAATAGATGCTACATCATAAGAGATGAAGGAGACCTTGGAAATTTTGATTCAAGGTGTGATGAAGGGATCTTTCTTGGCTACTTAACCAGGAGCAAGGCATATAAATACTACAACAAGAGATTGGGAAAGATGATTGAAAGTACAAATTTCAAGGTAGATGAAGACTTGTGTCAGATCTCACATGAACCTAAGGTTCCTGTTGGCAAGAGACACTGCTAATGTCATTTTGTGTTGTCATTGATGGAAAACCTAATCGATGATTGGATACGCACTTCATCATTTGATCATACCAGCAAACATATTGAAGATAGTCAAGGAAGAACAGTGCATTCGGCAATTTTGTGTTCATCAATTCTTATGAAGATTTCCTGTTATTATTTTGTGTTGTATATCTCATGGAATTTTTTTTAGTATATTATCTCTATTTCTATTGAATCTTAGTGTCTCGTATTGATGCGTGTGTGAGTTAGAAGATCCAGTTGAATAATTTCATGTTTATTAGTGCATGGAGGCCAACTTCGTGGATATAACATGTCGTGGATGTTTGAGAAGTAATTGTTCAAGTATGTTTGTGTTCGAGCATATTTGTTTGAGTCCTAGCTAAGTTGTGGCCGACTGTTGTGGATGCACATTATACATTACTCATGATTTGAATTGACAGTTGTAAATAGTTTTGTGTTCTATTGATGCCGACATATTGTGATTAAATTCTTGGTCGTGAATATATATAAGTGATTAACAATATCATTTTGAGATACGAAGAAGGTGTGTCGATGTGAATTGCGAATATCAGAAGAGAAGAAGAGTGATTATGCACAGTTTCACTTGTGCATGAAGGATTTTATGATGTGAGTTTGAGTAGAGCAGAGCAGAAGTGTAAAATTAGTTAGAAGGACAAAAGATTGATTATTGAGCCTAACTAGAACTATAATCAAGCATATGTAGATGCTATTATTTCAGTTCAATCCTTCAAATGGTCTTAATTTGAATATTTTGTAAGGAAACGAGCCTTCCTATCTTGAGCAATGAGCTCTAGGCAGCGTGCCTAAATGCAAGTGCATTCCCCATATTATAAAATTTATTTGAGTATACTCAGATCATATTGTGGATTGACCATCCACCGTGGTTTTTCCCCTAACAGGGTTTGCACGTAAAAATTCTTGTGTTATGGTGTTGTGATTGTTTTCTTCATGTTCATGCATCTTGGTTGAATGTTACTAGTGCTTTGAAGATAAAGATTAATAAAGTTAATTTTTGTACAACACTGATTCACCCCCCTCTCAGTGTAGCTTGTTTCCAACAATTAGTATCAGAGCTAGTTCCTCAGAAGAAGAAGTTTAACAACTTGGGGAGATCTTGGAAAGTGTTTCAATGAATTCAAGCAATCTTCAACATCAAATTTTGGTGGCCCTAGATGATCTTGATCAGTCAAAGTATGAAGTTTAGAAATTGCAAGCAAAACTCATGGATGCTGAGAAATTCATTGAGTCTTTGAAAGAAAAAATCAATAAGTACAGAGAGAAGAGAAAGGAACTCTGTGATCAAATAAAGCAGAATGACAGTAAGAGCATTGAAGATGAACAATTCAGTCAAGCCCTAAAAGAAAAGATAGAAGAATGTGAAAAGCTTATTAGAGATAATGTTGTCCTAAAGCATGAGATGGAATCTATCACAATGAGGATGGCCAAGCAACTTGAAGACAAAAAGAAGAATGAAGAGAACCTAGCACAGTCCTTGAAAGAAAAATCTGAAGTATGCAGCCGATTGGACAATGAACTAGAGAAATCTAAAAACAATGAGGAAGTGCTTGAAAATCAGATTTATGATCTCATAAATGAACTTGCTGCTGCAAATGAGTACAAGGAGAAGTTCAAAGTTAGCTCAACCAAGCTTGGTGAACTGATTAAAGGATAGAGGATGGAAGGTGACAAGCGAGGTCTTGGATATGAAGAAGGAGAAAGTTCCAGATCAGGACAAAGGAGATTCAGGCAAGGAAATCAAATGAAAAAAATTGGAAGGTATCCGGTAAGGCAACCTAATGCTTAGAGATTTAATGGATACTATTTCAGTTGCAATAAATTTGGACACATGGCTACTCAATGTAGAAGTAGGATGAATTCAAGTGGTCCATCATTCCCAGGTTAGTGCTTTAATTACCATAAGTTTGGTCATAAGTCAAATGAATGAAGAAATGTGATGAAAAAATTTCACAGAAATGTCAGATGCTATATATGAAATAGACTTGGCCATATTGCTAACCAGTGCAGATCAAGAGAAAATCAATGGAACAATTGGTCTAAACAGATAAATGTTGTGTGCTATAACTGCAACAAATTTGGTCACATTGCTACATTCTGTTGGAACATAAAAGGTTTGATAAATCAAAAGAAAGACATGCAAAAGGATATTAAGGGAAAAGGAAAAGTCAGTATAGATGTGATCAGGCGGCAACTGCAGAAGAAATGGGTGAAGAAAGATATCTCCGTTGAAGGAAATGAGCCAACACCAGAATCTACTTCTGGTAATTCCTCTGAGAATTAGCTTCAGGCCTTTGGACTAAGGGGAGCTATCAAGAAAATATCTTAACCCCCTAACCGATAACTGACACCGGATGTGGATAAGTTCAGTAAGTGCACAGATGCTCTACAAATGATGTTGAACTCATTGGAGAAAGTAGTACACAGTATTGGAAGTCTGCAGAAGATTTATCATTCACAGTGTGTGAAAATAAGGTATCCAGATGAGTTAGGGTAAAAATCATTTATTGTGACAAAAAGGGTTAGGTATGCGAGTGATAAAAATTCATTTCTATCTTTTATTTATCACTTTTCATTTTGAAGAAAAGAATTTTGGAGAGCTCTAAAGCAAACTTTGGCGAATTGAGGCAAAATTCAAGTGTGAAGGCGATTTGGCAAATAAACTTCAATCCGACGAAAAGGTATTTATTAGAAAAATCTGTAAATTTTTGAATTAGTGAATATGGCTACTCCATTGGTAGTATAGGTTAAGGATAAACCTCGTCCCAAATTCAAATGGCATCCCTTCAAGTCTGTCAAGACCGACCCATTAGGTGCTTTTTCATTTGTCCTATACAACATCTTACACACTGAAGATGTTAGGGAATATATTCACACTAACATTGAAGAGCTAGGAAGCTCGCAACTTCCAAATTTGTATAATAATCACATTATAGGAGAAGATTTCTATGTGAAGCCAAAATTTAAAACCCTAGAAGAAAAGAAATTTACATAGATTGTTAAATTCCTCGTGTTTGAAGAGATCGAATGGGTTCATTATCTTGAGTCAAGTTCATGATGAATTCATGTGGTTAAGTATACCCTTCAAGATAAAAAAAGAGGTTATAAGTGCTGTAACAGGTCTAAATTCCTCTGATGGATTACCAATTTTGAAATCAGTGAAGAATCAAACGGTCACTGATGCAACCGGTTCTAAGTATAATAGAAGAGTAATGACAATTGATGAAATTGTTGATGTAGATGTCAAATTTGTATCTATGGTTATTGGGTACAAAATTTATCATTCCAGTCGAGACAACTCTATGTTCGGTACAAACATTTGTGCAGCCTATTAGATGGCAAAGGAAAATGAAAACTATGATCTATGTGAGTTACTTAGAAGTCAACTGATGGAAAATATTAAGAAGATCAAGAAGGATAAGAAAAATTCCTTTAAGTATGGTAACTTGCTATTATGCTTATTATTTTACTTCATGAATGAGGTTCTGAGATTCAAAAAGGTTCATTGGAAAAAAGATAAATCGGTAGCTACTTAGATCAAAGATCTCTTTCACAAATTTGTAGACATTAAGACAAAGAATGCCACTATCTGGGGATATTTCAAAAGTTTTCAGAGTATGATGTAAGCTAGAGAAAGAATTCCTACTTCTATTATGGAGAATTATAAGGATACAATTTGTTTTATGGTAGATATTGATCAATGCATGATGGAAGTCGTTGATCCTAGAACAGTCTAGATCATGCCGATGGGCTATGAAATTGAAGAGCGCATTCTAGAAATGTATGCATAAAATTTACTAAATATGCCTCTGGATCCGATAGAAGAGAGGTTTGGTAATTATGCAAAAAAGAATATACAAGTACATAATGAACTCAGGAAGCCTGTGTTAGTCAGAAGAGTTAGAAAAGAAGTAGAAATATTTGCAAAAAGTATGGGCATATCAACAAAAAAGGTAAGAGAAGCTAGAAGGAAAAGAGAAGAAGCTGAAGTAGCAAAGGAGGCAGCAAAAGTTGAATCAACTAGTCCAGTAGCACCCTATACCAGAACTAGGTCAACAAGGAGCTCTGCACCCCTGTCCTCTCCTACAACCAAGCCAATTCCTGTGAAGACATCCGGTAAAGATGGAAAAAGAAACAAGGATAAAAGAAAAAGAGTCTATGTAGCAATCTCTGAAGATGAAGAGACAAAATCAGATGGAGTTAGAGAAATAAAGCATCAAGGTGCTAAGGTAGCAACAATTTCAAAAGGAAAATCCTCCGGTGAAAAGGTCAAAGCACAAAAGAAAGCTAAATTTGACAAACCAGGTATGTCGGTAGAAGAAGTTGAAAAATCTTTGGTCAAAGATGGCAATCTCAAACTGCTTTGTAAATGGTATGAAACTTTTGATGAATCTGGTCAAAGAACTCTTGAGGAGGCAACAATAAAGCATTTGAATATTTTCAATAAAGATCTTATTGAAGTAATGCCTAGCTTACCTAGAAGCTTATATGATATTTTGGAAATGAGGAGAGTCAATGCTAGAATAGAAGAACAAATGAGAGAAAGAATCCTAGCAGAATTATGTTTGGTAATGGCTATGGAAGATATGCAGGAACTCCTGAATAAATCCAAAAAGGAATTCAAGAGAAAAGGGTGAATAAGCTCATGATTGGTATGACTTATGTGGTTACAAAAGAAACTAAGCAAATCTTGAGAAAGATTTTGTTAAATGACAGAATTGATGTTGTGACCAAAGAAACTCATGATAAAGCTGTCCCATCTGGTCTGGAAGGAGAAGAAGAAGAAAAACTTAATACAACTGAGGATACTCAGATTGCTCTTGATATGGACAATACATAAATACCTATGGAGATTGAGACTCCTGAAATTGCATTTGCTGAGAAGGATGAGAGAATTGAAATTCCAAAAGTTAAGCAAGAACTTGCAGCTGAAGAAATAATGGTTGAGGAAAAGAAAGCTAAGGTAAAGGAATCAAGAGACACTGTAGAGGTAGTGAAGAAATTTATGGTAGAACAACAGTGAGAATATTATCCTGAACTGATTGAAGGTCCTATTGAGCTATCCACCTTGTCTCCAATTCAGAAAATGAAGGTAGCATCATTCACCCAGGCAAAGGCTAGAGAAGAATTACTGAGGTCCCACATTGAGGACAATGAACTTTTAAACCTTGAATGTGGAGTTATGGAGAAAATAATTCCTACACATGTCAAAGATCCATCTAGTTCCTCCTCCGGTGAAGTGAAAAATCTCATCAACTTTTTAAGTACTCATTTCGAGTCACTTGAGAAATCAACTATGATTAAAGTGCAAAAAGAATTTGATGCCAAAAGGTTCAATGGGTTGAAAAAAATGATTTCTAAGGATAAAAATATGTTAGCCACATGTGTGAAGAATGTTCA
This sequence comes from Sequoiadendron giganteum, assembly GCA_007115665.2. Lineage (NCBI taxonomy): Eukaryota > Viridiplantae > Streptophyta > Pinopsida > Cupressales > Cupressaceae > Sequoiadendron > Sequoiadendron giganteum. The sequence continues at coordinate 800,255,090 of CM021102.1, read as the reverse complement.
AAATGCTCTATTTGAAGGTGGAAATATTTATAAATCATGTTTGTCTTTGTCAAAATTTACTGAGGCAAATGAAAAGAAGGTTAAGGATCTAGAAAAATAGTTAACCACTATTTATGAAGCCTTTGATCCTTCATCTGGTGGTGTTGCAAAGCAAGAAGGTCGGGTAATATCTCTACTTGACAGAATAAGAAGCCTGAAGCATGAAAATGACAAATTTGTGGAGAAAGCATGTGAACTTAGAGGCCTAATTGGTCCAAAGATAGAAATAATGTCAAGTGCACTAAAGGAAGGTAAATATTTGTTGTGCAGTTTTGCACACACGCCCCACTGAAAGTAGGGACCCTCTCTTGGCCTGTTTCTGTGGCTTGCCCCCCTCTTTTTGTGCTTATCTTTGAAATCTTGAGGTTTTGGTCTTTGGTGCTTGCCTTGGTTGTGGGTGCCTTTTTGTGTTCAGTTCTTGGTGGTTTTGGAGTCTTGTGGATGTCCTCTCTAGGGTGGTCTTCTTTTGCCTTTTGTTTTCTCCCTTGGTGTTTTTGTTTGGGTCCTAAGGGCTGGTTTCCTCCCTTAGCTTTCCCTTGTTTTCCTTGTTTCCTTTTGTTTTGTCGGGGGCAGAACCAAGATGAGACCAAACTTTGAACTTTGGCTAAGTTCTTGGTTCCGTCTTTGTTCCCGTTCCGCTTCCGCTTCCTTCTTGCTCTTTTGCTTCCTTCTTCATTTTGTTTGTTTTCATCCTAAGGGTTGGTTTTCCTCCTTCAGTTTTTTCTTCGATTCGCTTTTTCCTTCGCTTGTCGGAGGCGAAACCGGGATGGATCCGAACTTTGAACTTTGGCTAAGTTCTCGGTTTCGTCTTCATTCCTGTTTTGGCTCCGCCTCCCGCATTCTCATTTTTCTGTTATTTTGTTTGCCTTCGACCTTCGGGTTGGTTTTCCGCCCTTGGGTTTTCTTCGATTTTCTTTTCTGTTGTTTTGTTGGGGCCGGGACCGAGATGGAATTTTTCTTTGAACTTTGGAAAAGTTCACGGTTCCTTTCCCATTCCCGTTTCGCCTCCGCTTCCGTTGGGGTGGGTTTTGTTTCCTCCTGTTTCCCTTCGGTTCTCGTTTTGGTTCTCGTTCCGCCTCTGCTTCCACCGGGGTGGGTTTTGTTTCCACCTATTTCCCTTTCCTCTCCATTCCCATTCAATCTCTGCCTCCACCTTTGATTGTCTTGGGTCTTTGTTCTTGTTTTGCTTGTGGCTCCGCCTCCGCCTGTCTCTGGTTTTGCCTCCGCCTGGGTTTCTGCTTAATTTTATTGCCTTAGGAACTCTAATGGATCTGCTTGGATTTTGATGATGTCTTAGGCATTAATGGTGTCCCATTTGATTATAGGTTGGATCGATTTGGGGTTGCTGGATGCACTTTGAAGATTTGGCATGATTTGTGAGTGCAGTCAAGTACACTTTGCGACTGCTATCACAAAACCCATTACTGTACGCAAGGCCGATTTGGCTAGTGGCCATTAATGACAGGAAGACATGATCTAAGGGGCTCACTTGGTTTTGTTTGATTTGAGCCATTCATTTACCCAACTCAGGTTCGATCGGTGGCTCGTGTTCTTGCTGGTGTTTTCGCATGCGTGGCTGTTCGCACGGGTGAAGTTTTTTGGTGGGTGTGGCTCGAGGATCCATTCCCCTAACTTTGTGTGATCCTAGTTTGATCTTGATGGGGGTCCTTGCTACATTCAATGCTTGACAATGGGTTATCATTGACTGTCGGGGTCAATTTGATTGGTGTCTGAGTTTCCTTGTAACCCTAGCTCTATTTCACGCGGGCCTATTTTTCTATAAGTATGGCACTCTGCCTCATTTGTAAAGGTTGGAATAGGCTAGGTTGGATCTGGATTGGAAGACTAAGTCAGAAGACTTGTAATCATTAGATTTAGTTGTAGAGTAGCATGGTAGAAGGTTAGAGGTTAGTTTTCACATTTCAAGCAAGTGCTGTAATGAACCAGAATTATTGCTAATATGATGATTTAATACAAAGTGCAGACATTGTGCTATGACTGGTGCCCTCTTTGCATTGAATAATCTTGCATGTTTCTTGTTCTATCTTTTAAATCACTTGGAAATGTTTGGATATATCTTAGGTTTAATTAGTAATGTTTGTGATTTAATTCTTGGAGTGTTGTAGCAATCCCTAGTTCATACTTTGGGTAGTTTATTGATTGTGGGAATGTTGTGCAAGGTCAACCTGTACCTCATATTCATGTGATTAGTTCGATTGTAGATATTCATTCAATCCTATTGAATGAATGCCCAAAGCTTGAAAATCTTTAACACCTTAGAAGATTGCACTGTTTTCTACAAGATTGTAGGTATAGCCTGGGTCGAACAAAAATTAGTTTAAGGGATTGGTCCATTCCAGGTATTTCATCATTTGCATGGTTAATATTAGAAGTAGTGTTAACTTTAGGACTTTTGAAACCCTCATATTTTGTTGTTTCTTTATTTATATGGTTAGAACTTGAAGTTAAAGCATCACCATATCTTAAAATCTGATGAGTTTAGAGCTTCCAGCATTTGTACATAAGACCCCTTGTGATTACCAGCATATTCACATTTTATCATTGAGTTTGTTCCACAACATAGTCATGATCTGACACCCATGAGACCTTGGGGTTATCTCTTTGATCATAAAGACCAACCTTTCAAGAGAGATAGGATAAATTTTATTCAGTCTGAGTTGTTGATGTGCAGAAATACCAAACAACAAGATTGGCACTAGAAGGAGGGCCTTGAACAAGCAAGCTGGAGCATTTTCTAAATGCCTTTTCTCCTGAAAGGCTCAGAAGGAGAATCAAATCTATACCAGGAGAAGAAGAAGAGTTTCAAGAATTTCCACCTCCATCCAAGTCAAGAAGGACCAGAAGAAGGGAGGAGCCATCATCCAATCCATCATTTCCACCATCCCCATCTCTATCCACTTCATCTTCCTCTGATTCTGAGACTGGTTCCATTCCACAACCCCAACTAGTCATCCATCGACCATTACCACCTCCACTAATGGATTTCTTGGCGAATAACCCATGACCTCTAACATTCAATAACTATAATGTTATGCCCAAAAACCCTAAACATTTTTACTCTAAGTTTCACGCGAATGACCCAAATAGGACAACAAAAGAGCACATTAGGATCTTTCAGAATTGTCTGAGAGATAGAGGGATTAATCATGAGGATGTTGCATGCATAATTTTCCCCTATTCTCTAGGAGAAGAGGCCTTTTATTGGTATAACCATTTACCTGCTGCATCCATCTCTAATTGGGCTAAGCTTGAGGTTGCATTCTTGCTAAAATTTAAGATTCCCATTAGTGCTAATGAGCTATATATGCAGTTTACTAGAGTAAAAAGAGAGGTTAATGAGCCTATAGGATCATTCAACAATAGGTTCCACCAAGAATACACTAGAATTCAAGCACCTTATGCTGGAAATGAGGACACTGCCCTAGAGGTCTACTTCGAAGCCCTTGATAGCCTTACCTCCACCTTCCTTAAGTGGAGAACTAATCCACCAACTACCTTGCTCACTGCATATACAGAGACTATTAAGGTTAGTACAGACTTGAGACAACACTTGTCTGGATCTCTACCATCTCTGGGACCAGCTGCTCACCCAAGCCAAGTCCAATCTCTCACCCAGGCTTTGACCAATCACATGCCTATCATGAATCCTATTCCATAGTTGCCTCTGGTCCCTCACCCGGGTCATCCAATAAACTAGGTCCAACCAATGCTCGGTTATCCCCAACAAAATGCTAACCATCCCCTCCATTCACAGCCACAAGATAATTTCCCTACATATTTGCAGAACTTGGAAATTTTGAATCAGTTTACTGGTTCTGGAGGAGTGCTAGGATACTCCCCAAACACTATGAATCCAGTCCCTTACAAAAATCCTGATAAGGAAAGGCTAGATGAGCTAACTGAGCAAGTGAAGAAGCTGAACATGGAGGTAACCTACTTGAGGAACAAGAAAAATCAACTCCAAGCTAATCAGAAGAGCATGCAATCAAGTTATAATAGAGGGCAACACTATGAAAAAAACTAGAACTTTGAAAGAGGACAAGGTTCAGGTTAGAACTTTGATAAAAATCAACAAGGTGGACAAGGATTTGAAAGAAGACAACCACCTAGGCAGAATAGGCCATGAAACACTGGGCATAACAATGGAGGAGTCCCCACTTCACTAGATCAACCTTCCAATCCTGAGAAACCTCTAGGTGGTGTGTACTTAGCAGAAGCCGCTTTGTCTGGATGGTGTAGGCTTCACAAGACAAGTCAACACTCTAAGCTTGACTGCCCTGAATTTCAAACTGTTGCTTCCATTTTTTAATATGAAGTTAAAAACAACTCTACCGGCCAAGAATTGGTGCCTTCAAATCCCTATGATTCCCTAGTGTTAGTGTTGAATCTTGCTCCTTTCCCAAGGGATGAGGAGAATGAACCAGAAGAGGAATCAAGTAGTCAGAATCGGGAGGCTGAACAAGTGCTCAATGAAGATGAGATCTCTCAACTGTTTGATGAAGAAATTGAGAATGAAAATGGCCCATTGGATGAAGGAGAGGATGATGTTGAAGAAGTGAAAATGTTTGAACAACCTGCCAGAAAGTATGATCTGAGGAGAAAGCCCCATAGGAATCCACAAGCTGGAGGACCATTTACTACATGTGCCCCTCCACACATTATTACCACTCCACCAGATCCACATGCCAATAAAAATCCATCCTACCCTCAGGTGCCAACACAATACCTCATGAAAGAAGGATAACCAGATGTTTCCAAAGGTAGCATTGCTGATGCAACAAAGGATAAGAAGACTGGTCATTCTAAGGAGCTCCACATTGACATGAATGTGGAACAGTTGGGGGACTATGTCACTGAGGAACTCAGAAAAGTTAAGGTGAGTCTTTTTGCTTTTGAGTTATTAAGAGTTCTTGAAATCATAAATGTAGTCCTTGGGTCCTTTAATTCAAGTATAGCAACATTAGGAGTAGCTACCAATGAGGTAATTGCAAGGTCTCCTAGTTCACAAACACCCAAAGGTCCTAGTCCATCACAACCCAGGGATAGGGGTAAAGAAAAATATAAGAGTGAAGTTGCACAAGCTGACTCACAGTTGAGTTTATTCCAAGGAAAAATGAAAACCCCTCTTTTTTTTATTTCTATTCATATATTTGGTAAAAATCTGCACAATTGCTTGCTGGATTCAGGGGCATCCACAAATGTTATGCCATTTGTTGTTTGTAGGGCTCTTGGTATTACCCCTGTAGCCTCTCAAAAGAAAGTCACCCAATTAGACAAAACAAAGGTGAATATAGTAGGAGAACTAAACATGATTCCCATGTAAGTTGCCTTGGATCCTAGGGTACAACAAGTGCTTAATATTCAAGTAGCTAACATTCCTGACACATATGGTTTGATCTTGGGTAGAGATTTCACCAAGGCACTAAATGGATACACATCCACCGATCATTCCCACATGTGGCTCCCCTGGAAAGGAGTCCCAAATCAGATCAAAATTGAGAGAGAACCTTGAATGAAGTATGTCATCACTGAATAGCAGAATACTTCAAATGAGATACTCATATCAAAAGTCAGTATGGGGAACTATGTCCTAGCCTCCTCTGCTTCCAACACAAAAGAAATCTTGATGTTGCAAATCTCTTCTGGTGAACCCACATCAGAAGCCAGCAACTTCGAAGTGAAAGTTGAACAAATGGAAGAACCTAGTGATCAGGCAGATAGACAACTCATTTTGTTGGATAACTTCCAGGAGTTTATCCAGAAATGTGTAGAAGATTAGATTCAGCTGGGTAGAAATATGAACTTCAAAGAATTGCTTCTTCCTAATTGGTCTAGAGTTCACGATGTCCCTCATTCTGAACTGGAATGTTGCTTGTGTCAAACTGCAGTAGAATAGATACAAAGGTAAATCAACACAATGCCAACTATTGAGTTGATTGTACAGAGCATTCAAAATAGCCAAAAGGGGAAGGATCCAAAACCTCCTAAGGAGCCTCCGGGTGGTAGTAAGGACAAAGGTATCTCAAAGTAGGAGCTAATGATTGTTGGACATTAAGGTTTGATGGATCCAAATCCAAGAAATGTGTTGGAGCAGGGATGGAGCTGATTAGTCCTAAAGGAAAAACCTACTTTGCTGCTCATAGACTCCAATTCTAGCGCACTAACAACATAGTTGAGTATGAAGCTCTAGTTCATGGGCTACTAATGGCATTGAGGAAGAAAGTCAAAATTCTACAAGTGTTCGGAGATTTCGAGCTAGTGGTCAGGCAAGTGAGAAAACAATACTCATGTCATGACAAAAGGATGGCCAATTACAGATAGAGTATGGGATCTTATTGAAGGATTTGATGCCTTCAACATTCAACTGATACTGTGGATTAAGAATCAAACTGTTGATTCTTTGGCACAAGCAACAAGTACATTGTAGCCCTTATCACTTTTAGGCTTAAAGAAGTTCAATGTGGAACTTGTTCCAATGCCCTCAGTGCCTAACAATGTCACCAATTTTCAAGTATTCGAAGATGATAAGAACATTCTTGACTTTATCACTAGCCGTGATGTGTTTGCTTCTCAAGTAATTGATGAGGTTGAGCCTCAAGAGGCCAAAATTGACCTGGAAGGAGTCCTCAATCTGAAGACTAACACCATCCTGAGAGGCATGGTGCAATTGGAAAGGATCTTTGATTTGGATAGGATTAGAGACCAAGAGAAGAAAATGAAAAGGGAATCCCTCAACTATCAGTGCGAAACATACAATATGGGGACCCAAGGTGATGTCAAGAATGCCTTTATTGGTAAGGTGTGCACTCCAGAGGAGAGGAAAGGAACTATTGATGCCTTGCACACCTATCAGGATGTGATAGCCTGGAGTTATGATGACTTGAGGACATATGACACTTCTATCATTACACATACCATCCCCCTCAAGTCAAATGTTAAGCCATTCAAGCAAAGACAATGACCAATTAATCCTTTTCTCGAGCCCATTATTCAGAAGGAAGTGCAAAAGCTACTCTTTGCACAATTCATATTTCCAGTAAGATGTTCAACATGGGTTGCAAACCTAGTTCCAGTTAGGAAGAAAAATGGAGAAATCTGACTGTGCGTTGATTTCAGGAACATGAACATAGCATCAGAAAAGGATAATTATCTAGTCCCTTCACTAGATGAGGTGTTTTAGGTTGTCAATGGATCTCAAATGATGTCCTTTCTAGATGGGTACTCTAGGTACAATCAGGTCATGGTCCAATATGAGGATAGGCACAAGACTGCCCTCACTACAAAATGGGTAACCTTTGCTTACCGAAGAATATCCTTTGGATTAATCAATGCTGGAGATACATTCCAAAGAGCTATGGATATTTCCTTCAAGGAAATCATTGGAAAGTGCAGGGAATTTGGTATTTCACTTAATCCAAAGAAGTGCATCTTTGGGGTCACTGAGGGAAAGCTTTTAGGACATGTTATTTCAGAACAAGGTATTGCCATTGATCCCGGATTAGTGGAGGCTATACTAAAAATTCAACCCCCTACAAGAAAGAAAGAAATGAAGTCATTCTTTGGCAAGATTAACTTTTTCAGAAAATTTATCACTGGATTTGCAGAAATAATCAAGCCATTGAATGCCATGTTGAAGCAAGAAGTGAAGGTTGAATGGAATATAGAGGCTAAGGAAGCATTTGCAGAAATCAAGAGAGCTATTTTTGAGGCCCCTGTGTTGGTAAGTCCTGATTATGCTAAGCCATTCTACATCTATTCGTTTGCTTCCGATCACTCCTGTGCGGGCTTGTTGACACAAAAGTATGATCAAGGGAATGAGCATCCCATAGCATTCATGAGTGCACCTTTGAAGGATGCCAAACTGAGGTATCCTAGTGTTGAAAATCAGGCTTATGCCTTGATCCAAACTGTGAAGAAGTTCAAGCACTATATATTGAGAAACAAGGTCTTTGCTATAGCACCTGATCCTGCAGTCAATTTGTTGTTGATGCAAAATGAGTTAGGTGAACGCAGAGCCAAGTGGGTGACTATGTTACAAGAATATGATAATGAAATTCAACCCATGAGGTTGGTAAGAGGGCAGGGAATGACCAAGACAATGGCAGAAATGGGTCTTGACCTTGTTGCCCAACATTATAATCTTGAGGATGTTTCTCTGGGGGACTGGTATGATAACATTATCTACTAGTTGAATCAGCAATGTCCCAAACACGTTAATTGAGTACAAAGGAGAGCTCTACATTTGAAGAGTGGTAGTTTTATGATGAAGGGAGCTGTCCTATACAAGAGAAATCATGAAGGTGTCTACCTGAGATGCTTAGGGAAAGAAGAGGTAGGGAGAGTAATGACTAAATTTCATGATAAATATGGCACAAGCCATGGTTCAACACCTTCCTCTGCAAGTTAGATCCTAAGGGTAGGATAATATTAGCCTACCTTGTTCAAGGAAACACATTACCATGTGAGGACTTGCCATATGTGTCAAACTGCAACAAGAAGGGAGAGATGTGCAACTCTTCCACTCCGGCCTATCATAGAGGTAAAACCATTTACACAGTGGAGAATAGACTTCAAAGGTCCAATCAACCCATCATCTGCAAGCCACAGGTATATTCTTACCATAACTGATTATTTTACTAGGTGGACTAAAGCTCTTGCTTGCAAATAATGCACTTCTGAAGTAGTAATCAATTTCATGAAATCAGGTATCATTAATCGCTTTGGTTGTCCATTGGCTGTAGTTTGTGATAATGGTTTTGCATTTGCATATTTAAAGTTTTCTAATTGGGCTTATGACCATGGGATTGCCATAAAATTTTCATCTAATTACTATCCACAAGGGAATGGTCTGGACGAGTCTTCCAATAAGAACCTATTGACATTCATCCAAAAACTGCTAGAAAAGAATCCCAAGGATTGGCATACCCAGCTCAGATTTGATCTTTGGGCATACTGCACTAGACATAAAACATCCTTAGGCACCTCTCCTTATCACTTAGTGTATGGCTTGGAACCTATCTTTCCCATCCAACTGAAGATCCCTACCCTGCAATTCATTAATGAATATTATGATGGAGAGGATAAGCATGAAGCTTGCTTAACTGAGTTATTACACCTTGAAGAGAGAAGAGATGAAGCCCTAGAAAACTTTGCCAAACATCAGGGTATAGTGAAAAGATGGTTTGATAGGAGAGCCAAGGTGAAAGCTTTAGGATCTCTGACTTGGTTCTCTACTGGGATAAAGCCCATGACAAAAAGGGGGAGCATAGAAAATTTGACAAGCTTTGGCTCAACCCTTATCAGATTGCAGAGATTCTGGGAGATAATGCCTTCCATTTGAAAACCCTCACTGGAGGAGATATCCCACTACCTATCAATGGGCAATATTTGAAGCATTATTTTCAGTCTTGAGCTGTTCTCAACTTTGTCCTTGTACATAAGTAGATTAGGTTTCCTTTCTGTTGTTTTTCTTGTTGCTTTTGGTTGGGTTTCTTTTGGTTTTGCTCTGCTTGTTTGTTGCTCCGGTTTTGGTTTGCTTTGGTCTACTTGGGTTGGTTTTTTCCTGCTATTCTACTATTTTGCTGGTTGCTTTGTGGGGTTGTCCTACTTTCCTCTGGGCTTGTTTCATCTGTGCAACCGACTGCTTGTCTGGATCTGCTATGGGATTTCTTTTACAAACTCTTATCATCTTTTCAGAGTCATTCAAACTGGTGGATTTGCTTCATCTGATGTTGCATGGGCTGGAAGTAAGTGTTACTTGACTAAGTTGAATTTTGGAATGCATTTGGGTCTTATATCTTGACACAAATCTTAAAGAATTCCAAGGTTGCATATGGTCTTTAGGAGGTATGACTGGGTGAAAAATCTTAAATTTTTTCTCCAGTGCCACTCTGGTTCTCATCCTTGAGTGCGGGCAGTAGAGCTATGCTAGGGAGGGTCATAGTGATAACCTCACCAGGGCTATGGACGCCTGACTGATAGTGAGGCTCTATCCAGGTTGCTTTTGGAGTTAGAATCCTTAGGTAGCCCTGTAAAATTGAATTTGGTCCTTGCTGCAACTTAGGAAAGTAAAATGAATTCATATGCACACACTTTGACCCTGGTGTAGGAAAGGTTGGCTTGTTAGTGATTTCTAAAACCTTGTCTATTTGTAACCTGATGCTCAGATTGAAACCAGAGATTGTGAATTCTTGATGCCAGTTTGTTATCGAAATGCTTTGGAGCATTTCCCTAGCGGAGTCGCCATTTGTTGTGTAGTTTTGCACACATGCCCCTTTGAAAATAGGGACCCTCTCTTGGCCTACCTTTTGGCCCGTTTCTGTGGCTTGCCCCCCCTCTTTTTGTGCTTATCTTTGAAATCTTGGGGTTTTGGTCTTTAGTGCTTGCCTGGGTTGTCGGTGCCTTTTTATGTTGAGTTCCTGGTGGTTTTGGAGTCTTGCGGATGTCCTCTCTGGGTTGGTCTTCTTTTGCCTTCTGTTTTCTCCCTTGGTGTTTTTGTTTGGGTCCTAAGGGTTGGTTTCCTCCCTTAGCTTTCACTTGTTTTCCTTGTTTCCTTTTGTTCTGCCAGGGGCAAAATTTGGTTGAGACCGAACTTTGAACTTTGGCTAAGTTCTCGGTTCCGTCTTCGTTCCCGTTTCGGCTTCGCTTCCTTCTCGCTCTTTTGCTTCCTTCTTCGTTTTGTTTGTTTTCATCTTAAGGGTTGGTTTTCCTCCCTTAGTTTTTTCTTCAGTTCTCTTTTTCCTTCGCTTGTCAGAGGCAAAACCGGTATGGTTCTGAACTTTGAACTTTGGCTAAGTTCTCGGTTCCATCTTCGTTCCCGTTTTGGCTCCGCCTCTCGCATTCTCATTTTTCCATTATTTTATTTGCCTTCGGCCTTTGGGTTGGTTTTCCACCCTTGGGTTTCTTCAATTTTCTTTTCTGTCATTTTGTTGGGGTCAGGACCGGGATGGAATTTGGCTTTGAACTTTGGAAAAGTTCACGGTTCCTTTCCCATTCCCGTCTGCCTCCGCTTCCACTGGGGTGGGTTTTGTTTCTGCATGTTTCCCTTTCCTCTCTGTTCCCGTTCTGTCTCTGCCTCCGCCTCCACCTGTCTTGGGTCTCTGTTCTTGTTTTGCTCGTCGCTTCGCCTCCGCCTGTCTCTGGTTCTGCCTATGCCTGGGTTTGTGCTTGATTTTCTTGCCTTAGGAACTCTAATGGATCTGCTTAGATTTTGATGATGTCTTGGGAATTAATGGTGGCCCATTTGATTGTAGGTTGGATCGAGTTGGGGTTGTTGGATGTACTTTAAAGATTTGGCATGATTTGCGGGTGTAGTCAAGTACACTTTGCGACTGCTATCATGAAACCCATTCCCGCACATAAGGCCGATTTGGTTGGTGGCCATTAATGGTAGGAATACGTGATCTGAGGGGCTCACTTGGATTTGTTTGATCTGAGCCGTTCATTTGGCCAGCTTAGGTCCGATTGGTGGCTCATGTTCCTGCTGGTGTTTTCACACGGGTGAAGTCTTTTGGTGGGTGTGGCTCGAGGATCCATTCCCCTAACTTTTTGCGATCCTAGTTTGATCTAATGGGGGTCCTTGCTGCATTCAATGCTTGACGGCGGGTTATCACTGACTATCGGGGTCAATTTGATTGGTGGCCGAGTTTCCTTGTAACCCTAGCTCTATTTTATGCGGGCCTATTTTTCTATAAGTATGGTACTCTGCCTCATTTGTAAAGGCTGGATTAGGATAGGTTGGATCTAGATTGGTAGACTAAGTTAGAAGACTTGTAATAATTAGATTTAGTAGTAGAGTAGCATGTTAGAAGGTTAGAGGTTAGTTTTCACATTTCAAGCAAGTGTTGTAACAGACCAGAATTGTTGCTAATATGATGATTTCTTACAAAATGCAGACATTGTGCTATTACTGGTGCCCCCTTTGCATTGAATAATCTTGCATGTTTCTTGTTCTATCTTTTAAATTGCTTAGAAATGTTTGGATATATCTTAGGTTTAATTAGTAATGTTTGTGATTTAATGCTTGGAGTGTTGTAGCAATCCCTGGTTCATACTTTGGGCAGCTTCTTGATTGTGGAAATGTTGTGCAAGGTCAACCTGTACCTCATATTCATGTGATTAGCTCAACTGTAGATATTCATTCAGTCCTATTGAATGAATGCCCACAACTTGAAAATATTTCACCTTAGAAGATTGCACTCTTTTCTGCAATATTGTAGATATAGCCTAGGTCGAACATAAATTAGTTTAAGGGATTGGTCCATTCCAGGTATTTCATCATTTGCATGGTTAATCTTAGAAGTAGTGTTAACACTAGGACTTTTGAAAACCTCATCTTTTGTTGTTTCTTTATTTATATGGTTAGAACTTGAAGTTAAAGAATCACCATATCTTAAAATCTAATGAGTTTAGAGCTTCCAACATTTGTACGTAAGACCCCTTGTGATTACCAGCATATTCACATTTTATCACTGAGTTTGTTCCACTGCATAGTGATGATCTGACACCCGTGAGACCTTGGGGTTATCTCTTTGATCATAGAGACCAACATTTCAAGAGAGATAGGATAACTTTTATTCTATCTGAGTTGTTGATGTGCAAAAACACCAAAAAACAAGATGCCATGGAAGTTAGTGATCCACCAAACTTGGAGTCTGCAGAGACACAATCCTACCTAGTCTATGGTCACATAAAAATATTGGAAAATCTCAAAAGGGTTTGGGACACAAATATGATCCAGTTGAAGAAAGATTTTGTAGATATTATCCAGTTTATGTAAGTTTAAGAAACATCTTTTTATATATGCAGTCTGTTCATAACAATTTTTTTAAATCTTTTTTTGGTACGTGGATCCCTACCTTTGCCATTGATGTCAAAGGGGGAGAGTATTAGAGTGAAAAATGTATAATAATCTTAGGGGGAGAGTTCTCTTTTTGGAATTTTGAAGATGGTAGTGCAATTCGTGTTGGTACTGATCCGACACTTAGTCATTTTGCACTAAGTGTTGCCATCAATGCCAAAGGGGGAGATTGTTGGCAAGAGACACTGCTAATATCATTTGGTCTTGTCATTTATGGAAACCCTAATCGATGATTGGATACACACTTCATCATTTTATCATACCGACAGACAAATTGAAGACAATCAAGGAAGAACAGTGCATTCAACAAATTTGTGTTCATCGATTCTTATGAAGATTTCGTGTTATTATTTTGTGTTGCGTATCTCAGGGAATGTTTTTTGGTATATCATCTCTATTACTATTGAATCTTAGTGGTTCATATTGATCCGTGTGCGAGTTAGAAGATCTGGTTGAATAATTTCATGTTTATTAGTGCATGGAGGCCGACTTCGTGGATATAACATGTCACAGATGTTTGGAAGTAATTTTTCAAGTATGTTTGTATTTGAGTATTTTTGTTTGGGTCCTAGCTAAGTTGTGGCCTACCATTGTGGATGCACATTATACATTACTCATGATTTGAGCCAACAGTTGTAAATATTTTTGTGTTCTATTGATGCCAACATATTGCGATTAAATTCTTGGTCGCGGATATATATAAGTGATTGACCATATCATTTTGAGATACGAAGAAGGTGTGTCGATAAGAATTGTGAATATTAGAAGAGTAGAAGAGTGATTATGCACAGTTTCACTTGTGCATTAAGGATTTTGTGATGAGAGTTTGAGCAGAGCAGACCAGAATTGCAAAATCAGTTAGAAGGACAGAAGGTTGATTGTTGAGCCTAACTGGAACTGTAATCAAGCATATGTAGATGCTATTACTTTAGTTCAATCCTTTAGATGGTCTTAATCTGAATATTTTGTAAGGAAGTGAGCCTTCATATCTTGAGTAGTGAGCTCTAGGCAGTGTGCCTGAATGCAAGTGCATTCCCCATATTGTAAACTTCCTTTGAGTATCCTTAGATCATATTATGGATTGGCCATCCACCGTGGTTTTTCCCCTAACAGGGTTTTTGAGTAAAAATTCTTATGTTATGGTGTTGTGATTGTTTTCTTCATGTTCATACATTTTGGTTGAATGTTACTAGTGCTTTGAAGATAAAGATTAATAAAGTTAATTTTTGCACAACACTGATTCACCCCCCCTCTCAGTGTAGCTTGTTTCCAACAGTTCCTAGAAATAGTATGCTTCCCTGGATTAAAGAAGAAGAAGAAGAAACAAAAGATAAAGAAGAACAAGAAATAGAACTTGTGAAGAATCTCAAGACTCCAAAATATGTGTAAAAGAACCAATCTCTAGATTAGATCATTAGAGACAAAACTGAAGGTGTGCTAACAAGAAGAAAGTTTACAAGATAAAATGAATAAGGAAACTTACGCTTATTATCAATAGTAGAACCTAATAACTTTGTTTATGCTAAAAAAGATGATAATTGGATAAAGGTAATGGAGGAAGAACTGAAGCAGATAAAGAAGAATTAGAATTGGGAATTAGTTCCCAGACCAACTAATAAGAATGTGATAGGAACAAAATGGGTGTTCCAGAATTATTTGAATGAAGATGGTAAAGTAATAATGAACAAAGCTAGATTGGTTTGCAAGGGATATTCACAAGTTGAAGGTATTGATTTTGAGGAGAACTTTGCTTCAGTAGCTAGACTGGAGGAAATAAGGATATTTCTTTCTCTTTCTGCTCATAAGAAATTCAAAGTATATCAAATGGATGTCAAGCCAACTTTCCTAAATGGTGATATAGAAGAAGAGGTGCATATTGAGCAACTAGATGGTTTCTAGTTATCAAAGGATAAAAACATGGTTTGTAGACTCAAGAAATCTCTACATGGTCTCAAGCAAGATTCAAGAAAGGTAATGCAAATAGTAATTTGCACATTAAGGTTCAGGAAGAGAAATTGTTAATTGTGGTTGTATATGTTGATGACATCATCTTTGGTGGAGATGTTATGTGGAAATTTTTTACAGAAGAGATGCAAAACTAATTTGAGATGTTAATGATCGGTGAGTTTGCCTTCTTCCTTGGTTTGCAAATTATTCATCAAGAGGATGGCATGTTTATTTCTCAAGCCAAATATATAAAGGAAATGCTGAAGAAGTTTGGGATGGAAGAGTCCAAATTAGTAGGTACTCCTATGGTGACAGGTTGTCACTTAAGCAAATATGATGAGTCTCTAGAAGTTGATTAGACTCTCTATAGGTCCATGATTGGAGGTTTGTTGTATTTAACTTCTTCTAGACTATATATCATGCATGTAATATGTTTTGTTGCCATATTTCAAGCCAATCCTAAGCAACCTCATGAGAAAGCTGTGAAAAGAATCTTCAAATACTTAAAGGGTACTCTAGATTATGGCCTATGATACAAAAAAGGATCAAAATTTCTCTCTAAGTTCCTATACTGATGTTGACTAGGTAGGTGTGTTGATGACCAAAGAAGTACAAGTGGAAGTGCATTCTTTTTGTGTGTAGGATTGGTCCCATGGTTCAGTAAAAATCAGGATTCAACATCTTTGTCTACAAGATAAGAAAATTATATTGCTGTAACATCTTTATGTACCTAGGTGCTTTGGATGAAGCAAAATTTGCATGATATGAAGATTATTTATGATGAACCTATTCCTATAATATGTGACAATAGAAGTGTAATTAAAATTTCCAAGAATCTAATAATGCACTCAAGAACTAAACACATCTCAATACAATACCACTTTCTAAGAAAGAATGTTGCATAATATGAAGTCAGAATGGAGTATGTGCCTACCAAGGACCAGATTGTAGATATTTTCACTAAGGAACATTCAAAGGATACTTTTGAGCATCCATAGTAGAAGTTAGGGGTTATTGATCCTCCTTGTTCTAACTAGATGCATAAATGGTGTATTTGTTTTGGGGGAGAAATTCATGTCATATCCTTTACTCCTAGATTGATGAGTGCTACCTCTCAGGGGGAGATGGTAGAAAGGGGGAGTCCTGCAGATGTTGTGCATATGAAGAAGTTGTGTTGCTGGTCAAAGGGGGAGTATGTGCTATTGCTTCAATAGAATATATTTTCCCCTTTTTCCCTAAAAAGAATGTCCTACTACTTTGTGCTGGAGTGTATGGTCCTTTGTCCTTGATGTCAAAGGGGTAGAGTGAACAATGCGTGTTTCCATCAATGCCAAAGGGGTAGAGTGAACAATGCGTGTTTCCATCAATGCCAAAGGGGGAGATTGTTGGCAGTTGTTATCATTGATGTCAACACTAAAGGGATTGTTGGAAATTTTTGTCATTGATGTCAACACTCATTGTTGGTTGTCTTTGATGTCAGCACTTGAGAAAATCACTGAAGTTCATGGTTAGATGTCATGCCTAATCAAAGGAGAGTTGTTGAAGTTCATATGATGCATTATTATTGTCAATAGAGTTGATTTCATAATGATATATTCAAATGAGGATTAGAAGCATTAAGATGAGGATTCAAAGCATGATTGATAGTGGAGAGATGTTTTTGAAGGTGTAAAATATGTTTTTATCTCTCATAATGTTCCTGATGAAGTGTGTGTTGTTGAAAAGAAGTTTTGGCCTCTGTAAGTTGTTTAAGTGTTTCTAGTTCAAGAAGATGTAGTGAAGTCTATTTGAGAGAATGCTCCATATTCCTTTGATGTTGATGCTTTGGTATTGTTGTTTGGTATTCAATGTTAGTGTTATGTGGATGTTGTACTCCTATCTTTTCAAGTCACTTGTGTTGTTGAGGATATCTCTATGAATTACTGAAGGTTGGTAGTGTTGTTGGTCATCCAGATTGGTTCGAGAAATTCTCTACATTTCTCTACATTTCTCTAAATTGATGTCTCTACTCTTGTAGCTTGGTGAATGTTCTCTCAATGTTTGTGTAGTGTCTTTATTCCAATATCATGTGCTGAAGTGGTCCACAAGCTGATATGTTAATGTTATATCTCATGATTAAGCATTCTATATTTGTAGAATACAATTTTTTGTTCTTGTTTGATCTAACATAGTTGTTGGTGGAATTCCAATATGAAATAAGTGTATAGAAGTGTTGTTGGATGTTTAAGGAACATGCCCATGTGATCCACATATTTCTAATTGGTCACTTTGGCTCTACATTATGTCTTGAGTTGGATTTCTAGGTTATTTGTGGATATCTGACTAACATGGCTTGTTCCTTTACTTGTGTCGTGTGCTTGGGGGGCTACAAAAACAATGGAAGATGTGTTGTGATAGATTTTTCATCCTAACGCATCCTGCTTAGGACCACACCATGTTAATTCAATAAGAATTTTGTTTATGGGCTGACTGGTTATGTGATTCAACATTTCATCCACACATTTCCTTGATGTCGACTTAGGTTGATGTGCACCTGTATGTAAATGGTTTTGGATCACATTGAAAGAAGTGATATGAGCACTTTTGGTCCTCTCTATCTTCTAGATAGGACCACATTATGTTTTGGTGATCAACCAATTGATTTCATTATTTATCCTTTTCTTGGTTGACCTAATTGAAGTTTTGAAGTGTTGTGATGGATATAAATGCAAGATAATTTTATATGTAATAAGATGGAGTAGTGTAAAAATGTGAAGAAGGGTGTGTGAACATTGTATTGAATATCTAGTAGTGTTGGTGCTAAAATGTGTGAAAGGAAAGATTGATTGTGTTATAACGCCATAGTCAACAAAGTGTTGTGTTGTAAATCATTGTAATTATCTCTAAAACATATTGTATCCTACTCTGAGATAGTGAATCTCATTAGGTCCCTGTATCTCACTCCTTAAGTCATGTTGTCTTTAGTTCAACAAGTCCTCTGTATCTTGCTCTAAAATAGTGAGCCTTCTTGCAAGTCTTTTTGGTAGTGAGCCTTATATTGTGAGTTTATTCTCACCATGATTTTTTCCTCATTAGGTTTTCCACATAAATTTGGTGTTCTCCTTGTACATGTGTGTGTTCTTGGTTTCTCATTATTACTGATCTGGTTATAAGTAGAATTGGTATATCTTTCATTGTTCATGAAGTGCTGAAGTTGCTAAGGATTCAAACTGCTATATCATTCTTTGTTACTATTATGCTTAAAGGCTTCTTGATATGATAAATAAGGTTATCTTGTACTGAAAGAGTTAATTTATAGAAGGGATTAAGTTTTGATAAGACTGATTCACCCCTTGTTAGTCTCTAGAAGTGTTCAATAGTGAAAAGCATGTTGGGTCTCGAAAAGGGTTATGAAACCAGGTTTAGAAGTCGATGCACAAGAAACCAAGACATTTCCATTCAGATCACAAGAGTGTGTTCAAGAATTAATAAGGTTTTAAGAACCTCCTCAAGGAATGACATGGTTATGGAAATCTTTTTATGTCCCAACAAAGGTTGTGAAATAAAATAAGCCAATCAAAAGAGACTCTCAATCCTAAAGATGAGGTAGTCCATTGGGGTTTAATGAGGTTTTGAGAACCTTGTCAAAACTCGATGATGGTTTTGTAACCTTTGAAATTTACCACCAAAAAAGTAGAAAGAACCAAGAAGAGAAAAAAGTGGTCAACAAAAATGAAGGCAACAAAAGGAGCAATGTGTCGGGCTGGGGAGTCTAACAAGAGTTTAGGATAATGTTTATGTGTTGCAAAAAAATGTATCCTCAGTAATTTTCGCTCATTTGGGTCTTTCTTATGGATTTTGGCCTAGTTTTTCCTAGATTTAATGTTGTAATGTGGCCAACACATTCACATTAGGTCTTAAACCCTTTTCAATCAATAAGAATTCTATGGTGTCTTGTAAAAGTGTTGTAACCTAGTTTCACACTTTTCTAGGACCCTTTTATTATAATTCACTTAAATAACCTCTTTTTATCACTTACCGAGCCTTATTTAAAAGTGTTGTAAGGTGTTGTAACAAAACCTCACACTTTTCTAGGTTTTTCATCAATAATTTGACCCTTTCTTATGTTTTAAAGGCCCCATTATGCACTTATAGGTCCTACTTAAGTGTGTTTCAGAGGACAATCCTGATAAACATCATTTAACACATTTTAATTGGACTGACAACTAGCAAAAGTGCCCTGGTGGAACCAAGTCGCTATCTTGGGTGACTTAGTCTCATCAGGCTTGAAAATCAAAGTTATTTTAATATTATGGCAGGATATTGTTCTCTAAACCCTAAGGTCGACCTGTGATGAGGTATTTTCAAGAAATTAGGGAAAATCATGTATAAATATAGGGTTTTCCCTCTCATTTCACCCCTATTCTATTCTATTCTATTCAATCAATCAATCCTCTCATCACTCATTCATCATTCTTCTCAAGCAAGCTAGGGTTTTTGGCATTCTAAGTCATCAAGAAGCATTCAAGGGTAGATTCTTCATCCATTGCTATAGAAATTCTAGATCAATCATCATGGAAAGTTTCTAACTCCATTATTTCATGCTTCATTACATTATTTATTCATTTGGTTTAATTAGCTAAAAGGGGTTTGACCAAGGCAAACCCCCATGCCCTAACATTCAACATTTCTCTTTCTCTCTTTGTGTGTTTGTAGATTTAGGTACTTTGAAGGCTTGGAGATCATGGAAGAATAGGTTGCAAGCTTGTTGAAGTCATCTCCTTGTTGGCTAGGTCAAAATCTACACTAAAAGTCACTTATAGTGCCAAAAATCAGAGTTTCAGAATCAGATACCTGGAGGAGTAGAAAGTGTAGACCAAGGGCTTCTATTTCCACTTTCGAGTTTTCAAAAAATCCAAAGTGGACTAAGTCACCATTAGTGGAAAATTAGTCCCACTACACATCTTTTTCAAAGTTTTCTGTAGATTTGGATACCCATTTGGCGGAAACGGGCTTTGGTACAGTTTTCCAGATTTGGGACTAAGTTACCCAGAATGGCGAATTAGTCCTGGTAGGGAAAAATTCCAGAATCAGCAGCATTTCCAGTCCTCATTCCCAGGTGCACACCTTTCATTTCTTTGTTTTTTGTTTTGCTTCATAGTCATTTCTAGGTCATTTAGTTTATGTTTGCATACCACAATGTGCTTTCAAACAAAGTGCATTTTCTAGGTTTTGCATTAGTTCTTAATCACTTTTATCAGTTTTCAGCATTTAGGACATTCGCCTTTAGACATATTTCAATCATATTTTCCCTAGTCTTGAATGAACCTTCGAATTTTTAGTGGGGAATCTCTCTTCTTTTAGGTGGAAAACCCTAGAAGTGTAAGAGTGCATCTTTCCCCTAAAATTTTGTAGTTTATTTGGGTGAACCCGACTTTCAAATACCTTCTTTTCTAATTTAGAGTCCCTGTTCATCCTAGATTTAGCTTACATTAACTTTGCATTAGTTAATTTTCATTCTAGGGTTTCCAATTTTTGCATTAGTAAAAGTGCATATAGGTTGCATTTTTGCATCTTAAATCATTAAATATTTTTGAAATTCTGCATTTGCATCTTAGGTCTGCATTATACGACATAAAAAACATAAAAATCAATAATTTTTTTTTGAAAATTCTAAAAAAATCCCCAGTAGGACTAATTCGTCACCTTGGGCGACTTAGTCCCTTTAGGCCTCTAAAATTGCCTTTCACAGAGCTAAAAACCCTATTTTTAAGCTTCTGTTTTCTTCAATTACCTATCTGTATCAGTTGGCTACATTTCTATAACATGCATTTAATTAGATCTAGCTTAAATTAGCTCATTTTGTGCATTTCTCATATTCAATATTGCATCTAGAACATTTCCTTTTCAGGTTGTTGTATAATGTAATAAAAAAATTACCTTGTTTCACATCTAAAAATTGCATTTTGACATTTCACTTTAAGTCATTGCATTGCACTTTCTTTACTTTTTCATGATATCATGTTTACTTTTAAGAGATGTTGCTTTGATTTGGTTACAAATGGATTACATAAATACAACATCCCCTCTTATGAGTTCAATGTAGATTACAACAATGAATTCATTAATAAACATGTTAATCATCAAACCATTGACACAATCTTTAACATCACATTACCCATTGATGAGGATGTTAGTTTTGACAATCATAACAATCATACTTTCTCTTCTCCCGATACCTCTCCTATTAGTGATGAAGGTATCTTGGTGAAAGAAGATATAAGCCTTGAGGGTCTTGATTGTCCCTTTCCTCATCCCCCTTTGGCAGACATTAAACACCAATAAGATGAAATCATTGAAACATTTCTAAACATTACCTTACCCAGTCTCCCTAACCATAACAATCATACTTGTCCTTCTTCTAATATTCCTCCTCGATGCAAAGAGGATAGGTTGGTGTTAGAAGATCCACCTCCTAAGATTCATGAGACTCTTAACTCTCCCTTCCCTAATGCTCCTACCATTTGGGATAATCTATTTGAAAATAATAGTGGTGCTTTTCTTGATGCCTCCCCTACTTGTGATGAAGCTAGCATACAAACTCTCACCATGGAATATGGTGAACATCTTCCAAGCTCTCTTTCTAGGGTAGATAGTATGGAACAAGAGAGTGAGACCTTAGAAAAATAGGACAATCAAATAAAAACCTCTCCTAATCATCCCACTATTGATAATCCCATCATAGATCATTCTCCTACTTGTGATGAAGTCATTTTAGAAGAAACAATCCTCAAATTTCAAGAACATGTGGTTTGTAGTTCTCCTAAAAAATCTCCTCCTAGGGAGGATATCATGATGCAAGCCATGGATAACATTTACAATAATAATAGTATGCCCTTAGAAGAAGATGCAAAGCCCATGTTAGGCTCTCCTTCACTAGGGGACTTTAATATTATTCAACCTTAACTCATCCTTTACCCACCATCACACAAACAACAAACTCAAAGCAAACCCAAACTTATCCTTTACCCACCTAAGAATACTGTGTCACAGTAGTCACATTATAATACCATTGCTCATACACATTACACTAGAAACAATCCGCGACCACAACAATCAACCCCAACACCTTTACCTTTAACCAATCCCATATTGCCTCATGATCCTTGATTAAATTCACACATTAGGGAGTATGATATTGTTGAACAACTAAAGAATACTCCTGCCAAGATATCCCAATGGGACCTAATTCATAATTCACCTAGCTACCACACTATGCTTCAAACAACCTTACAACAAGTTCATGTCCCTTCTAATGTGCAAGCAAATGACATAGTAGCCACGATTCAAGGATTGAATACTGACATTGTTTTCCACCAAAGTGAACTCCCTCCTTTGGAAGTGCAAAAACAAGTTGAAGCTTTCGTAATCATATCTCAATACAAAAGAATAGGGATAAAGCAATCCCTTGTTGACAATGGCTCTACCGTTAATGTGTGTAGTGTAAATATTTTGGATAGGCTACATGTGGATAAATCAAACATTCAACCTACCTCTTTATCTATCAACAGATTTGACAGTGTAGGACACAACCGCTTGGTGTGATCACTTTGCCTCTTACAGTTGGCATGGCCACATTAGACACACTGATCCGTGTTATGCCACATGATGTTTCCTATAATCTTATTTTAGGTAGGCCATGGATTCATGCAATGAATGGGGTGCTTTACACTCTTCATCATAAAATAAAGTACATCTACAACAACAAAGTGTACGCACTTGATGTTGATCCTGAGCCTTACAGTGTCTTACAACTTGAGAAAAACAAAGACACTCCCTTGAAAACATTCACACCAACCACACAAGTGGAACTCATACAACAAACAAACAAAGAACAACATATTGAAAAAGTTACAAAGCTATTAGATGATGATTGGGGTTCCTTATCCTTCACACCTACATTAATGGGAGACTACAAGATCATACACAAAGACTCTAAAAAGGGAAAATTAATTTTGTAAATGCAAAAATTGGAAGACCTTTCGAAAGAATCTACCTCAACCACCTTAGAACAAAATCCAACAAACTACATAAAAAACTTTGACAAACTTAATCATGAGCAACCGACAGATCCCAAAGTGATGAAAAAACTTAATGGAAAAGGTTATGAGCTTATAAAATAACTTGGATATGGTGGAAAAGGATGTGGTGCTAGCAAACAATTATCCACAACCCTATCAAGCCTAACACATAGACAATGACTGATGGTCTTGGTTATTGTCCCTTGATTGAAATCACCAAACCTTCACCTCACATCAATACCATCACAAACTACCCTTCTAAACCAACCTTAACACTAGTGCATCTCAAACTGATAAATACTAGTGGTCTCAAAAGTGATCCTTTGCAATAGTTGAAAAACACAAAGAAGTCTTTGCCTAATGTCAATGTCATATCGCAAAACACTAATGATTTAGATATTACACACTCCTCTAAGGGAGCGTACACAATCTCACAATCTATAGCACCTTGCATAGGTATGACATCCTATACTAATCAAGACACATCTTTGTCACATGATAGAGGAACACATTCTACCTTTGATCAAGCAGGTATCTTATCGGGACTCCTCCAAGATCACTTGATATCTTTCCCTCTACGAACTCAAAAGAAATTCTATTACAAAAATTCCTTTTGCACATATCACAGAGTTCATGGTCATTCTACTAATGAATGTAAGGCCTTGAGTAGAAAAATTCAACTTCTTAAGGAGCTTGGTGATCTCTCTTATGTGGGGCACCTCATTCCTCTAATTGATATTGATTTTCACTCTACCATGCATTTCATCAATCATTTTGGCTCATCCTTGCCTTGCACTAAGTGAGGGCAAGATGTTAGGTAGCCTTGTCCTCATATGTCACTTATCGTTCTCTCTTTTGGCTAGTTTTTAACCTTGCATGAACATATAATAGCAAGCTTGGGATGTGGACGACATGTCTTAAGTTGACTTGAAGGTGACATACTATCCTTTTCATGACGTAGCTTATAAAAAACATATGACTTGGCATAGGGATTTCCAAACAAGCTCTTGTGTATTCTTCTACTTTAAAGCAACTGCTCACAGTCATGGTGTTAGCAACCACTTTAAAGTGGGGGCATACATCGACACTCATATTTCATTATGTGATTTTCTTTTTCTTACGATTCCCTCTCTTGGGAACATTAGGTACATTGTTTCCCATGATGAGACATTGCACTTGTCCTCTCTTGGAAACAAGATGAGACCATTTACACTTTTCCTCTCTTGGAGACATTGAGCATGATGTTCCTTAAGATGAGACCTTGCACGAACTAAGCAAAATCCCTTTGAACATTCCTTACACTATTTTTACATTTCCAAAACCATTTACAAAAGTCATTTTCTTTTGTGGTGCCTTATTAAAGTTATCAGGAGGTATAACTTTGGTATGGTTCGAGTGGGAAACCCAACCAGCAGCATGAATTTCCCCATATCCACCTGCGTGTGTGTGAGTGCATACCAACCATGAGTGTATATTTCTCACCTTCTTGGACTTCTCACTCGACTAATAGCCAAAAGTTTCGTTGCCTCAAAGTGAGTATGCATCTTTTTGGAAAAACAACCTGGATCTGATCCATAACTAGTTGGACAAATAGTCAATGCTTGATTCACCTTTTTACTTTTACTTATTCTTGTTCTTCCTTTATTTCTTGCCATTGCATGATCATGTATCTTGTTTTGCTACAAGTCATTCACCTTGTGTGTGTCCTTTTGCGCTTATGTTGGTTTGACTTAGGATCTTGGATCCTAGGGGCTTGACCACCTCCTTCATTTTTTTCATCCTTTTCCATCCTCATTGGTACGATTGGACCCCTCTTGAATGTCTACTTTAGTGTGAGTTTGAAGCAAGTTCATCCTCTCACTAAAGTGGGGGCTAAATATGTCGCAAAAAAATGTATCCTTAGAAATTTTCGATCATTTGGATCTTTCTTGTGGATTTTGGCGTAGTTTTTCCTAGATTTAATGTTATAATGTGGCCAACACATTCACATTAGGTCTTAAACCCCTGTCAATCAATAAGAATTCTATGGTGTCTTGTAAATGTGTTGTGAAGTGTTGTAACCCACTTTCACATTTTTCTAGGACCCTTTTATTATAATTCACTTAAATAGCCTCTTTTTATCACTTACCAAGCCTTATTTCAAAGTGTTGTAAGGTGTTTCAATAAACCCTTACACTTTTCTAGGCTTTCCATCAATAATTTGACTGTTTCTTATGTTTAAAAGGCCCCATTATGCATTTACAGGTCCTACTTAAGTGTGTTTCAGAGGATAATCCCGATAAACATCATTTAACACATTTTAATTCTTGACAACTAGCAAAATTTCCCTGGTGGGACCAAGTCATCACCTTGGGTGACTTAGTCCCATCAGACTTGAAAATCAAAGTTATTTTAATATTTTGGCAAGATATTGTTCTCTAAACCCTAAGGTCAGCTTGTGATGAGGTATTTTTGAGAAATTAGGGAAAACCATGTATAAATATAGGTTTTTCCCTCTCATTTCACCCCTATTCTATTCTATTCTATTCTATTCTATTCATTCAATCAATCAATCAATCCTCTCATCACTCATTCATCATTCTTCTCAAGCAAGCTAGGTTTTTTGGCATTCTAAGTCATCAAGAAGCATTCAAGGGTAGATTCGTCATCCATTGCTACAAAAATTCCAAATCAATCATCATGGAAAGTTTCTAACTCCATTATTTCTTCATTTGGTTTAATTACCTAAAAGGAGTTTGACCAAGGCAAACCCCCATGCCCTAACATTCAACATTTCTCTTTCTCTCTTTGTGTGTTTGTAGATTTAGGTACTTTGAAGGCTTGGAGATCATGGAAGAATAGGTTGCAAGCTTGTTGAAGTCATCTCCTTGTTGGCTAGGTCAAAATCTACACTAAAAGTCTCTTATAGTGCCAAAATTAGAGTTTCAGAATTAGATACCTGGAGGAGTAGAAAGTGTAGACCGAGGGCTTCTGTTTCCACTTTTGGGTTTTCAGAAAATCCACAGTGGACTAAGTTTCCATTAGTGGAAACTTAGTCCCAATACACATCTTTTTCAAAGTTTTTTGTAGATTTGGATAACCATTTGGCCGAAACGGGCTCTGGTGCAGTTTTCCAGATCTGGGACTAAGTCGCCCAGAATGGAGAATTAGTCCTGGTAGGGAAAAATTCTAGAATCAACTGCATTTCCAGTCCTCATTCTAGTCTTCAACTCACTCCCAGGTGCACACCTTTCATTTCTTTGTTTTCTGTTTTTCTTCATAGTCATTTCTAGGTCATTTAGTTTATGTTTGCATACCACAATGTGTTTTCAAAAAAAGTGCATTTTCTAGGTTTTGGATTAGTGCTTAATCACTTTTATTAGTTTTCAAAATTTAGGAAATTCCCCTTTAGACATATTTCAATCATATTTTCCCTAGTCTTGAATGAACCTTCCAAGTTTTAGTGGGAAATCTCTCTCCTTTTAGGTGAAAAACCCTAGAAGTGTAAGAGTGTATCTTTCCCCTAAGATTTTGCGGTTTAGTTTAATATATATATGTCTGTCACCACTATATTTGACTCCCTTTGAAAGGTTTATGTTTCTGTCACAGTGGTCTTTAGTGCAAGAACCTACATACCTGTAGTTGGTAATGAGATAAAGGTTTTTTTTCACCTATAGAACTCTATCTTATGAAAATTATCTTTATAGGTGATAGTCAAAAGGATAGTGGAAAAAACACAAAGTCATCACAATAAGATTAGGAATTACTCCATGATAAACAACATGATAAGTTTATTATAAAACCCTACTAAGGGTGCATGTTATCTTCAAACTACCAAACATATGTTTAAGGATCCACATAGTGAGATAAACTATAAATGAGTGTGATGATGACCTAAAAAAAGTAAGGGGGTAACAACTAGAAAATATATATGAGGAGTTCTTTATAGGATAGTGTGATAGTGTTAATAAAACTTAAGATCATTTTGTTGACCATGAAAGAAAGGACAACACGAAAAATAATCATATAGTCAAGGTGTTATGACAATATTTAAAGTGAATGATAATGTGATATGAATGAATAATTTTATAGAAAATTTGTTCAACAATGAGTCTCATAGACCTATAATAGGTATGATACAATCAATGAAATACTAAAAATAGGAGTTTGATGAAAAAAATTATCTTAAAAGAGTATGGTCATGTATAGATCATGAGGAGATAGAAAGGATGAGCTAAAATCTAATATGACAAGTTTCAAAGATAGTTTTGTTCATGAAAATGTGATGAAAATTTGTAGGATAATTAAAGTAATGGTGAATAATACCAAGAAAAAATGATAGTAGTAATACACTTCATACAATAGTGGTATAAAGAAGAATATGTATAGTTTGGTCATGGTAGAGCCAAGAGGTTTTAAGGATGAACAAGATGAAAAACATTTATGATACCATGATAAATAGAAGGCCTACACATAGGTGATAGTCCATGAAAGAAATCTAATACAAGAGGGTTTTAGGAATTATCTATAGGATAGAGGTTGGAATCTCTTAAGGGAGATTCAAATTCAAGATTGAAGTCATAAAGACAAAAGACACAAGTTCATTCATTACAATATATGAACTTTTCCTCAAGGTAGCATAACAAATGGAAAAATACCATACTGAAGCCCTTTTGAAGTTGAGGTTTTAGTGAGCAAATAATAGTCAGTCAAGATCTCTCTTCAAGCATTAATGCATAGTATTATCAGGTTAAGCATGATGAGAGATAGTCATAAGATGAAGAGAAAGGCATGATATTCAAACCATGGATAGTCAAATGCCAATAAAGGTGATGAATATAAAAGGGTTTTAAAAGAATAAACAAAGAGGGAGATAGTATCAAAAGAAAAATAATTAGGCTATGAATCATTGTATATTCTTATGAAAAAGATTCACAATGCTATAATCCACTATATAGTAACTATCACAAAAGAAAAAAGCAAACAAAATGATAGAATTTGTGCATGCATCAATAGAGTCTTAGTGTGCATGAAAGGGACATAAGTCTATGCATACATAAATAAGAGGATAAAGAGCATAGGTTTGCTACGAGATAATGAAAATACCAAACTTGGATAGTAAAAGTCATAAACCATGAAAGGATAGATGTAGAAAGTTATAATCTTGATAGATCAAGGCTAGTAGATAGTGGAGATAGTAGAGTAACAAGTGATGAACAAGAGTGAGTGTCTCATAGAAATAAAGGTACAGTCTATCATAGAAATAAAGGTACAGTCTAGCAATCCTATCAAAGAGATAATCCAAATGCAAATAAAAGAGAGTTCATAAAGTTCCAATGAAAACTAAATGGAGCTTACATGGATAGTGAAAGGGAAATATAGGACATGCTAGTTTATATAATGATTTTAAGTGATGGGAAAATAACATTGTATTACCTATATAATAATGGTCGAAGAAGAATAAGGGGCCAATAAAATTTCACTTGGACAAAGGTTTATTAAAAGTAGAATAATGTTCACTATCAATAAGAGAATATAGTCCATGCATGAGAATAACAAGGAATGATAGAGGAGGTTTTTGCCTAGAATTTAAAATCAACAACCTAGCATTGAAGTAGAGGAACCTCAATATATGAAAGACATAGTCTAGAAGATCATAAACAATCAAGAAGAAATATTATTGGAAAATTATTTTCATTGCAAGATACACTACATAAATTAGTCCAATACTAGAGACAATTGGTGGTATGGTAGAGTCTGAGAATGAATGAAACCTTCTAAAGGACTACACATAATATGAAGTGTGAGAAGCAAAGAGGACATGAGACCTTGACAAAGGACCATACATAAAAAACCACAAAAAAAAATCTATGAAAAAAATGATGAGGATTGTGTATGCATGAATAAGGGGAAAATCCTATGAACAAAGTGAAAAAGTTTGTACATGAACGAATTAAGAATAATGAGAAAGTTTAGAATGGTCAAGAGGACATATTAAAAAATTATAGTGGAAAATGCATGAAAATAAAATACAAGAATGGAAATTCACAAAGATCAATTTATCTCAAAGGCTTGAGGTCTATGAAAAGATGATAGTGTCTTAAGAATTATGATATTAACAATGGTCATGAAAAATTATGAAGGACAATCCTAAGAAATTATGCAATTACATATTAAATTAAGCAAGTTTAGTCTTGAAACACCAAGAGCATGGTAGTCAATGGTGAACAAAGGCCATGAGACCTTGAAAAAGGATATAGACATGAAAAATAAAATAAAAGAAGCCACTAACAATGAGTCAAGATGCCAAATTCGACCCTTGAATTTCTCCTATGCATCCAAGGGATTGTTGACCATGTCAAAAATTTAACACATGTCCTATACACATGGTAAATGGGTTTTGGTAGTTTGGAGAAGTAAAAGAGTAGTTATGAGTAGTTGGAGAGTTAATGGCTAGTTAACAATAGTTGAGAGTATATAGGAGCTTTTCAAGGTGTATTCAGCTAGATAGGTCAAAGCATCAAAGACTCTTTATTCAATGCCACCATGAAGCAATTTATAAGGAGAAAAATTAGGAGACAAGTTAGTTGGGCAGCCAAGGAGAGGTTAGACCTAGTAAAACATATGTTATTTATTCTAAAAACATGTGATAGATGATAGAAAACTATTGAGAAAACACAATGGGATGTCTAGGGTCTCATTTGAGTTAGTTCTTGCATTTTTGACTTATTGTGACTTGATTTTTTTCTCTTTGGTCATATATTATATTGTAACTAAAAAAGCATTCATTTTTGTGACTAAAAATCAATGTAATGTTCATCTTTCAAGTAATTTATTAGCAGGTTTTAGACATTTTACTATTGTAACAACATCATACTATCAATAAAATCAACATTTTGTCCTTCAAATAGTGTGTTATATTGTGTTTAGTTATATAATTGATGTTCATTTTTGTGATTTCATAAAATAAATCCTCAAATGTAAGCATTATTGTTAGCACGTTTAGACATAAAACCATGTTCTTATGTAGGTTATAATCTATGCTATTATGAAAAAAGCTATAAATTGTGAAGAATACTACATTCTCTTCCTCGTACAACTGTTAAACATAATTTTTTTTATAAAACATTGATACATGAACATGCTAAATACTAGGATTGTGCATAAAAAAACTAGGTTATTGAATGTTTGTGTGAGAAAAAATATGCTAAGCCTTAGTAAAAATTTGGTACCTCACCTTAGTAAGCTTATTTTTAACTTCAAGTTACTTCCCTATCCTTTTTTAGTAAAAGTAGTAGTTTAAGTTAATTTAGGTGACTATAGCAAGTGAATCAACCCTCTCTGGAGATTCACTTCAATCTTAGGTAACCCACAACCTTGAAGTGTTTCAATTCTTGTCAACTAATGAGAGAGTTATCCTAGAACTCTCTCAAGAGTGAAATCAGTTTGATAATAGTTTTTGTCACATCTGATGGGATTAAAAGTCAATTTTCAATTCATTATAGTCTTCACTTCATTGTTGTGTTGGTATGTACTGCAGTGGGTTTTAGCCTTTAAGAGGCATCACAACACATAACTGGTGACTCTAGAGCTTTGTATTTGAAGAAATCAGTGCAAAATGTGAATGAGAAAGATACAAACTAGAGGGAGTTTAGAGTCATTCTCCTACTCGTAACTCTCACCACCTAGAAGAAGAGAGAGAATAATTAGAAAAAGTGCAAGTCCAACAATAAGAGTATTCTCCATACAACTTCCTAGAGGTCCTTTTAAAAATATATTTATAAATAAGTCTCCTTTGGTTCCTATGGTTGCACCTAGGAATCAACTATTTACACCTTTTAACGGGGGTATCCCACTCAATCTACAACAACATGATGAAATCCCCATAGTTGCCTTCAAGAGTATTCCATTTTTTACTAGAGAAAATCAAATTACCCTTGTAGAGCACATCAAAGGTGTATCCACATTGGGTTTAGTCCATAATATAACTCAAGAGAATGTGGTTATCAAGCTATTGATTGCTTCACTAAAAGGAAGAGCCCTTCAATGATTTAGAGGATTGAGAGTAAATTTAATTACTACTTGGGCTCAATTGGGAATACTTTAAGTAGGAAATTTGAAGATAAATCAAACTTGTCTTTGATGGAGTAACTTTCCACCATCAAAATATCTCCACACAAACACTTGGTGGACTTCAATTTCAAATTTCAAAGAACTTGAAATATAATTACTTAAGTGGTAAGACCCTCTCCTGAATCAACATTTCTATATTTTTTGAGAGCATTGAACAGTGATATTTCTAGAATGATGTAATCTATGGGTGGTGTTACACTCCCAAATGCATTTGACAAACCCATCATAGCTGAAAATATTCTTATTCAAGCTAGAAAAATAGAACCTAGACCTCCAATACCTATTTTTGTAAAAATATAGCCCCTTGTGAACACTCAAATGCTTGCTATAAACCCCATACCAACTATAATTAGTCAAATGCCTACCCAAGAAAAGGTTTTCCCAACACAATCTCTTGAACTTCAAGAGATAAAAATCCTTCTCCAAACTTTTGGCAATGAAATTGTGAAGCTTAAGAGGCATCAAAATTAAAATTGAAAACCTTATCAAGCCCCTTACCAAGTTCAATATCAACCAAATCGATCAAGTAGGCCTCCATATCAGTCCAATAATTAAGGTCAAAGACAAGCTCTTAATCTAAGGCCTTACCAAATATATAATCCTAACACTACCAACTCTTCAAGAGAGCTTGTACTTGTGCAAAATAATATGACACAAGATTATGAGTGGTGTTTTCCATGTAACCAACCTCATTATCAAAACACATGCTCAAATGGAGTGATAAATCAGGCTCCAATGTTGCAAATCACTCCAAATGTGCACTCTAATTTAGTTCCAAAAGAACCATTACAACAAGGTGAACCCCAAGAACAAGTAAAAAATGAGGCAACCTTGATGAATTGGCAAGGAGAGGAATCATGTGGTATGAATCAAACTCATTCATTAATTGTAGCCAACATAAGGGCTCAGAAAAGGGTTATAGATGAAACATAAAAATGAGGTGACTCTAGATTAGTGTCTATAACTTAGGGCCTTTTCCATATTTTAATAAATTTCATTGGGACATAGATCAACCAGGTGAATTGTTTGACTATCAACCTTAAAGGTGAGACAACTAGGCATGGATATATATCCTAAGAGGGATTGGAATTGATTAGAAATATTTTGAAATGATTAACTTAATGATCCTATATTCCCTAATATTAAAATTGCAAGATCCCGAAGACTAATAGTTGGAAATAATAGTTTACCAGTGGATCTAGGAAGTGTATAGAAAATCAAATATGCTAAAAAAATGGTTTTGAGAGGCCTACAAGGACTTATTCACCCTTGGGTGAATGGGTCTTTGTACAAGTGTTTTGATCAACTTTCTGGGTCCTTTGGTGCAAGATCCGAGCTTCTATTTTCCCCAAGTCTCATTGTTGGAAATCCAAAAATAAATTCTAAATCTGAGTTTCCGTGACTTGACAATAATGAATGCAACAAATGCAATGATGTAAAATTTATCTTCAAGATCTTCAATCCTTCTTCAACCTGTAATGTGCACATACAAAGAGAGGTAAAAATTGTTTTGTTTAAATGAGGGTTTGCCTTAGTCAAACCCTATGTTTGGTAATTAAACCTTGATAGAAAGATAATGATGATGGAGAAGGAAATGATGAATGAACACTTGCTTGATACAACTCACCAAAACTTCAATGGCTTCCCTTAGAGGGTTGAATACAAACACATCACTCCAAGGAACTTGATCTTGCTTTGATTGATTTGTTGAATACTTGAATGCTTGGATGCTTTGAGGATCAACAATTCATATTAGCCTTCACAAGATGATATGAACACATATAAGCTTGAACATTATGTTAGGATCTTGATTGCTACAACAAATTATTGATAAATGCGCTCTTGAATTCTCTTGACAATAATATTTTCTCATATAAAGTCTCAAAAAAGTGTGTTCTTGCTAGTTAGTTTTCAAATGATAAAAATAATATGTATTTATAGGTGTTTTTTTAATTTCCCAAAAATTAGATTTCAAGAGGTAACAATTGCATATGAAATTTGAATCATTAAAAGACTACCAAAAACATATTAAAAAATGGGTCCTAGGACTTAGAGAGGACCCATTCGCCCTTGGGCGAATGGGTCTTGGC
The DNA here is from genome assembly GCA_007115665.2 of Sequoiadendron giganteum. Taxonomy (NCBI): domain Eukaryota; kingdom Viridiplantae; phylum Streptophyta; class Pinopsida; order Cupressales; family Cupressaceae; genus Sequoiadendron; species Sequoiadendron giganteum. The sequence goes on along the minus strand of CM021102.1, from coordinate 800,221,962 downwards.
CTAAAAATCCAAGAAACTCATTCTCTAATGTGATTAAAATTTTAATTGCATTTATTAAATGTTGGTTTCCCTTTTGGAAGATGAGAATAATAAGGCTTTGGAATGCATAATTTGGAAAATTAGGAGCTTAATTAAGCCCAAGTAATTAAGGGACCCAAACATAGTGTGAAATTTTAAAGGGTATACAATTTCCTACACTATAGTAGATTTGGGATAAAAAGTTGATAAGCTAAAGGAGACACTACTTTTCCTAAGGATAGAAAAATGATATTTTAATTCCATTCAATAATTTAGAGCACATGAAGAAGACAAACATTAGTATGTTAATGTGAGATTCATTGTCCATTCCTAGGCAAAAGGATCTCTTGCAAGTTGCTTTATCAAATTTGAATGTGTTAAATGAGCCTTCTAAAGATTGACACAAAGTAGTGTTCACCCATACACCCCAAAAAAAGTGTGAACAATAAGCCAAAGAGGTAAAAATACTAAATTTCTATATTTATTTGATCATTGACAAATATTTAGTCCATAACTATATGATAGACTTAGGTTCTAGTAGTTTAGTTATGCAAAAACATATTATGGATAGGTTGGGTATTCAGTAAGAGCCACTTGCAAAAGGGGTTGTATAGCTAGATGGGATAACCATCAATACTATAGGTGTTACCAAAGGTTTAAGTCTTACTTTGCATGCTTACCTAAACTTTGTTATTCCTAAAGATATTTATTTGATAGACTTACCATAATACTTTGTCTTGTGCCTTTCCAAAGACTTTACTATAAAGATAGGTGTTTATTTATCTTTAGATTGGTCCTATATGTTGTTTAAAACAAGTTATGGTACCAAGGTAACCATAAAATTAAAAAAAATAGCCAAAGATCACATAGAACCATATGTCCCTAGTGTTGTTAATGAAAATATAACCATCATTGATCAAGACGAACACCTTGTTACCCATAAATCTAATACACAAAATGAGAATACCTCTGATAAACTATTTGATGAGTGGGTTGCTGAGAGTAATGTGGCTAATTCAAATCAACAAGTGAAATAAATTGGTTTGGGTGTTTATTTGATGCATGATATTGATTCAGTGGTACCTAATATCATTAAAAGTGATAAAGAAAAGTGCAAACAACAACCTAATGAGGTATGACAGATGTACTTTGATGGTTCAAGGAGAATAAATGGTGTTGGTGGGGGTGCAATGCTTTTATCTCCTAAAGGAGAGAGATACTACTCCTCCTTCCATTTATGTTTCAACTACGCAAATAATACAACTACGTATGAGGCCTTGATTCATAGTCTAGAATGGAAGAGGTAAATTAGTTGTATATAGGTATTTGGTGATAGTGAGTTTATTTTCAATCAGGTAAGGGGTCTTCATGTTACTAGAATTAATGTTATAAAGTCTTACAAACATAGAGTATGGGATAAGGTTGAAGAGTTTGATGCCTTTAATGTGTTGTCTATACTTAGAATAAACAACAAACATGTTGATAGGTTTGTTGCAATAGGAGCACAATATGATATTCCAAGTGATATAAATAATAAAAAGGAACACCAATATGTACAAGTAGTGGTGAGGCATTCTATACCTAATAATAGAATTCATTGGCAAGTGTTTGCAACAATGGTACGGTAAACAAATTATACTACTGAAACATAATAAGTTGCCTATGGTATTGGTCAATTTGGAGTCTATTTTTAGTTATAACAATCATGTAAAAAAGGGGAAAATCAGCACGTATGTCAAATAAGAACACTATGAAGAAGTTGAAATCTTCAAAGATAAGCTTCTCAAGCTGGGAAAGGTATGCAATAAGGAAGAAAAAAAGGATTTAATACCAAAATTTCCCAATAGACCATGATATATTTGCTAGAGAATATTTTGATATGAAATGTTTTGATCCCCAAATTGTGCAACAAACCATTGAGCTTGAACCTAATGCACAACTAGTAAGGAAAAAGAAAAGATCATTGAACCCCAAGCTTGATCCACTCATGAAAAAGAGTTGAACAAGATGATTGAGGGAAACATCATATTCCCAATCAAACACACCTCATGGGTTTATAACCTTATACTTGTTAGGAATAAAAATGGAGAGATAAGGGTATACATTGAAATAGGGACTTGAATAGAGCCTCACTCAAAGATAATTACCCGTAACCCTCTATGGAGCAAATCTTACAAGTTGTTTTAGGTTCGGAAAGGTTTCATTACTTGATGGATATTCAGGTTATAATCAAGTTTTAATGATGGAATAAGACCAATATAAGATAACCTTTACCACCAAATGGGGAACAATGGCATACAAGAAAATGCCCTTTTGTTTTTCTAATGTTGGTGCAAAATTTCAAAGGGAAATGGATATGAATTTTCAATTAATGCATAAGATTGTTCTTGTTTACCTTGATGATATAATTGTTTGGATGCTAAGGAACACTTTTCTCACTTGTGATAGGTCTTTGACAGGAGTAGGGAATATGCCATATCCCTCAATCCAAAAAAATGTATCTTTGTTGTCCATGAAGATAAAATCCATGGTCATGTGGTATCAAAACATGGAATCACCATTGATTCCAAAAGGGTAAGTGCCATCCTTGATTTTCCCTTTCCAATTCACAAGAAAGGTTTGCAAAGTTTTCTTGGAAGAATTAATTTTGTAAGAAGTTTTTTACTTGATATAGAAAACCTTTTGAAGCCACTAATTGCTATGTTGTAAAATAATGTGATTTTAAGCTAGACAAGGGAAAGAAAAGGGAGCTTTAAAGCCATTAAGGAGGCCATAGTAGCAACACCTACTCTTGTAAATCCTAATTTTGCTAATTACTTAATACTATATGCTTTTGGCAACTTGGGAACTATCTCGGTAATGTTAGTACAACAAAATAAAGATGGTTTGGAGAAGCCAATAGCCTTCTTTAGCCTAGGCTTGGAGGGTTATGAAGAAAGGTATACATTTGTTGAGAAACATGTACTTATTTTGATTAGGAGTCTTAAAAATTTCAGGCATTTGGTTTCAAATAATAATATTCCTTTTATGATTTCTCACCCAATTATAGAAGAGTTTTTGTTGAGTAATTATTTGAATGATAAGAGGGTTGGCTGGATAACCAAAGTAATGGAATGTGACATGGAAATCAAAGTGGAAAAGCTAGTAGGAGGTAAGGAACTTTATGATTAACTAGCTTTTGGATTAGAAAGTGACAAGGAAATATAATAAGAGACCGTCCTTGTATCCAATTGTAAACATCAAACTACTATACCTTCGAATAATGCAAGTTGAACACATGTAATGGTTCATTATCTTCAAATAGGTGAATGCCCCAAGGGACTAAACAATACTAAAAGAAGTTATTTCAGATTTCAAGCAATTCCTTATGTTATTTTAGGTGGTATATTGTTTAGAAAATAATTTAATGGTGTCATGTTAATATTTGTTGAATCTGATCAAACTAATAGAATATTGGAAGAGTTTCATGATGGGGTAGCAGGAGGTCATTTTTCTCCAAGAACAAAAAATATTAAGATTATGAGGGTAGGTTACTATTGGTATAATTTGTTTAAAGATGCACATACATGGGTAAGGAAATATAACAAGTGTTCCATGTTTGTAGGAAAAAAAAGAAGCTAGAAGCCTTACCTTTGCATCCAATACAAGTAGAACACCCTTTCATGAAGTGAATTTTTGAATTTATTGATGCCATTAATCCACCCTCCACTTTAGGACATAAATGGATGTTAACAATAATGGACCATTTCACCAAGTGGATTGAGGCTATTGCATTAGAAGAAGAAAATGAACATGCAATCCTAAACTTCTACATTGATTTGGTCATAAGGTTTGGTGTCCATGATTCAATTATATCTTATAATTCTTTGGATTTTGTAGGGATAAGACTAACCGATTGGGCTATTAAGAATGAAATACATTTGAGAACTTCATCCAACTACTATCCTTAAGGAAATGGACAAGTTGAGTCCACTAATAATAATCTAATCAAAATCATCAAGAAGATTATTGAGGATAACCAAAGAACTTGACACAAGTTGAAATCAACCTTATGTGCTAATAAGATCACTCTTAAAAGCTCTACAAGGAACCCACCTTATGTTCTCGTAAATGGGAAAGAGGCAAGGTTTCCTATCTCAGTTGAGTTACAATCACTTAGCCTTTTGAAGGAGTTGAAAATGATGGAAGAAGAGCCTATGAAGATTATACTTGCTAAGCTAATGGAGTTGGAGGAAACAAGAAGGAAATCAATACAAAGTTTGGAGCTGCACCAAACACAAATGAAGATATATTTTGATAAAAGAATAGTCCCAAGGATGTTCAAAGAAGGAGACATTATACTCAAATGGGATGCGTTGAAGAGTAAGCCAAGAAAATACACTAAGTTTGATGCTATGTAGAATGGTCCTTTTGTGATCACAAGTTACAAGATGCATAATGCTTTCTAGTTGTCTAAGCTAGATGGAGAAGAGTTACCTATCCTAGTCAATGGGATACACCTCAAGAATTGCTATTGAGATGATGAAGTGCCTTTTGTACATATTAGGACAAGTTTTGTGTGTCAATAAGTGTTGTAGCACATTTTTTGGTTTTAGTTTTCTTCCAATTTTTTATGCATAGTTTGATGATCCTTTTAGAGGATTGGTTTGGTAGATTTTTAGTGTTTCAATTTTTTCTTGTTGCTGTTATAGCAGTGCTTCTAGTAGTTTCTCAAGTTTTTTCTAAGTTTTTTGCAGATCTTCCATGACTCCTCGCCCAATGGATAGACTAAGGTAGCTGGTCCTTTGAGTTTTAGCAGGAAAAACTTTTGTAGAGGTTGCCAAAGATGTTGATATTTTGTCACCTTAATATAATTATTTCCTTAAGGAGTTATTTATGAAGTTTTATAAAGTTAAATATTTGTTCATGGCCTTTTGAGTCTTATGTTCCATAAAGAAGAAGACAAAAATAATTTTTTTTTGTGCCATTCCTCAATGCTAGAAGTGAAAAAGAGGGAAAAATGATTAAGTTTGTTGCATTTTGAAGTTTTCAAACTCTATCTATGTAGTAGTGAAAGGTGTTAGGGTTTGTTGGTTGTATGCCACATTGAAATATCATCCATTTTTAGTGTGAGACATGCACTTATTGCTCTAGCTTGGAATGTTTCACAATTGTAAGCATGGATACACCACATTGTAGGTCCAAGAGGAAGATGCATGACACCTTGCAAGGGTTTCACAAATTCATCTTACATCCTTAACATAGGGGACAACACTTGTTTTATATTTCACCCACATTATCGAGTCTACTTGATTGTATCCACATCAAGACAAGTATGTTTTATCTTGCTTAAGATTTCAAAAGTGGGAGTTTCTTTCAAGGAACTTGCTACATAGGGTTTTCAAGTTATGGAGTTACTTAAAGAATCTAAGTTAAGAAGCCTCCATGTATAGCTTAGAGAAGTTCCTTTTCTTATTATGAAATCCCTTTATCATGGATCAAATGAGAAAAGTGCTGGGATGAGGAGTCTAAAAATATTGGATTGCATTTGAAAGGTTTATGTTTATGTCATAGTGGTCTTCGATGTAAGAACCTACACACTTGTAAGTGGTAATGAGATAAATTTTGTTTTCACCTATAGAACCTTATCTTTCCATCTTGTGAGAATTATCTCTATAGGTGATAGTAAGTAAAAAGGACAATGGGAAAAAAATAGTCATCATAGTAAGATTAGGAGTTACTCCATAGTAAACCACATCAACACGATAAGGTTATTGTAAAACCATGTTAAGGGTGCATGTTATCTTCAAACTACCAAACACATGTTTAAGGACACATATAGTGAGATAACCTATAAATAAGTGTGATGATGACCTATGGTAAGTAACGGGGTAGAAACCATAAAATATACCTAAGGATTTCTCTATAGGGTAGTGTGAAAATGTTAATAAAACTTAAGATCATTATGTTTACCGTGAAAGAAAGGACAATGTGAAAACAATCATAAAATCAAGGTGTTATGTAAATATTTTAAGTGAATGATAATGTGATATGAATGGAGATTTTTGTATCAAATTTATGAAACAATGATAGTTTAACAAATCTAGAACAAGTCTCATACAATCAATGAAATACTAAAAAATACAAGGAGTTTGATGACATAAATTATCTTCAAAGATTATAGTCATGTATAGATCACGAGGAGATAGAAATGGTAGTATAAAATTTAATATGGTAGGTTTCAAGGGGATTTTGTGAATTATAGTGTGATGAAGAGTTGCAGGACAATCAAAGTAATTGTGAAGAATACCAAGAAAAAATGATAGTGGTAATAAACTTCATACAATAGTGGTATAAAGAAGAATATGTATAGTTAAATCATGATAGAGTCAAGTGGGATTAAGGAAAAACAAGATGACATCCATTTATGATACCATGAGAAATGGTAGGACTACACATAGGTGACAGTCCATGATAGGATTTCGATACAAGAGGGTTACAGGACTTATCTATAGGATAGATATTGGCATGAATTAAGGGAGATTCAAAGTTAAGATCATAGTCATAATTTAGATAAGATACACAAGAAAATATATTCATTACAATGTATGACCTTTTACTCAAGGTGCCATAACAAATGAAAAAAGACCATACTAAAGCCCTTTTGAATTTCAAGTTCTAGTGAGAAAATAACAGTCAGTCAAGAGGTCTCTTCAAACATTAATGCATAGTATTATAAGGTTAAGAAAGATGAAATATAGTCAAAAAATAAAGAGTAAGGCACAATATTCAAATCATGGATATTCAAATGCTAATAAAGGTGAATAATATAAAAGGGTTTCAAAAGAATAAACAAAGAGGGAGACTTAGTATCAAAAGGGCACCCATTAGGCTATAAATCACTATACATTCATATGAACAAGACTCACAGTGCTATGAACCACTCTACAATCACTATCACAAAAGGATAGAGCAAACAAAATGACATAGTCTATGCATGCATCAACAAAGTCTTAGTGTTCATGAAAGGGACATAAGTCTTTGCATGCATCAACAAGAGGAAAAATAACATAAGTTTGCTACAAGATAACGAGAATACTAAATAGGGGCAATCACAATTGTAAACCATGAAAGGTTAGATGTGGAGAGTTGTGATCTCGATAGGTCCAAGGCCAATAGATAGTGGAGATAGTGGAGTAATAAGTGATGACCAAGAGTGAATGTCTCACAAAAAGAATTGTATAGTCTTGTGATCCAATCAAAGAGATAATCCAAATGAAAAGAAAATAGCTACATGAAGCTTACATGGATAGTAAAAGGGAAAGATATGACATGATAGTTAATATAATGTTTTTAAGTGGTAGGGAAAAAATGACATTGTCCTACATATATAATCATAGTCAAAGAAGAATAAGGGGCCAATAAAATTTTAGTTGGAAAAAGGTTTATCAAAAGGAGAAGACTTTTCATTATCAATAGGAGAATATAGTCCATGCATGACACTAACAAGACATAATAGAGGGGGTTTTTGCCTAGATTTTAAAATCAACAACCTAGCATTCAAGTAGAGGAACCTATAGATATGAAAGATAGAGTTTAGAATATCATAAATAGTCGAGAAGAAATGTTAGTGGAAAAGTATTTTCATTGCAAGATAAAATGCATAAATGATACTTGAGACAATTAGTGGTATGAATTTTTTTGAGCATGCATGAAACCTTCTAAATGACTATGCAAGAAATGAAGTCTAAGAAGAATAGAGGCCATGAGACCTTGACAAAGGATCATGCATGAAACACCACATGATATTCCTATGAAAAAAATGAAAAGGAATGTGTATGCATGAACAAGAGGACAACCCTATGAACAAAATGATAGAGTTTGTACATGAATGAATAACGAAAAATTAGCAATTTTAGAATTGTCAAGAGGACAGATTAAAAAAAATATAGTGGAAAAATGCATGAACATAAAATTCAAGAATAGAAATGCACAAATATCAAAATAAAGGTATATCTCAAAGGCTTGATGGTGCAGTCATAAATAGAGGGGTCCATAAAGGACTGTTTAACCATGCAACATAGATTTCAACACAATGAAAACAACACAAGAAAATACTTATTAAAAACATATCTTTGTTGATTCAACAACTTATAGTCTTACATGTCATATGCCTCAGGTGCAAAATAACTAGGGCTCATAGGCTTGCTGTAAGGGCATTATAACATTACAACTGACACTAAGGCCTTATTCGACAGTCAGATCTAAACATATGAATTATTTGAATTCTACTAAATCTAATCTGCAAATTCTTCCTACAAATTAAAAATGATCTTAAATATGATTCTCCAACTCCAATAATGGTCCGCTTCAGCCTCAAGGGTCTACAAACCCCAATGAATGATCAAGTGTGTAGGTCAGCCTTAGAACATGAAAGATAATTCTTCACGAAATGAAACGTATTGTGGATCTCCAGGAAAGATCCCCTTGGACTCAAAATTATTGTATGATTCTCCATTAAGCTCCACATGCTCCAGAATAGGTCCACACAACAATTCTAGACCAGGTCAGCCCTAAATGCTCTAACTGGGAATAACAGTAAATTTTGAGAGCGATAAATTTCTACAATTGAATGTAATCAACCTAAAATCTAGATATGATGCAAGGTTGATACAAGGTTGCTTTACAACCAAGGATACTCTTGCATCAGACACCCATGGTAGGAAGAAAAGTGAGTCCCTCACTTCCCAGGGGGTAGAGGAAAACCAAAGTGGTCCATCTCAGCCTAAGAAATCCATGATGAAACCTCCACTGGTTTTCCTTTCCACTTTACTAGGTACTCCATGTACAGTTTGTTCCTAGTTCTTCTCCCAGTTCTAGTATCTAAGATCTGCTTAATCTGTTCCAATGGTTGATGTGGTAATTTCTTCTTCAAATAAGATTTTGTGCCACTTCTACTTGTTTTTCCTTCATGATACTCATAGATGTCTAAAATATTGAAAATAGGTGTTATACCAAGCATCTCCAGTAACTCCACTTCATATGCATTTCCCAAATCAAAATTCCTAAGATTATTACATGGTCCAAACTTCCTCATCTTTAGCTTGTTGTATGGTCCCACTAGAAATATTTCCTTCTTGAGATATACCATAACTTCATTTCTAGCAAAAAATTCCTTATGTCTCTTTTTTTCATCTGCCTTCTCCTTATACTTACTATTCATGTCCTCTAAATCTTCCCAGACTTGACTATGTACTATTTCCATGAATCCTACAAATTCTATAGCTTCTACACTTCTCTTATTCTCCATACTAATGTATCTGAGCTCTGCAACTCCTTTGGGATGTATTCCCATCACAATCTCAAATGGTGTTTTTCTTGTACTTTGATTTATTGAATTATTATATGCAAAATTTGCTTGCAGTAGAACTATATTCCAATTTCCTGCCTTATCTCCAACCAAACATCTTAAAAAGTTACCCAAAATCCTATTCACCACTTCTACTTGTCCATGTATTTGTGAGTGATATGCTGAACTGAACTTTAGATTTGTCTTCATCTTCTTCCACAATGTACTCCAAAAGTATCCAATGAACTTGGTATCCCTGTTTGAAACTATACTCTTAGGTAATCCATGCAATCTCACAATCTCCTTGAAAAATAAGTCAACAATATGCACATCATTAGTCTTCTTGCAAGGAATGCAATGTGCCATCTTAGAAAATATGTCCACTACTACCATTATAGAATCATATCCTCTTTGTGTTCTTGGTAATCCCAATATGAAACCCATGCTGATATCTTCCCAAGGTCTCTCTGGTACTGCCAAAGGTTTATACAATCCAGTATTCTAACTACTACCTTTTGCTACTTGAAAAATTATAAAACTTTGAACATAATTCTTGACATCCTTATATATTTGTGACCCAAAATAGTGTTCACTCACCAAGGCTAATATCTTATCCATTCCAAAATATCATTTTAGTCCTCCACTATGCTTCTCCTTGATCAAATTCTCTTTCATTGAACTGCTTGGAATGCACAACTGACTTCCTTTGAACAACATTTCTTCCTAAATGAAATAATCCAACCATTGGATCCTATTTGTTACTACTGGTTCTTTACATGCCCTCCATGCTTCACTAAAATCTGGATCATCCCTATACATATGCTTCAGTTCTTCAAAACCCAATACTTCTACTCTCATCTTTGTCAGCAAATTCCTTCTCCCGCTCAATGCATCTACAACTTTGTTTGAATTTCAAATCCTTTGCTTCAACACAAATGTAGAACTCTACAAGAACTCAACCCATCTCATATGTGTCTGGTTCAATTTCCATTGAATGTTCAAATACTTCAAAGCTTGATGGTGAGTGTACAACAAAAACTCCTTAGGCAACAAATGATGTCTCCACTTCTTCAAGGCTTGAATTATGGCATATAATTCATGATCATAAAATGAATATATTATTTTGGCATCATTCAACTTCTCATTGAAATAGGCTATGGGTCTTCCTTCTTGACTCAACATTGCTCCTATTTCATTTCCATTTGTATCACAATCAACTTGAAACATTATCAAAATCAGGAAATGCTAACATTGGCTGCTTTGTCACCTTTTGCTTTAGTAATTCAAAACTTCTTTGTGCTCCGAATGTACACTTAAAGTCCTTCCTATCTCCTCTCATTGTATCAATCATAGGTGTGTAAAAGCTACTAAATATTCTGATAAAATTACATTAGAAACTAGCTAATCCATGAAATAATCTTACCTCTCCAATGTTCACCGGTGCAGGTCACTCAACAATTGCTCTAACCTTCTCAAGGTCCATCTTCAATCATTCAGTCGAAATAAAAAAACCCAGGTACACCAACTCTATTTCATGAAGCTACACATCTTGATGTTTATTAGCAACTTATCTTCTCTTAGTCTTTGCAATACTTGTTTGACGTGCCACAAATGTTCCTCTCTAGTCTTACTAAAAATTAGAATATCATCCAAGTAAACAATGACAAACTTACTTAAGAATTTCTTTGGTACCTCATTCATCAACCTCATGAAATTTCTAGGTGAATTGTTCAATCGAAAAGGAATCGCTAACCACTCATACAATCCTTCATTAGTCTTAAATGTAGTCTTACATTCATATCCTTCTCTGATCTTGATTTGATGATATCCACTCTTTAGGCCAATCTTTGTGAAATACTTTGCTCCACTCAAATAGTCCATAATGTCACCCATCCTTGACAATCAAAATCTATACTTGACAGTGATCCTATTGATTTCTCTTGAGTATGTACACATCCTCCACTCTCCATCTTTCTTTGGTGCTAATACAATAGGTACCACACATGGGCTTAAGATTTCACTTATCAATCCTTTCCTCAACAAATCTTGTATTTGTTTGTTTAGATCCATATTTTCTATAGGTGTCATCCCGTGTGCTGCTTTGTTAGGAGAACTTGTTCTTGGTATTAGATCTATGTGATGATTGATGCTTTAGATTGGTGGCAATCCATCTGGTACATTCTCTGATATGATGTCTTCATATTCTATCAAAAAATATGCTACTTTTGTCTATGGTGGATTAACATCCTTCTCTACCTCCGGTCTACCACCCTTATTTGGAATCAATGAAAAACACATGTTCTCATGCCTCAATCCTTCCAAAAACTTTCTTCCATCAACCAAACATAGTCTGGAAATTCTACAAACTTCTTTTTTTGTGCTCTTCTTCCAAAGGTATCAATTTAATTCTCTTTCCATTTGAAGTCACAGTATATGTATTCTTTCTTCCATCATGAATTGCTTTCCTATAATACTATCATGGTCTTCCTAATAGTAAATGGCATGCATCCATAGGCATAATATCATACAACACTTCATCATTATATGATCCTAGATGAAACTTCACCAAACATTACTCATTCACCAAGATCTTATGTTCATCCTGAATCCATGCTATCTAATAGGGGTTTGGATGTTTTATTCTCTTCAAATTCAACCTAGTTACCATCTCTTCTAAAACTAGGTTATCAATTCTACCACAACAATGATAAATTTACATACCTTTCCTTCAAACTTACATTTTGTTAAGAACAAACTCTTCCTTTGTGGTGGTTCCTTAGTCACTTCTTCATGCATCAAAGATCTCCTCATTACCAATGATTCACCTTTCTCCGGTTTCCCAATTGAATTAGGGGATCCAACAGGTTCTTCCTCCACATAAGCTACTCTTCCAGTATGCTCAATATTTATATCGATACTTCCTTGATGACATTCAAATGCTCTATGTCCTTCACCTCCACACTTGAAATGGGTTCCTCTGAATGGTCTCTTCTCATATGTTCCTTCATTTCTCATATATCCATCATTGTGGTCGGAATTATGACCTCCTCTATCACTACGGTATAAATTTCCATCCTCTCTTCCTCTGCGATATGAATTACAGTCCTTTTCTGTACTAGGGTAGGGCTTTCCATCCTTGTTTCTCTCTGCATATGGTCTTCTTTCTCTGGATTGTGAGCCACTCCTATGGAATCTTCCTCTTGCACTTCCCTAACTATGTTCAAACTTCTTGTTTAACTTCTCCTCCACTTTCAACGCAAGTTGGTATGCTTCCTCAACTGATGTCATTTTGACCAGGCTTAATTCTTCTTAGATGTTTGTTCTCAGTCCATTAATGTACCTCACAACCTTCTCTTTTCTTGCTTCATTATTTCCAGCTCTAATGATCATTTTTCAAAATTATTCAATATATTCCTTCATAGATGTCTCTTTTTGCCTTAGGTTTTGTAATCTTTTCAACAATTCAAGTTCATAATTAGTTGGTATGAATTGATTCTTCAATTTTGTCACCATTCTATCCCATTTTGTGATTTTCTCCTTTCCTCTTCTATTTCTATTCAATTGAACTTATTTCCACCATATAGAAACATGTCCTTTCAACTTTATTTTTGCAAATATCACTCTTTAGGTCTTCAATTTCTTCATATTCAAAGCATTCTTCCATATAATTGATCCAATCAATCAATTCCTCAAGGTTTAAATTTCCTCTTAATTTTGAATTTCAAATCTAGGTTGCTTACCAATCTTGGAAATAGCTTTCAACATCTTCACTTGATCTTCTTCTTCTTCTTCTTCTATGATTTCTTCATTGTGATTCACAACATGATCTAACTCATCATCACTTTCATCCTCATGTCTAGGGTTTAGACCTTTCCTTCTATCTTCTTCTACAACATCCAATTGAACTCATATTACTCACATCATCTCTAAAATCTCATCCATTATTCCAATGAAATTCACCATAATAGGTGCTCTTCTTGGCCACATCCCTCTCCTTGGATTTGGTGCAACTGCCTCAATTTGACAATATGGTTAGAAGGGTTTCAACTGCCTCACATTCAAAGATAAGTTGAAAACACATGTAGTCTACCTCGGTTGGATGATCTGTTCACCACAAGTAATTCCTTTAGGACTCACAAACTCGCTCTGATACCAATTGGTGTATTCATGGATAGAGGGGTCCGAAAAGGACTGTCTAACAGTGCAACTTAGAGTTCAACATAGTGAAAACAACACAAGAAAATACTCAGTAAATAGAAATATTTATTGATTCAACAACTTGTAGTCTTACATGCCTCATATACCTCATGTGTGAAATAACTAGGGATCACAAGCCTAGCACAAGGGCATTACAACATTACAATTAGCACTAAGGCCTTATTCAATAGTCAAATCTGAATATTTGAATTATTTAAATTTTACTCCTAAATCTAATCTCTAACTGCTTTCCTATGAATAAAAAATGATCTTATATATGATTCTCCAGCTCCAATAATGGTCCACGTCGGCCTCAAGGGTCTACAAACCCCAATGAATGATCAATTTTGTAGGTCATCCTTAGAACATGAAAAAAATCCTTCATGAAATGAAACATGTTGTGGATCTCCAAGAAAGATCCCCTTGGACCCAAAATGCTTGTATGATTCTCTATTAAGCTCCACACACTTTAGAATAGGTTTGCACAACAATTTTGGACTAGGTCAGCCCCAAATGCTTTGACTGAAAATGACAGTGAATTTTGAGAGTGATAACTTTCTGCAATTGAATGCAATCAACCTAAATTTGGATATGATGTAGATGACATCGTGTATAAACTATATCCTGCTTCGCGAGTGAAGAAATGACAATGTGATAAAATGTTGAATGAACTGCTGAAATAGTTACAAACTGAAATGAAAAAAATAAATGTTTTTGGTTGATACAAGATTGCTTCACAACTAGGGATGCTCCAACATCACTTGAGGTCTATGCAAATATTACATTATCTTAAGAATTATGATATGAATAATGGTCATGAAACCTTCTGAAGGATAATCCTAAGAAAATAAGAAGACAATGACATATTAAATGAAGTAATTTCAAACTTGAAACATTTGGAGCATGGTAGCTGGTGCAGGAGCACCCATAAGTTACCTTAGGTTGCCTAAAAGGTCTTGTTTAGGATCAACTTAGCAATATATTCATGTTCACCTATGTTTGTGCCTTAGTGGAATTTGTGATCAGGTGTTGATTTGTTGAAGGTCATGTTGACCATTGCATAGGCTTAAGGGTTTTGCTCAAGTAAGGTTTAGGACTTTTTAGACCTTTTAGGAGTTTTTTCAAATTCTTGCAAATAAAGATCAATGAAGGCTACAAGCGGCCTAGGTGTGTCCAAAGGGAAGAGTAACTATTTTAGAGACCCTATTTAAGGGTGACCTCTACATGGAAGTGAGGTTGGAAGCATTTGTAATGTTTGAAATTTATGAATTCAAGAGAAAACATTGGTAATTTTGTGTAATTTCCTGGTTTTTGCCTTGGAGTGGTGTGTCAATGGAAAAATCATGGCACTATAATTTGTGTAGGATGTAGTGTAAGTGGTATTCAAGCATTGTGTGGTAGTAATTATCTTTTTAGTTCAGTTCCAAGCATTGTTTATAGTTGAGTTTGTTTTCTTTATAGTGCTGACCTGAACCAGGTAGTTTAGAGAAATGGAGGGTTAGTTCACTTTCCCATCATACAAGTTGTACGACCCTTTGGGAATAGTGACTAGACTCCATGTATGTACCTAATGTAGAGTTAGGAGTCCTTGATAGCACTAGAGCCACTGTGGAAGTCTTCTCCTAGGCGAGCCATGAAAGAGCCCGGCTAGGGAAGACCAAAGTGCAAAGCACTAAAAATTGTAGAGGTGTTAGGTTAGGTCAATTTTACTTTTGGAGAGGGGTGATGTGAGGCTTACCAAGCTATGGTAACAAGGAGGAGACTCCATCAATCCATCTGGTGAGGAAAAGTCTTGACAGTCTGCTGTGTGGTCAGGAAAAGGCTTAAAAAGGCCTAGTTTAGTCCACTTCTAGGTTAGAGCTTTGTACGGCTAGTTGAGGCCCAAGGCTCCAATAATATTTGAGTGGTGGACATAAGTACCAAGAATTCCAAGAAAATTTTGGGGGTTACTTGGAAGAACCTTGTGGAAAACCCTGATCTCTCGGAGAAGAAACCCTAGGTTCTAGGCCTAAAAATCAGGGTTTGGTGTAAGTGACTAGGGAATGGAGCTAGGTGGATCCCTAAATTCCTTGCTAGGATGGATTAAAGTCTATGAAATCACCTCCTCACCTCTTCAAATTTAAATTCAAGATATTAGAGGATTGTAGCCTTTAGGGTAAATTAAGGGCTAAGGTTAGAGTTGCAAGATTGTACCAAGGTGGACTTGGTAGGAAGAATTGTGTTGGTAGTTGGGGTTGGCAAGGAGAACCAGGGGACCCTAAACAAGAAAAGGTCCTATAGGTTTGAAGTGGTGGAGCGAGACACCTTAGAGGTCTTCCAAACAAAACCTAGAGCATGAATCAATGATTGATTCATCCAACCTCCCTATCAGTAGCCAATGGTGAACAAAAGCTGTGAGACCTTGAAAAAGGATAAATACATGAAACATGAAACATGAAATAAAAGAAGCCACTAAAAATGAGTCAAGGTGTCAAATTAAACCCTTGAAGTTCTCTTATGCCTCCAAGGGATTGTTGACCGTGTCAAAACTTTAAGAGATGTCCTATAAAAATGGTAAAGGGGTTTTGATAGTTTGGATAAGTAAAAGAGAAATTATGAGTAGTTGGACAATTAATGGCTAGTTGACAATAGTTGAGAGTATATAGGATATTTCCAAGGTGTCTTCAACTAGATGAGGTCAAATAATCAACGAATATTTATTCAACACCATCATGAAGTAGTTTCTAAGGAGAAAAATCAGAAGACAAGTCAGTTGGGCAGCCAAGGAGAGTTTAGACCTAGTCAACATATGTCATTTATTCTCAAAAAATATGCCTAACTAATAGGAAATTATTGCTCGATAATATAAGGGGATTCCTAGGGTCTAATTTGAGTTAGTTCTTGCATTTTTTACAGTTTTATAACTTGAAAAAAAGTTCTCTTTGGTCATATATTATATTGTAACTCAAAACCATTCATTTTTTAGACTGAGAATCAATGCAATGTCCATATTTCAAGAAATTGATTAGCATGTTTCAAACTTTTTAATACTCTAATAACATCATACTATCAATAAAATCAGTATTTTAGCCTTCAAATAGTGTGTTATATTGTGCATAGTTAGATAGTTGATGTTTATTTTTATGATTTCACAACATAAATCCTCAAATCTATGTCTTATCATTAGCACCTTTAAGCATAAAACCATGTTCTTATGTAGGTTATAATCTGTTATTATGCAAGTTGTGAAGAATACTGCATTCTCTTTCTCATACAATTGTTAAACATATACCTCATTATAAAACATTGATACATGAACATGATAAATACTAGATTTGTGCATAAACAACTAGGTTATTGAATGTTTGTGTGAGAAAAAAGTAGTCTAGTCCTTAGTAAACATTTGGTGCATCACCTTAGTAAGCTTAGTTTTCACTTCAAGTTACTTCCCTATAATCTTTTCTAGTAAAATTAGTAGTTTAAGTTAGTTTAGGTAACTACAACAAAGGAACCGATCCTTTCTAAAGATTCACTTCAGCCTTAGGTAACCCACAACCTTGAAGTTTTTCAATGCTTGTCAACCAACGAGAGAGTTATCCCAGAGCTCTCTCAAGGGTGCAATTAGTTTGACAACAATAAATATATATGTATGTATGTATGTATATGTATACATAAACAAGTATGTATATATACATATACATATATATGTATACATATGCACACACATATATACATACATATATATGTATATACATAATATATATATATATATGTATGTATATATATACATACATACACATATACACATATACACATATACACATATACATACACACACACACACACACATATATATATATATACATACGTATACATTAATGTACATATATTACATATATGTATACATATATATATATATGTATATACATATGTATACATATTTATATAGTATATATATGTCATATATCATGTATATGTATGTATGTATATATACATATATATTTCAATGCTTTGTAGAGCTGATGTACATTCCATTTTTGATGTATATATGATGAGATAGTTGTACCAGGATATTTTTTATTGTGATATATACATGAGATGGTTGATGCGCATTGAGTTATGATGTGATGTATGATGCATGACTATGCTTAGGATAAATGCTTATTGTTATGCTTATGCTTATGATAGATGTTACATGATGGGAAAATGGGTAGATTTATTTAATTTTATGATTATAATGATGGAAAATATGATGCTATATAGGGTACGATATATTATGGATTTGGTTTAGATGATTAGACTAAAAATATGGAATGAAATGAAATATTTTTTCAAATTATGTCATGGACATGTTTAAAGGGATATATTATTAATGGATAAAATGTGATGTAACTAATGAATGCCAATGATTATATGATGACATATGTGGATTGTAGGAAATCTCTAATCATATTATGAACTATAGTCTTGTAAATTCAAGTTGTAATTTTATTTTCATTAAATCAATATAAGACCTATTATTGCTTCCATTAAAAATTGTCTCCCTTTTTACTAGATGCTTTAATGGATCTAGCAAGTACCTAGAAACACATATGTTGTGTTTGAGTTAAAGTTTAGTTATTATTCCATTCAAGAAATGACTACAAATATTTCTATATTAACATGTAGTGCATTTTGATAAGGAATGGGATGGTGAAGTGTGAATTACAATCTCAAAGGAAAGAAGGCATTTGAGGATTTAGACTCTACAAGCTAAAGAAAATCAGTTGAATCTATTTTTGAATGTGGTTAACTTTGTTTTATTTTTTCTAGTTTTATTATTGATTATATTATCAAAAAAATTAAGCACCAACCTTAAATTTGCTTTAGATCCAACACCTTAAACTAAAAAAGGTAAAATCACTTGTGTAAACTTATTATGACTTATAAATCCACAATTCATTTAAGGGTATAAAAAGGTCACTTAAATACTTGTTTACTCAAAAAATATTTACTCAAATATCTATGGATTTGATATCTTTTCTATCGATTAAGATCTTTGATTGTGATTTCATAGAAAATTTACATAGTCTGGATTAATGATATATTAATTGGGTTCATAGGCCATGTCATATGATTTGATTTTGTTTTGCAATAATTTCTATTAGAGGTTTCAGTAATTTTGTGAGATCTCCAAAAGGATCACCATCTTGATATTTTTAAATTTAAAGGTGTAGAAGATTTGAATCACTCTTATTAATTAGCCTAATTAGCTAGTATTTTTGTTCTTGATATTCACCTAATATTAAAATTGATTCCATTCCCTAGAAGTTGTGAAATATTTCAACGATTCTAATAAAATACTGATAAGCGATTAGATCACTAATAATCTTATAGAAATTAGTCAAGGGTCACAAATAAGAATTGAAAACCTTAGAGAAATGAATGACATATTCTTAGTAATAATAAAGAAGAAAATATATGCATTTAGTTTCAAGGATTATAGATCAATTAGTCTTTGTAAGAAAAATTATAAAATTATCATAAAAGATACCTCTCTAAGAGTGAGTAGATTACTTCCAACAAATTAGATCAAATAATCAAGAAGGTTTAATTAAAGGAAGATATACTCTAGACATAATTATAAAATATACAAAAAACTACTCATTTAGTTGAAAAGAGTAAGTGGAGTGAAACAATGACGAGTTGGATATGAATAAGGCCTATGATAGAGCCTCATGTAATTTCTTGAATAAATTCCTTGAAAATTTTAGATTCTCCATTAGATGGAGGAAATGAGTGTCATATACCTTATGATATGACATTATATGATATACATGTTTATGGGAATGCAAACAAGTGGTACATATCCCCTTAATTATTCATAGTGGGTCACAAGGATAAATTATGTAATTAATTATATTAGGTAGCTAGTAGGCATGTATTAGGTTTACTAATTTACCCATCTATTATGCCATCATGAGGAAGTCTACATGATGTTAGGAATAATGCATAATAATCACATTCTTAATCCATTTCCTACATAACCTATGAGAGAAAAACTTGCATGCAAGTAACCATAATGCATAGATTAAATAGACAAGCTAAAAGATAACACAAGATATACCCCAGGAAAACCCGCAAGAGGGAAAAACCTAGCCTCCAAAAGCATTCATACTCCATCTATTATTCAACAAATAAACAATACATGCACTTATAAGAGTTACCATGAACATTTGAAGCATCAAGCCTCTCCAATGCATCCTCCATGTGTCCAAGCATGAATCCACACATCCCATGCCTTGCTTCACATATGCACTCCTCAGAAAGACTCAATAATGAAAGCCTAATCACCCAACCAACCTTAAAGACTAGAAACATGTTCTTGCTTTTATAGATACAAGCTCACACAAATACAACTAAGTGGTAAGATTAAACCATGTATCATAAAACCATGTGAATACAAAACCACTGACCCCTCATTTAATATTGGGTACTGAGTTTTCACTTTATTAAATGCTTTCCCGAATATTAAATTATTATCTCATGTCTCTCATACATTAAATAATAATCCAATGTTACAATACAACATACAAGTGGACCCCAAATAATCACCTAGTGTGATTAACCACACCTCCTAGATGCATCACAACTAAATAATTATTTAATTACAACATTATAATATAACATTTTATGTAATGGTGTACAACACCATATCCCAACATTCTCCACTTGTTGTATACATTACATAAGGGATCAATCAATGAAATACATCATCATAGCCATACATGTAACCACATGAATCTCTAGCATGCTCTCATGCTCCATCAAGATACCTATAATAAAACTAAAGTGACCACCATATCAAGCAAGAACTCCTCTCATTCTCCAGCATGCCACCTATGGAAGAAAAGGAACATGCCCAGGTGAATATGCACCAATCCAAGAACACAAGCATGAAATCCAAGTGATAACAAAGTTTCCAACCAAGATGTTGTCAAAGGTCAAAAACTCACATGATAAAAAATAACATCCAAAAAACATGCTAATACATCCAACCATTCATACCTCCTAAGTATCAACAACATCAGTAAACTCATGCCAACAAAATATGCAACCCATAATCCACAATCAAGCTCCATGTATCAAACTTGTCAATGAAGAACATACATATCTAGGAGCTCCCACTGCATGGGTAATGTCAAAGAATATCAAGTTAACCAATGAACACTATACCAAGGTGTGATAAATGATCAACAATGGAGCACCAAGAACAATCATAATAATCTACACATGCAACACAAACAACTACATAATCTCTCACAACATGTCACCACAATCCCCCCAAATCATATGAACATGAACCTACAGGAAGGAACCATAAATGATGAGAGAAAACTTGGAAACCATAACATGTCCTTCTACCAACACCTCAAAGTTCTACATTGTGTCAAGTATGATCTCCTTACAACCCCAAATGAGAAGCCTCAACAACACCCATAACATTCAATCTCTTAGATCAAAAAACATATAAGTCATGTATAACTCCAACATGGATGTAAGCCTCTCTAACCAAAGAAATCAAACTCAAAGTATCCATTCCGAAAATAATAAATCAACCCAATAACCATCTCCTAAAATTTTCATCAATGAATGATAAAATAAACTCAAATGCACAAGGAGATAACCATGCTAAACATCCCTCAAAATGAATCCTTCCAAACTAACTATCCATAGCTCAAGATTGATATCTATGAAAGATAAATAAATAAAAACTCATGCTAAACAATCCTCAAATGAGTCTCCCAAAATCAATCACCATGACTCAACTCATTCCAACGAGAAATCAAAGCACAAAGCATAATCTCATCAAAAATAGGATGAGAAATACCTATTAGATGATAAACCACAGAGTAGACCAAGAGTGGGGAATTAGAATGCTCCTCCAGGATAACCAAGTCATCATGACTCACTCCAAGAACAATATCCTCAGTAGGTCCATCATGGACTCATGTCCATATCTAGGTGAAAGCTCCTCAATATTCCTATTTAAAACTCCAAAGAGTAATTGTCTCAAGAAAATGTCTCTAATCACAAGAGAAATCCAATCTCACCCAAGTCTCCAAGTATCCATGAGCACCTCCAACCATTCAATCCATGCTAAGATCCAAATGCAACACCACACTATCATGAAGCTCCTAAGAAAATGACCAACACAATCAATACCAAGAGAACCAACAAGATCAATGTCAAAGCTCCAACCACAAAATTAGGAACCCAACATGACATCATGATCTAACCATCTCCTCCTAGGAGATCACATGCACCAATGCATACAACCTAGTCTTAAGAGAACCCATATCATGCCAAAAATATAAGCTAGTGTACACACCTAAAAATGGTCACATTATAATAAGTTTGGTAATTAATTAAATATTAGTTATTTAATTAATCCTCTAATTCAATCTACATATAAATAAATTTAATTATTTATTTATACTATTCATTTTCTACATCCCTCTATCTTAATTAAATAAGTTTAGTTACTTATTAAATCTAATCACTTTTCCATTTCTTCTTAATTAATTAAATAAGTTTTACAATTTATTTATTTTAATTATCACATTGCTTTAATTTGACTTTTTAATTCAAATAAAGTAAATATTCTTCTTTTTCCAAAATTATCTTTTCCATTTCTTCTTAATTAATTAAATAAGTTTTACAATTTATTTTAATTATCACATTACTTTAATTTGACTTTTTAATTTAAATAAAGCAAATATTCTTCTTTTTCCAAAATCATCTTTTCCATTTCTTCTTAATTAATTAATTAAATTTTACAATTTATTTAATTTAATTATCACATTGCTTTATTTCAAATAAAGTAAAATCATCTTTAAATCTTCAAAATATTCTTCTTTCCAAAATCATAAAATCATCTTTAAATCTTCTAAAAAGCCATCTCACATATAATTACATATTTTAAAATATTTAATTAGAAACTTCTTATCCACATCCCACTTATAATTAAATACTTTTAATATTTAATTAAAAGCTTCCAAATCCACATGTCACATGAAATTAAATAATTTTATTATTTAATTATCTTCAACCACTAAAACTAACTCATAACTATACTTGACAAATGGCAAGTTGTCTCCATTTTTGAGTGAAAAAGTTATGGGAAGGAAATATCTTCTTGCTTTCTTTCTATTTTCTATATTTTTTTCCAACTTCTCCATCTCTCACCGTTCATCTTACTAGACTGAATCTCAACCGTTGATCTTTTCCAACTAAGCTTTTGCCTTCAAAAATCTATAAATAAGACCTCTTGGCTCTTTGAAAATCCTAGAATTTTGAAGTTAGAATTGTTTGCATAGCATGAGCATTATAGTTGATTAATCAAAGCATATCATCTTAGTTTTCATTATCTTAGCATAAATAATCATGGTAGAATAGCTTACATAATCTGTTCTTAGTTTCGTTATCATAGTTTCAATATCTCATATCATTTAGCATAAGAATGTATCTTGCATATAATCTCATTCTCTAGATTGTCATTTTGTTGAGCTTCTGCTTATACAATCTGAGAGCAAGCAACTTAAAATGAATCCTTGGAGATAGAGGACAATGCGATGGCTTTGATGAATCTGTTGGGTTTGAAGTTTTATTTAATTTTAAATTAGGTTTCTTTAATACAATGTTTCATTGGTGTGTTGTTTAACTTGTTTGTTGTTTCCACATATTCACACACACAAATAGCATCAAGAGTAAACCATGACATAATACCAAAACACTCTAAACCAAGAATCAACATCTCCAATCACATGAAGATAACCATCTCCTACTAGTGTACCTATATATGTGAAAGAAATATTTTGAAGCAACATGATATAAGACCTCCTCCAAGACATCCACAAACACTAAATAAGATCATCCATCACCTATGATGAATCATATCACTACCAACAACTCCCAAAAAACTGTGATACCGAGCTACACATGGCATCATGACAACCATCTCCTAAATGAAGACCATACAGGTCCACACACGCAATTGAAATGCCAATCATACCAAGTAGAACCAAGATCTCCAAGCCAAGAAGATACAACTACCATCAAACAATCAAGAACCAATCCTACACTTCCAAGTCATCACTATCAAAATATCTCACTGAAAAGTGTAACCAATGAAATGTACCAAGCTATCATGACATCGTGATGAAACCACATGCTACAATTCCCAACAACCAATTAGGTACTCTAACCATCCATCCTCTCATCCCAAACCAGCATACCAATGCACAAATGACCACAAACAAGGCCAATTAACAAAGTTTGCATTAATAATGAATAATCTAGTGGATATAGATAGTCCACACTGAGTCATCCCACTATAACC
This sequence comes from Sequoiadendron giganteum, assembly GCA_007115665.2. NCBI lineage: Eukaryota > Viridiplantae > Streptophyta > Pinopsida > Cupressales > Cupressaceae > Sequoiadendron > Sequoiadendron giganteum. The sequence continues at coordinate 800,198,059 of CM021102.1, read as the reverse complement.
AATGAGTTACACATACCCAAAGATTGCATAACTCGTAGATCCCAACACTGAAGCATGCAAAATCATCATCACATTAGTAACCTATACATTGAGATATCAAAGAAGATAATCCTATAGACATCAAGACTCAAACTCCAAATCAACCACATATCTAATTTTCCAAACATGTCCAAAAATGAGTAACCACAATCAAGGAACCATACAAGCATCAAGGAGATAAGAACAACCTCCTAATACCAAACCATAACACTAACAAATAACCACATACATGATCATGTCGTGTCAATACTCAAATGTACCTACATATCCATGACACCATAATCATAGCCAATGTTGTACCTACACTCAACCATCACCCACACAAGACTCCAAGTCTCCACCTGTGTCAAACCATGTCCTCAAAATTGAAGAAAACTTGTGTACCTATCACCTTTCCAACGAGTATAATAAGTCAAAAATCCAACATTCTAGATGAAAGTTATGATTGTTTAAAACAAACTTCTCTAATTTGCTCTGTTGGTGGCTAGTTGGAGGCCCCCAAGTGGCAGGTGGTAGCCCCACTAGCAGAATTGGTGTGCCGATGATGCTTGGGTGATGCACCACATGGTAGGTGGTGACAAAATTTAAATTTTATTTAAAAGGTTTTAATTTCTGGCAGCTTAATTTTTTTATTTAGCCTCTTGAGCTATAAACCAAGCCATGCTTGACTGGGGACTGGGACTAGGGTTAAGCCCCACTGGCCCTAATCCACCAATGATGGCTAGCCCACCATTAGCTTGACAGTGTTGACAGTTGTCAGCCAACCGACTTGTTAGTCATGGTATGGGTTGGTAGAGCCATGGGGGGTCTGCAGACCCCCCCACATTATATATATATTTTATTTTTTTCAATAAATTTTTTCAATTAAAACAATTTATGTAGGATATTTTTAATTTTTAAAGGCCGAATAATATTATTTTTTTTCTACAAATTAAAATACTGTCGCCTATGTGCCCGTATGACCAGGGGTCCAGAGGCTAATTTTTTTTTGCATTTTTTCAAACGGCTAAAATAGGGAAAAATTTATATGAATCTTTTTTTCTCAAGCATCCTGGATTGAATAGTGAGGTTCATTTTGTCTCAAGAGGTCATTAATGAAATTTCCTCTACAAAATCCTCATACGAAAACTCAATCCAAGAAAACCCTTTTGACCCAAAAACTTCATACCTCAGATGTAAAATAAACCCAACAAATCTTGACTCCCCAAAAGCACAAATTTGCATAATAACACTTGCAACATGTGTTCCATACCATTTAATGCCTTAGATCTAACTTGCATTGCCATGGATTCAACTTTGCACCAAATCTACTCAAACAAGGGTTATAACAAAGCTTGGAAGCTCACACCTCTTACAACCATTATAGCTCTAATACCACTTGTTAGGAAATAATGCATAATACTCACATTCTTAATCAATTTCCTACATAACCCTATGAGAGAAAAGCATGCATGCAAGTAACCATAATACATAGATCAAATAGATAAGCCACAAGATAACACAAGATATACCCTAGGAAAACCCTCAAGAGGGAAAAACCTAGCCTCCAAAAGCATCCATACTCCATCTTTTATTCAACAAATAAATAATACATGTACTTAAAATAGTTAATATGAATATTTCTAAAGCATCAAGCCTCTCCAATGCACCCTCCATGTATCCAAGCATGAATCCACACATCCCATGTCATGATTCACATATGCACTCCTTAGAAAGACTCAATAATGATAACCCACTCACCCAACCAACCTTAACCACTAAACATGTGCTTGATTTGATAGATACAAGCTCACACAAATACAACCAAGTGGTAAGATAAAACCATGCACCACAAAACCATGTGAATACAAATTTAATATTGGGTACTAAGTTTTCACTTTATTAAATGCTTTCCCCAATATTAAATTATTACCTCATGTCTCTCACACATTAAATAATAATCCAATGTTACAATACAACATACAAGTGGACCAAATAATTATCTAGTGTGATTAACCACACCTCCTAGGTGCAAAAAAACTAAATAATAATTTAATTACAATATTATAATATAACATTTTATGTAATGATGTATAACACCATATCCCAACACATAAAGGAGGTGATTATCATTGTATGGATTTGTGAAGAGTATGCTATGTATTTGGAAGATCTTTAAGATATAGCATAGAGTAGCTTCTTCTATAAGGAGTGTTACATGGTGTTACCCTACCTTAAGGGTTTATTCTATTTTCATATCAAAATTGGATATTAGGACATCTTGGACCACACACATCTCTTTTGTTGTGGTGATATCTCGTCTAAATTATGTTATTACATATTACTCTATGTGTGGATCTTATCAATGGGCCATGGATTGTAATTGTTGGTGTAAATAAATTCTTGTATCTAGTTAATTCATTACTAGGGGAATTATTTACACATGTTAAGTTTACTTAGGTCATAAGAAGGAATCTTTCTAGAAGGTGTTAGATGTCATTAGTTGTTATCTTATCTTTTGACTTGTAACACATGTGAACCTAGGTAAGTGTGATTAGTTGTCTCATGTCATATGATTAAGACACTTGTCATAATCCTATGACATCTTGTATCTCACCTTGGCTATATAACCAAGGGGTATCTCTCATTGTATAACACAACATATCACAATCATATCATTGAATCATATTGATAAAAATAAAATTTATTCTTGTCATATTCATATTCTCTCTTCTTGTGCTTTCTATTTGGTCTCAAGATCTTGGCAGCCATAGCCAATTCTAACATATTATTAGAGTGGGTTGGGTGCCATTGGAGATTCTTTTTCTGAAGAAAGATACGAGATTTGGGGAGGTTCCATTTTTGGCTCTTTATTGCAGGTTCATATCAGAGTTTTCTAGTGCAACTCTAAGCTCACCATTACATCTGAAAGGTTCGAGAAAGTCGATTTTTCCTTTTGTTTCATTCAAATTGGACATACAAGGCCAAATCTATGAGGGTCTAAAGCTGAAGAGTGGTTGCAAAATCTAGAAGGTAGCTACATTTTTGGAGCATTTTGGGTTAAATCTGATCCTGCCATCGCATCCAGAAGGGCCAAAAACCTTAAGATCGACTGCCAATTCATCCAAATCGGAGCAGTTGTTCAGTGAGGCAATTTTTTTTTGCCTGGAGAGTCGTACGACCCCCCTAGTCATCATTAATTCGACAGTATGATTTTTTCAAAAATATTTTATTCCATTGGAAAAATTTTGAATTTTTTTTTTGAAAAAATCCATGGATTAATTTTTTTATTTGTAAAAATTTGTATGAAAATTTCGTTTGAAATTTTTAAATAAATAAAAAACAAAGAAGAAAAAATAGAAAATTTAATTTTTGCGGATTGTCAGTACCCGCAGAAAGGTACACAGTACCCTTTGCAGAGTATTGGGCCGCTCATACACCACCACATGGCAGTGCCTAGTTGCCTCAACGCGACCCCCACTTTCTTCCCCTACCGATGATCTCCATTCAAAAATCGACCGACATTTTCATTTTTTTTGGCGGTTTGAAAACAAAACTGGCGAGGAGTTTAAAATCTAGTGGCATTTTGAAGATTCTAGCGAATATACTGATTCCAGCGTAGATTCCTCATTACCAGCCGGTCAAGGAATATTCAGAGGGCATATGCTTTTTTAACGGGCATCAATTTTAAGTCTAGGGACCAACGAACAAGGTGATGGCTAAACGACTATCAAATTCAATTGAATGATCAGCTGACGTCAACAATTTAAAAAAAAAATTGCCCCCCTCACCATTGGGCTTTTTGATTTTTCAGTCAAACTTTGAAGGCAAATATCTTGCTTATTTTGACTCCTTTTTTCAAGCATTTTTTTTTTTTTATTTGGGCTAATTTTTCACGCTCTTCGTAGTGGTGCAATAGATTTTTGGTTTTGGTGTCTGGTTTTTCCAGAAATTGCAGATTCTCACAGGTGTTGCTACTTCATCCTCATTTTGGGAACTTTGGGAGCTCATATCTTGCTCCTACGATAACATTTTTGGGTGCAATTTTTTTTGAAAGTGCATAATTTTTGTGTAATTTTCAGTGGTATGATCAGATTGATCTCATTTTGTACCAAAAAATATACTTAATTCTGTGGCCAAATTTGGCATTTGCATGTACCAAGATCAAAGTCCACTTCACTGGTTTGGAAAGTGGCGACTGTAAATGCACTAAATATAAAGTGCCAAATCAGATATTGCTTGGGGGTTTTCATGATTGAGTAATTTGGGGGGGGGGGGTAATCTTGTAGTGATTGGTTGCATTCTTTTGCTTGGTTTGTGTTCTTGCAATGGGGAAATCTCAAATTGAACTCCTAACTCCACATAATTATGCTACATGGAGAAAGTCAGTATGGAACTATCTAATGATGAAAGGTCTAATAGGTCATCTAAAGAACACCATTCAACAACCTACTGATGCTAAAGAATTGGAAAAACGGGAGATTGATTGTTAGAAAACACTTGGATGCATATGTTCATTAGTCTCATTTGATTTGAAATTTCATATTGAATCATGTAAAACACCTAAAGAGGCTTGGGAGACTTTTGAAAAATTGTACGGTAAAAAAGATAAGATTAGGGGATATCAGATTGATAATGATTTGATGAATCTTGATCCTAATTTTTTTAACCACATCCAAGACTACATCTCCAAAATCAATCAACTAAGAACATAGTTGAAAGAATGCAACATTGATAAAGAATATTTACAGTTGATTCTAAATGTGTTATCCAAGCTTGGTCCTGAGTATTCAGTATTTGTTTCTGGCTTTCATACCCATCAACTTTCTATGGGAGCATCATATGTTGATCCTAAGTTTGATGAATTTGCAAATCTCCTAATCTAAGAGGAAGCTAAGTTGATGAACATGGATCTCATCAATTCTTCCAAGTCACATGCATTGGTGGCTAGTGAGTCAAAGGTACAAAAAGAATCAGGGAATCTTGATAAGAAGCAAAAGAAGAAAAAGAACAAGCTACATAAAGAATCAAAATCTTCAAAAGGAGAATCATCTAAGAAGGAGAGGCCTTTTTGTGCATATTGCAAGAAGGATGGACATGAAGAACACTGTTGTTATAAAAAGGATATGATGAGTTGAAAAATATTCTAAAAAAGAATCACATTGATTTTCCTTCTAGATTGTCTGAATATTCTTCTCCTTCAAAATAGTCTAAAAAGGACAAAGGTCAAGCATCTACATCAGTAAATAAAGGACAATCTCTTTATGCTTTTTCAAGTCCAAAACCAGAGAGATGGCTTCTAGATTTAGGAGCTTCTCATCATATGGCATCTTCGTAGTCTATATTCTCTTCATTTTAGCCTTGTACTATGTATCCTATCTTGATGGGAAACAATACATACATGAGTGTAATTGGGAAGGGATCTATTAGTTTTGGGGACAAAACTTTTTAGGATGTTTTGTGTGTTCCTCATTTGACGAACAATCTTCTTTCCATATATCAGATTACACATGGTGGAGATGGGAGAATTGTGGAGTTCATACCTAATTCAGTCATCATTCAAGACTTGGAGAGTAGAGAGATCATTGCTACTGGGGTGGTTGATCATTCATCTCGGTTGTATACCTTTGCAGATTTGGCTTCTGATGGTGACATTATTCCTTCAGCTGTTGATCATATGAACCATGATTCAGAGGAGACATTTGGCTTCTTGAACTTGGGAGTTCTCACATCAGATCCAATTCTTGAGTCATGCATTCTATCTCCTCCACCTACTATTGCAATTGATGATGCTTGTGATTCCACAGTTTTGGTTCCTTGTGATTCAGTGCAACAAGATATACATTGTCTTTCAGATTTGGCTACTTTGGATGACTTCTTGATAGGTATTTCAAACTTGTTTGTGGAGTCTCATCTTGCAGATTTGGGAGACATCATCAATAGTATTCATCTTCTCTTTGATGAAGATATACCTTCTTCAGTTGTTGTGAAGGAACACCTTGACCCTCTTGTTCATTCTCTACATGATCATTCTTTGCAATTTGGCATGAGTGTGGATACTTTTGGAAAACATTTAGAGGAGGCTTGTTTATCTTTAGAGGGGATATATTTCTCTTTGGATCATGTTCTACATTCATCTCTACTAGATGTTGGATTGTCCTCTTTAGCAGTGTGGCCTAGAATGCCTATTTGGTGTGTGTCAACTTTCAACATCAACATGGAGACACTTGAGCATGCTTCAGAGATATCATACACCATTCATATTCTTGACATCCTACATATATCCATGGTTTTGTTTCTTCCTAAAGGGAGGAATGTTGTTCGGCGAAATTGAATCATCTTCAACATTCAATGTCGAGCTTCTACCATCATTACAGGAGACTCAACATTGAGGGGGGGATGCCTTGTCTCTCTTCTACTTCTCTCTTATGGGGGGATTCTTTTCACTCACATGGGGTTTTTTCCTTCTCATGCATCATTGAGAGCATTTCTTTTTTGTATTTCATCTCTCTTTTGGGGAGGAGTTTTGTCCCACTGGGTTTTCTCCTTTTCTCCATTTGTGAGAGATTGCTTTGCATATGTACATGGGTACCTAACATGGCCTAGTAGTTGAGACCCATCTTTGTGTCATTTGCATAATAATCTGCTACTCTTTAAGTTGCACTTAAGGGGGGGTGTTGGTGTAAATAAAGTCTTGTACCTATTTAATTCATTACTAGGGGACTTATTTACACATGTTAAGTTTACTTAAGTCATAGGAAGGGATCTTTCTAGAAGGTGTTAGTTGTCATTAGTTGTTATCTTATCTTTTGACTTGTAACACATGTGAACCTAGGTAAGTGTGATTAGTTGTCTCATGTCATATGATTTAAGACACTTGTCATAATCCTATGACATCTTGTATCTCACCTTGGCTATATAACCAAGGGGTATCTCTCATTGTATAACACAACATATCACAATCATATCATTGAATCATATTGATAAGAATAAAATTTATTCTTGTCATATTCATGTTATCTCTTCTTGTGCTTTCCATTTGGTCTCAAGATATTGATAGCCATAGCCAATTCTAATAGTAACTCATCCCTATGTTCTCAATCCTTGTAAACGGTACTCTAGAATTGTTATAAGGCCATGACCAAGGTGGAACAAAGACATTACAAAAGTGTGATGAGGGTTGTCCATTAGTCATCAATGCGATGATTTTTGTTAAGGAATATGGAAAGGAAAGAACATTCACATGATCAAGAAAGGAATGGTGTCCATTTGATTTTTCCAAGAAGACTCTAGAATATATTTGTCCTATGCTAGCTAATAAAATTATGCTAACTAGTAGGATGAATATATTAATCTATAAAGTATACAATGAGTTATATTTATACAATTTGTTATCAATCAAGCCTTCTATACTATGCTACCAAGTATCATATGATCAAAATATCATTCACATGTTGACATGAGTGTGCTAGGTGTTGATTTTGTATGGTACCAATTAGATGGCATGATCATGTGGCATGGTTATAGTTACATTTTAGAAGCTTTTGGAGCCAAAATGATTGTATTTGTGTAGATGCATGTGTGCCCATGTGTAAAGTCCAAATGTAGAGATGTGTGAGTAGTTAAAGTGGTAGTACAATAAACTCTAGGATTGGCATGTGTCCATGAAATTGTGTGGCACAATTGATAAGTATGCACACATGACTAATTTTCACCAAGGTACAAAGTCATTGTAGTTAATATTTATACAAGTATGTGAATCCATATTTATAGAAGAGTTATCTTTGTGCAATGTATATTGACATTTCACAGGCATGAAAGGGAATGTTAAAATATGTGATGGTGTATTATTGAGTTGATTCATAAGAATGCATGATGTTTTAGATTACACTTGGATTATTTTCCTTTTATTGAAGAGAAATGGCCTCCATTACATCTTAGTACATGACAAAAAAATCTATATTGATGATGAATAAAATAAATATTGGTTGTCAAACTATTATCATGTGTAGATCTCTTCACCTTTTTGAGATTGAAAAAAGACTCTCATTACATTGTAAAATACCTAGAGGTGCCAATATAGAAATTAGGATGAGGTTAATTTTATATTAACATATGGTGCACATAATGCATGGCTTGATGGTGCGAATTTTTTTTGATGAATTGAAAATACAAAGTATGAGACTAATTTTACTCCTACTCAAGAATTAATGAAGATCTAAATTAGTTGTACTCCTACCTAAGAAATAATGAAGATCTAGAGTATATTATTGTGATTGCTATTTAAATTATTATCTTAACTATACGTACTTGTAGGAACCAATAGAATTCAACCCTTGTACTACAATGATTAAAGGAGAGGGTGTTTAAAATATTGTTATACCTTATCAAGGAATGTATGCCTCTATATGTAAGAGCTAGAACATAGAGTGGTACATAGTTACAAAGAAAATATGATAAAAATGAATGTTGATAGCTTAGAAGTGGTTTGATGGAACAATTTTTTTTGTGTTGTGGGAGGTTTCATGGTGCACAATCGATTACCATTACTAGATTTGAGTGGTTTTTGTCATGTGTAATACGAGTCTAGAGTTGTTGCATCAAGAGCTTAGCCATATCAAAGTGAAGTTGTCGTGGTTATGTGTTCTTATAGTCCTAACAAGAACTATAAAATTCTAATGTGAATGTGGATGTGCCTTGCTACAAAAAATAGTTATATAGGAAAGATTATGTTATTTTAGTGTCATAGGTTGATGGGTGTATGTGTTTATGTGAAATAAGATAAACAATGGGAATGTGTTGATAATAATAGTTATATGTTCTTGTATGTGGTGGTATAAATTTCATTATTGGTGTAGTTTGGCATATTGAGATGATTGTGATCAATATTTTCCTCTATTCAATAGGTATTATTGCTTCAAAGGGTTAGTGCTATTGAGGTTGATAATGCGTATTCCAAGGTATTCTATTACAAAATGGAGCTAAAAACAATATATAAATTCTCCATGAATTTGTGTTAGAAATATGTAAAATTTAGCGTACAAGAGATGAAAGAGGGTGTAGAGATAAAAGTATTCATAATATATTATAGAATTTCATCCTATTTAGGCTATTCAACAATCTGATTTTTGCACTACCAATGGCTAGAAAAGTTGTAGTTGAAATTATTGTGAGGTTGGATTTATAATGCAAGTGATATAGGTGAAGATTTGGATGTGGTGTAGACCTTTCAATATGTTGTAGAATTATTATTTAAAGTATATTATTGAATTTTTTCTTACATGAAAGTGTGTTTGAGGATAGAAAATTCTAGAACCTTCTCCACCTACTCCAATGTAGAGAATGAGGGGCTATGAAGTTGTTGAAGATAACACAAAAAAATTATGGATGGTGTATGCCATGAAATTGTGTGACACAACAAAGAAGTATGCACACATGTTTTATTTGTGCTAGGTGGATTTGTTGTATCCAATACTTGTGTATATGTATGCAAATACATTTTCTCAAAGATTAATTTATGTATTATACATCTTGGAATCATATAAGTGTGTAAGGAAATGTCATGACATGAGATGTTGTGTTACTAATTTTATGCACATAAATGCATGATATATAAGTTTGTACTTGGACCACTTGGAATGTGAATTCAATTTTCGTCAATCAAATTATCTTGTGTATAGGAGAAAATTTGCACCTCTTACACAAATTCCCCTTTCACACACCGTCACCTTAAAAAATAAAATCCGAAGGCAAAATTACACATCACCCAAGTGCCTTCCATCCACTTGGCATCTATCCTTTATGTTAGTGAGAGAATATTTGTCAGGGATGGATGTGGCATGTGGACGTCTATGTGGTGCGCTGCCATCCTTGATAGATTCCTGCATCTGAAATTGGTAGAGGTGTTACACACTCGATTGGGGTCAAATTGTAATGTCCCTCTTAGACCAACTGACCCCAAAAATGGTAGATTCTTCCTCATTCTCCTTCAAATTCATTCATTCTCACTTCATTTCCTCTCTTGGAAATTCAATCTCACTCTCTAGCAACTCATTCACTCTCAAGAAACATTTTCAACACTCCATTGTAGTAGCAACACTCCATCAACTCCACATTGCAAGTGTGAAGCAAGCCATATAAGTGTGGGCTTGGAGTCTTCTGGACCTCCCTTCATCATAGTTGCAGTTGTGGTGACTTTTCCAAGTCCATATCTCCTCCATTGGCTAGTGAGCTATTGGGTGGAGGTGGTAAAATTTCACTCCTCTCCTTTCTAATTTGATAGAAGTATCATAATATTGTTCGTAGTGCTCTTTTCTATTTCTTCTTTCCTTTATCACATATTCTACTTCATTGCTTTCTAGCTGTCTGTGGAGGTGGAAATACCAAAACGGGGGTCTGACTGAGGCAGACCCTTATACAACCCCAACAATTTCCCCTTCTTGTGTGTGTGTAGGTGAACATTCATGTGGAGCTAGCTAGAAAAATGGCACATTGGTGAGATCCTTTTCATCACCCTAGCCTTTATACACTTTCTTTATCATCTTCGTCTCTATTTCTCGTACTTTCTTATTTTGTTTTTCCCATCACAATCAAGCAGTTAGGCTGTAAGTAGGTCTTTTCGAAGTTTCTATTATACTTGTTGTTTTTTGGTCATACGAACACCAACACACCGCGTTGTCATCCCAAAATCGCAATTCCATCCTCGAACAAAGAGTTGTTTGAGGTACAACACCAACTCCAAAAACCAACTCGCCTAGCCCAAACCTAAGTTCAAGGTCTATAGAGTGAAAAAAGTACATTATAGTGCCCATCATTCTTGATTCCTATCCTAAGGCATCTTTTAGAGTGAGGTAAGTGAGGGCGGCCCTTCACTCTCGTCTCTTTGTGACCTGGAGTCTTGATGTGGTTGGTCCCCCTCTCTTACATTTTTGGTGAACCCGATGTGAAGTAATGTATGCTCATTCGTCAGTGTTGAGAATTTTCTTGTGCACCTTGTGATTGTTGTAACCTTGAGTATTGTGAAGGTTTATGAGCATCACAACCCAGTCCATGACTTTAGAGGATGTTGTCAAGAGAAGTGTGCGACACCTCCCAATGGAGAATATGAGGGTCACCTCTAGTTTTCCCACTAGTTTAACTAATGATTTTACTACTGGCTTTCCTATGAACTATGCCGATGAGATGGGTTTTATAGAAGAGGCCACTCATGCACCTACTCCTCCAACATCCCCTACGCCTTCGTCTGTAGATGAGGATGATGTTGTGAATGTTCTTGCAAAAAGTTTTATGGCATTATATAACAGATTGCTAGACCTTATAAACCATTTAGAGAAAGCATCTAACATGGCAAGAGCCACTAGGATTGCAAGTTAGGTGAGATAGTTTCTAGGGAAAGATTGAACATGCATAGAATTTCTATGTAGCCTCATCGATCTGAATGAAGCTTATGTCCCTTCATATAGGCCTAGATCGAGTACCACCCAAGGAGAAGTGCTCAATGCCTATGAAAGACAATTAGGTGTTTTGATGCCCACTACATCTGTGTGCATGAGCGAATAAGGGCCCATGATCAATATTTCTTCTGCTCCTCAGGAGCCCTGAACCCTCAAGGTGAGTAAAAAACCCCTTGGGTTTAGTTTCACTCCTCCTACCACCCCTGGTGGTAGAGGCTCAGGTGGAATGAGTGGCGGTGCCTTTGGTAGTGGACGCAACACTAGTGGAGGTGTCTTTGGAGGAGGTCATGGAGGTGGTTTTTGTAGTGGAGGTGGCTCTGGTGGAGGTCCTTCTAGTGGTGGCTTCGGTGGAGTTCATAGCGGTGGTCTCAAAGGTGGCTTCAGAGGTAGTTTCAGAGGTGGTACTGGTGGCGGTGGTTCTAGAGGCTCCACTGGTCCTCTGTCATCTAATGACCCTGTTTTGAATGCCTTGCTTCAGAACATGGGTCACATATAGAACCAAATGGAAAGTACTTCCCAAGCCTTTCTAGCCTATCTTTCAACCCTTCTTTCGACTAGTCCATTGTCGGTGACAATCTTGAACACTCCCTTCCCCCTAGGAATGGAAATTCCCAAATTCAAAAAGTATGGCGGAAAAGGGGACCCACAAACACACTTGTCCACATTTAATGCCATGTGTAAAAAATTCTTCCATCATGATGTGCTGATGGAAAAATTATTTCTTCAATCTCTTAAGGATACATCACTCAAATGATACTCTTCCTTACTTGATAATTCTATCTTCTCATTTGACCAACTTGTAAATTAGTTTCTTTGACAGTTTCAAGCCAACATCAGACTGAAGATGACCTTTTCAGATCTCATCTAATGCAAGCAAGGGGATAATGAGAAGATAATTGATTTCATAGTGTGGTAATTTTCATAAATCTCATACCCACTGCCCGATTCTGACGTGCAAAAGGTATTCATAGGGAACTTGTCGAGACCTTGGCAGGAAAATTTTGAGCTTATGAAATATCCTTCTTTTGTGCATTTGTGTGTGGCATTATGAGAGTATCAACAACTGGTAGTTTAGTTTGGGGGACCCTCCTCATGCTCTCGTTCAGAAGGAAAATCCATTGTATTGATCTTAGGAAAAGACAAGACTGTTGCAAATGTAGTAGCCATGAAAAATGATATTGGCCTCAGATGCAACATAAAGTTCACAAAGTTAGCAGAATCTTATTCTTCCATCTTGTAGAAGTTGCTGAAGGATAAGATCATAACCTTGGAGAACCCCAAACCTCTCAAGGAACCTTAAACTGATTGGTACGATGTGGACACCTTTTTTTAGTACCATTGAGTCAACATACATGATACCAAATGCTGTATGCACCTACGCCACAAGATATAGGACCATATCGAGGATGGTACTATTCATCTCAATGGGAGTAAAGAAAATGTGAACAAATCAATGGCAAAAGAAAATAGTGATTTGCAGATATACATAGACCTATTTCTGACCCATTATACTAACTTAATTATTGATCCCTTTGATTCTCCCACTTAGCCCAAGGCGTACATTAACATGGTCATAGTTACTCCTCCCACACAACCTGTGACCGACTCTCTAGACGTGACGTTCAATTTGTAGGACATGCTCTTGAAAAAAAATCCCTCTCCCCTCTACATTCTCGCTTGTCTCAATGGAAACATTGTGACAGGGGTCTTAGTTGACCCAACGAGCTAGGTGAATGTCATTACAGAGGAGACTTTGTGGCTGAATTCACTACAAAGGAAGGAGTATGAAGAAACAAAGTATACCATTCGTATGCATAATGGTCTTTCTCTCAAGCCATATGGCTCAATAACTTTGTCCATCCTAGTTGGACCTAGAGCCGTAGACACAACCTTTGGTGTTATTCTAGAGTCAGATTTGTTTAGGGTGAAGCTAAGCATACCTTGGCTAGCATCCATGAATGAAATCAATTCCATCATTCATAAGTGCTTGAAATTATCCCATGAAGGTGTTGTGCACGTAGTGCATGACACTAGATACTAGCCATTGGTGTCCCATGGGGGTTACTCGTTAGATCATTTTTGGCCCACCCCAGTCGGTTCGCTTCCCTGAAGAATGAAATTACTTTATAAGAACTATGTGAAGTGTAAGATTAGGGCAAGGGACAACCAAATTTGACCCTTCTAATAGTGCATTAGCATGCTACCTCCTCTTCTTGAAATGGAAAGGAGAAGTATGCCCATCCTCCGGGTGCTTCTCTTGCTCCTCTTTTCGAAGAAGAGTTTTGGATGAATACTCCTAGCTTTTACCTAAGGATTTTGATGGTATTGGATTGGAGAAAGCCCAAGATCCAAATATTTGATCTTCCTAATACACCTCCTAGACCTTGGCCCTACCTATATGGTAGAAGGAAGGGTCCCTAAGGGGAATCCTCTAAGTTTAGGCCTCTGCGACCCCCCATCACTTCTACCCCAAAAGCAGGAAATAAGAAGAGGCATGTCGCCGAGGCGTTAGAGCCAACTCCACCTATTGTTTCTCAATCTCTTCCTCCTACTTCCATTTAGGAGTATGTCCCTCCACTAGAAATATCTATGAAAGACATTCCTATGGCTGAACAAGAGCCTTCCATCCCTTCGTAGCTCCTAGCCTCTAGCTCGAAGAGTCGTAGAAACCACCTTGCACGTGAGTGCAAGCGTCGGTGAAAGGATCTGGTGGCTGAGCAGGCCTCTTTGCAGAAGAAGGAAGAGGAGATAACCAACCCTACTTCAAGGTCTCCTAGTGTGTCCTCCTCTCCCCTCCCCTCTGCTTCCATTCAATCAAGTTCAGTCTTGCCTCTGACTCCCATTGTGAGTGTGATTGCGCCTAACCCGAAAAGGTATAGGTGTTTATCGCTCCTTCAATTGAGCCTCCCCTATTGATGTCCCTTATGGAAATACCACCATTCCCTAAACCCATGGATATGTTGAATACTTCGGTGGTATCTACCATAGTTTTCTCCTCCTCCTCTTCCTTCATGCCTCTCGCCTCGTCTATGGGGAGTTCACATCCCCTAACGAAGAAGAAGGTGGAGGATGGCCCTTCCAACAATGGAGGGCATAAGAGGAGCCCACCTTCTCTAAAAGGTGGTCCTACGCTAGTTTTTTCCATCCTAGTGACCAAATTAGCCCCAGCTTCCAGTGAGTTTGTCACCACTCTCTAGTCACTTGGTGAGCCAAGCGATGAATCTTGGGTGTAGTCCTCTTCGTCCATTGAGATATGACAGGGCACTCCTATGAAATGCATGTTCAACTCTTTAGATAAAGTTTTGACCTTGTCGGTGATCTTTGCAAAATTGTTGACCATAGCTCCATAAGAGCCTAGTGGAGAAGACCTTGTGGGGCCTTCTTCTCGAGCCCTTGTTGTGGGAGGGTTGGAAGAAACTCCCCTTAATATTCCACCATAGCAAGCTCATCCACCTTCCCCTTATAATGATCTAGATTAGGAAGTAGATGACCTCTTGGTCGATGAGTATTAGGGGGAGGCCCCTTTTTTATCTTTAGAGTAGAAGTGTGTTTGTGTTGTAATGCGTTCCCCATACTTGTTCTATGTGTTCCTGGATAACCCTTGTCACCCTTGTTGGTGCTTGGATACAAGAGTGATTTTGTGTCATGAACATTCTTCTATTTGTATCATCATTCTTCCATGTTTGTGTTTGATTTTTGACAAATTGGGGGTGATGCAAAGTTTTGGGGGTATTTAGGCTTCCCGTCCATGTTGACCCATTTTTTTAATTTTTAATTTTTATTCCATGTATTCTTCTTGATTTCTTGGGGATTGATGATCTTTCACCTTGCACCGCAGTTACCTATTATTTATATAAGCATGAGCAAATATGACCCTGCAAAACTAGATCCCCCTATGTCCTCTATTTGTGATTATTTCTCTTTCACTCTTTTCTTATCTTTCTCTCTTCTTTGCTTGAGTTCTCCCTCACGTGTGTGATAATGCCATTTCTATGATACTTTGATTTCCATAAAGCACATTCATTTCCAACAAATATTTTATTGAGAATCTTTGCAAACTTTTTCAAGAATCACATTCTAGACTTAGACCCCTAACGGAATATGTTTCGTTCATCATTGGTTCGTAAAGAAAGAGCTTGAAAATTTCCTTTGAGGAGGGAGCAACCTTTTCCTATGGCATCTTTCTTTTGTGTTAGTCAGAGAATATTTATCGGGGATGCACAAGCAACATGTGAACATCTGCATAGTGCATTGTCATCCCTAATAGATTCCTACGTATGAAGTTGGCAGAGGCATTACACACTCGATTAGGGTTGAATTGTAAAGTCCCTCTTTGAACAACCGACCCCAAAAATGGTAGATTCTTCCTCATTGTCCTTTAAATTCATTCATTCTCACTTCATTTCCTCTCTTAGAAATTCAATCTCACTCTCTAGCATCTCATTCACTCTTAAGCAACATTTTCAACACTCCATTATAGTAGAAACACTCCATCAACTCCACATTGCAAGTGTGAAGCAAGCCATAGAAGTGTGGGCTTGGAGTCTTGCGAGACCTCCCTTCATCACAGTTGCGGTTGTGGTGACTTTTCCAAGTCCATATCTCCTCCATTGGATAGTGAGCTATTGGGTGGAGGTGGTAAGATTTCACTCCTCTCCTTTGTGATTTGATAGAAGTAGCATAATATTATTTGTAGTACTCTTTTCTATTTCTTCTTTCCTTTATCGCATATTCTACTTCATTACTTTTTGGCTATCCGTGGAGGTGGAAACACCAAAATGGGGGTCTGACTGAGGCAGGCCCCTATACAGCCCCAACAATTTTCCCTTTCTTGCATGTGTGTAGGTGAACACCCATGTGGAGCTAGCTGGTGATTTGGCGCATTGGTGAGATCATTTTCATCACCCTAGCCTTTATATACTTGCTTTATCATCTCTATCTCTGTTTCTTGTACTTTTTTTTTTCCCATCACAATCAAGTAGCTAGGCTATAAGCAAGTATTTTGGTAGTTTCTATTGTACTTGCTATTTTTTGGCCATACGGATGCCAATGGGCCAACGACATGTCAGCACATCGCACTGTCATCCCATAACCGCACTGCCATCCTTGGATAGAGAGTTGTCTATGGTACAACATCGACTTCAAAAACTAGCTTGCCTAGCCCAAACCTAAGTTCAAGGTTTGTAGAGTGATAGAAGTACGTTATAGTGCCCATAATTCTTGATCCTTATCCTAAGGCATCTTTTAGAGTGAGGTAAGTTAGGGAAATCATCCACTCTCAACTCTCCATGACTTGGAGTCTTGACGTAGTTGGCCCCCCTCTATTACATCTTGTTATTTCTCTATTTCTTGGTTAGATTCCACCTAATATTTGAGATCATTTGATTGATATGTTTCATAAAAAATAGTAGGTTGTGAGGGCTACCTACTCAAAAAAGTTGGTAAATTAAAATTACATAAAATCACATTTCAATCATTCCAATTTATCTAATATCAACCTTCAAAATGCCTAAGATGATCTATATGGTTGTTGTCTCTGTAAATAAACTTTCTTTGGACTAGTGTTGAGGAAAAAAAGGAGGATATTATTAGATGGAGGATGTTTCATCCATCCAATAAAGTAGGAGGTGTAGGTGTAATGAAAAATATTGTGATGAATTCAGCCCTTGGGGCTAAGCCATGACAATGAGTTTTTAACGAAAGTGATAAGCTGTGGGTTGAAACTTTGAGGTTTAAATATATTGGAAATTTAGATAAAAACTATATCTTTACAATATTGGACTTGTATATGAGTTCAATATTATGGAATCATATTGAGAATAAAATATGAGATCTTTAGAAAGGAATAATAATTTTTGTGCAACCATGCAAGCACATTTTCCAAACTCAAATACCTATCTAGTAATGTACAATGCCACACACAAATCCTTGCACCACATGCCATACATGTAATGCTTAGAACCATTCCACAAATCTCATAATTCACTCCCCAACTCATGTGTAACTATTTTCATCATGTACCACTCATGCATCATTACAAATCATGTCATGTTACAAAACTTTACCAACAAATTTTTCCATGTTTTCACCACACATACATCCCTACACATTAGTGTACATAGGCAACACAATTCATAACTCAATGTAAAGTAGTGTGCAACATTTGAGATTATTGTAAGAGAACCCAATGCACTTTCTAGAGTTATTTCATGGTACACCACTTGTCAACACAACATGCAACTAGAATCCTAATCATTACGAGATGAAGCATCACACACGAAAGTTCAACCAATTCAACTTCCATAATGACTTTTTTCTTCACAATTATTAATCTATAAATTTACATCTATAATATAAGTAGATAAGAAATAAAAATATGATATATACAAGTAAATGTTGGAGTTGATGGTTGAACCCCATAGCTCCCATAAATACCTGGAACCAAAATACCTATCACAAAGAGAGATCAAAGAAAATAATTTTCTCAATAACTTGAGAATTATATTGATGTAATAATATTCTTGAATGAGTGATAACAATGAGTGAATCTTTATGAAAATCAAAAAAGCCTAGATCGAACCGTAGGTGAGAATTAGATTAGATCATGACAATTGTCCTCATCTTATGCTATGAGACAACATGACCTAAAAATAGAAAAAGCGCTGCTATATTTAACTTAAGTGAAATAAATTAAAAGGGGGCCTAATTAATTATTATATGATTACCTTTTTACTCTAACACCCCCTTAAGTATAACTTAGGGAGAAGCTAAAAACTTGATGATGAATGCAAAAATGACTGCATGAATAGGTCTTGTCTACAAGACATGATGAGGTACCTATGTATAGACAAATATATCTCTTATAATCAGAGAGAAGGAGAAAACCTCATGGGAAATAACTCCTCTCCAAAGAGAATAAAATAAAATAAATTCATATATGTGAAAAAATAATGTAGGACTCAACATGTTCCCCGAGTACTACTTTGGTCACATAAGTACAATTAATATCCCCTCATAAGAGAGAAAAGAAGAGATGATGAATCTCCCCATAAGGAAGGAGCTCATGAGCCAAAAGTGAATGTGTGAAGAAGAATACTAATGATGATCCAAAATTATCAAACAATGTTCCTCCCCTTAGGAAGAAACAAATCCATTGGTCAATGTAGAAGCAACTCTCTAAAAAGAGATGGGAGAAAATGTCTTGTGATCTATTCCTCATGAATTTTCTCAAGTGTCCACATGCTTGAATCAAAAGATGTCATATCAAATGAAGCAAATCCAAAAAAATGTGAAAAACCTTTTAGAAAATCTTCCAAAGGTATTATTGCAGTGATGATTGATGGGTTGTAGCTATCATTAAAGAGGAAGTGAATATCCTTAATCATGTTCCCATTATCTGTAATGTGTGACTCAAAAAATAATTATGCAATATCTAGCAATATCTCATCTATTGTGCCCTCAACACACACGCCTCATTCGAAACGGGGACCCTCTCTTTCTTTCACCTTGCCGGGTCATTTTTGTCACCACCTCATTTTGCGTGTCCCCATTTTGGTGTCCTAGGTGGTTAGCATGCCTCTAAAGTTTCACCTTAGGTTGACCATGTGTCACCCCCTCAAAATTTTTCAAGTCTTGAGTCCTCTCGGAGTTCCTTTGGCACTTTTCCTTTTGCAGGCAGTCATGGGACCTCCCGTGCTCGGCTTGCCAGGTTTCCCTTGCCAGATTTCCTTGTTGGATTTTCTCTTTCGAACAAAATTTGGCCTGCATCCTTCCATTGTCCAGTGCCTAGATTCTTGATTTTCGTTTGACAAAACTTGTGTTGAAACCAACCGTTCATAGCACTCTCTAGGCCCGGTTTGTTGGGTTTCCCTGCCTAAGATTCCTTCACGCATTTGTTGTTCCTAATGGCCATCATCCCACGTCTTTCTGGCCCTTAGACTCTGGACCCCTCTTGGCTGTTGAATTTTCACTTAGCGTATTTTAGATGCCCGTCACCTCACGTCTTTTCGACTTCAGGTTTCGGACCTCCCGCCACTGTCCTGAATTTCAAACTCACCAACTTTTTGTCCACCGTACCTACATTAATTAGGTACATTAATTGCACTTAGGGGTATAAATAATCTTCTTGACATGTCATTTTGACATGTCAGGAAGATCAGAGCATAGCAGCAACCTCCTAGCTTTCACCGCTTCCGTGCCCGGTGCATCTCTTCGTCGTTCTGTGCTGATTCAACAACGTCATTCAACGGGTTCGAGAGGTATGTTTTCCGCCTGACCTCCTATTTCATCTTTTGTGATTTCATGCTTAAGTAGTTGGTATAAGGGGCTAAAATTGTATGAATTTGATAGAGGAGGGATAGTACTACAAAACCCATGTCATAAAATGATTATAAAATCCTTCAAACACCTAAGAAATCAAACGCGAAACTCCATTTCCTTGGTGCCATTCTTCATAAAGAGTGATAGCGCCCTCCGGACCCAAGCCTTTTCCCCGTCAATTGATGACCAAGTGAAACACAATTCTACAATGATGAATTGCCTTGCGGGTTCCGGGTCCCAGAACTCCGCCTTGAGATTGACGTCTCCCCTTCATTGTTTTGAATGACATTTCCACCCCACCCTCCGAGCCTTGGAGCCCGCCTTTCTCTATGCCATTGAGCATACTACATAAAGTTGACACATCCAGGTGACCTTCGGGCCCCGGTTCGCGAACTTGTGTCGGCGGGCCACCATTTCCATTTCGCCGTTCCCAATGGCCATCGGGAGATCATCCTTCTGGCCTCGGAGTCCCAAGATTTTCTTTGTTGTGAGTTCAAAATTAGAGAAAATGCCAAGTCCTTGCCCTCGTCGGGCCCTGACCATCGAACTTCCGCTATCGGGACTCCGTCCCGCTTCAGTCGTCCAAAACAGAGAACCCAGACCGTCCTTCCGGCCTCCGGGCCCTGACACTCTGGTCGTAGCCAAGAATTCAACGAAGGAAATGTAAGGAAAACTCCAACCCTAGGTTTGGTCCGTTGGGTTACTCCCATCGGAATTCCGTCCCTGGCTTGCCATTTCTCACGACCATTTCCCAACGGCTTCCCGACCTTCTTGACCCGATGTGCTCAAAAAGCTAAGTTATTGACTAGATGTCCTTCAGCCTTGCGGGTTCTGGACTCTGAAACTCTACCCCTAGAATGTCGTTTCTCCAAAGCCATTCCAAACTACTAACACTTGACAAATTTCCCTCTTCATGGTTCCGGATGCCCTAATGATGATCCAAACACCTTCCTATTTGGAAACAAACATTGACCCACGTGCTGAAATTTGACCCTCTCCCACATGAACACTTCAAATTATCCAAATCTAAGGTTGGGAGAAACCATCCGGGTCTCCCTGCCATGTTCACCCTTCAAAATGACATTCTGACTAGGGAAGTCCGGCCTTTGGGGCCCAGAGCATCAAATTCCCTCGAGTCAACTACTAATGGTAATTTCGACTAAGTGTTAGATATTTGAATGATGAATTATTCGATCTAATGATGTTTTGCAGGGATTTGGCTAACCTTTTGTGTCATCGTGCTTGATTATGCTTGCCTTACCTTTGTGTGCAGAATATATGGAATCAAGTGCAGAAGTCTCGGGGGCAGTCATGGAAAAGGGAAAGAAAATTGCAAAGGCTCCTTGGGGAAAAGAAGATAAAGATCAAATGAGATATTAGTTCTAAGGGGCACCATTGCAATCCAGAATCACCACCAAGTGGAAGGATATCTCTAACACCAACATCAGACACATGGATATTGATGATTTAATACAGAGGGTTAGGGTCAACCCTGTTGTGCATGTTTTGCACACACGCCCCATCATGGGTAGGGACCCCCTCTTTTCTCTCTCGATAGGTTGCTTTGCTCCCGTCTCATTTTATGTGCCCCTTTCCTAGAGCCTAAATTGGTCATGTGCCTTCAAACAATCAAATTCCCCTGACCAAATTCACCTACCTAAGTTTTGCTAAGTCTTTTTCTTTCACGGAGGTGCCCTTGTGGGTTTCCCTTCGCCCGTTGCCTTGACATCCTCTAGGCCTCGTCCCTGCTCGCTCGTCTCATTTTTCCTTCATTTTTGACTTTTGGGACACGTTTCCCATGGATTTGGGATGTTTTTGAGGTGCCTAAGTGAATTGCCAAGGTTTCATTGAGTTTTGAGAGGTTGTGGAAATTTCATATCAGAACTCCGTCCCTCTGTGGCTATTTTGGGAACTTCGTCCCTCCTTGGCCGTTTTCGGAACTCCGTCCCTCCGCGGCTATTTTGAGAACTCCATCCCTCCCTGGCTGTTTCTAGAACTCCATCCCTCTATGGATGTTTTAGGAACTTCGTCTCAACCCTGCTCTTTCTGAAACCCCGTCCCTCCGCGACTATTTTGGGAACTTCGTCCCTCCCTAGCTATTTTCGAAACTCTGTCCCTCCGTGGCTATTCCGAGAACTTCGTCCCTCCCTGGTTGTGTTTGGAACTCCATCCCTCTGTGGCTATTCTAGGAACTCCATCCCTCCCTGTCCATTTCTAGAACTTTGTCCCTCCTTGGCTGTTTCTAGAACTTCGTCCCTCTACGGTTGTTCCGAGAACTCCGTCCCTCCCTGGCTATTTTTGAAACTCCGTCCCTTTACGATTGTTCTGGGAACTCCATCCCTCCCTGGCTATTTATGGAACTCCATCCCTCTATTGTTGTTCTAGGAACTCCATCCGTCCCTGACTGTTTCCAGAACTCCATCCCTTCGCGGCTGTTCTGGGAACTCCGCCCATCCCTGGCTGTTTCTGGAACTCTGTCCCTCTGCGGCTATTCCGGGAACTCCATTCCTCCCTGGTTGTTTTTGAAACTTCATCCCTCTGTGATTGTTCTGGGAAATCCATCCCTCCTTGGCTATTTTCGGAACTCTGTCCCTTCGTGACTATTCCAAGAACTCCATCGCTCCCTGACTGTTTCTGGAACTCTATCCCTCCGCGGCTGTTTTGGGAACTCTGTCCCTCCCTGGCCGTTTCTAGAACTCCGTCCCTCCATGGCTTTTTCAGGAACTTCCTCCCTCCACAACTATTTCAGGAACTTTGTCCCTCCGTTGCCATCTAGGAACTTCCCTTCCGGATTGTTGTCCCTCCATCTATCATTCACCTTCCACCCCCCGGGTCCCGCGCATTGCACTACCGCATGAGCAACAAATGATAAAAATTAAGTGCCTTGGCCATCACTGGGTCCTAGACCCCGAAACTCTACCTCTAGAATGCCCCTCCTTTTTCGACTGATTCAAATGGCGTTTTTTCCAGAGATAACTTAAAGAAACCCCCCCTCAACAAAGGTGTAAAATCCTGGCGAATATTTCCTTTTATTTGAAAAAAATATTAATTTTCCTGGCGAATCTTATACACAGTATTATAAAATTTGTAAAATATTGGAAAATATTAATGAATAATTGGTAAAAATAATAATCATAGTGGCGAATCCTAGTGAATAATCACTAAAATGATTAATTACAATGGCGAATCTCTACTTAGAAAAATTTCATAGTTGGTCGACGCAGTTGCCCCATATATATATATATATATATTTTAATATTGAAAATGCATTGGAGCACACATAGATGAAGTGCTTTTAAAAATCTCACTTGAAAAGTAAGACTAAATAAAACTTGAAAATTTTACCATCGATTAGATTTTAAATCGGATGGCTGCAAGTTCATTCCGTGAGCTAATATCAGCGTGAATGAACATCATCGGTGGGACACTTAGGGATGTTTCATCGACACAATGATGATGATGTATGTCATGAACTATTGGCAATAGTGAATGGTGGAGATCAAACAAAGCTTTGATCAGATGTCTTTCCAGGAGCTTGGCACGAATATTGTAGATTCCCTTCATGATTCTTCAGAATTACACAAGTAGTGTACCTGTGCCTTGGTGGACCCCAGGTGGAGTATGGAGGCCTTATCGGCATGAGTGAACATCATTGGTGGGACACTTAGGGATGTTTCATCGACACAATGATGATGACGTATGTCATGAACTATTGGCAACAGTGAACGGTGGAGATCAAACAAAGCTTTGATTAGATGTCTTTCTAGGAGCTTGGCATGAATATAGTAGATTCCCTTCTTGATTCTCTGGAATTACACAATATTATTGGCCTAATATTATTAATATTTTTAATTACTGTATAAACTACTGCCGAATCAGTGCCAATGATGCATCATTTACATGGCAAATTAATCGAGATAAAATTATTTTTTTGTAAAAACCTAGCGATTCAGTCTCCATTTTAGCTTGTACTATTCGCCATTTTTGGAGCTCTCAATTTCTATTATTCACCAATTGGAAAATATTCACCACTAAAGTTTTCCTTGGTTTTTGCCTCATCCACTCGAGCCTTGGATCCCATCCTTGTGCTCACCATTGCGCTTGCTAAGTAAATGACACATCCAAATGCCCATTGGGTCTCGGTTCGTAGACCTCCATCCGAAGGCCGTTGTTGTTATTTCTCCATTTCTAATGGCCTTGGGATGAATTCCTTTTGACCTTTAGGCCCCAATATTCTCTTTTCTACGTGATTCTAGAGTGCAAAAACCCAAGCCTTTGACCCTCGGCGAGCCCTGACTGCCGAACTTCCACCGTCTGGACTTCGCCCCATTTCAAATGTCCAAAATAGAAAACTCAAACCAACCTTCCGGCCTCTGGACCCCGATACTCCGATCGCCGCCAAACATTCAATGAAGAAATCATAAGGAAAAATCCATGCCCAGGTCCGGTCCGCCAGGTTGCTCCCACCGAACTTCCATCTATCATTCGCCATTTCTCACGACCATCCTCCAACGACTTTCCGACCTTTGTGGTCTAAGCACCCAAATGACTAAAGAAGTTACAAACGTTACTAGCCAACCTCCAGCCTCACGGGTCCCGGATCTTGGAACTCCATCCTCGGAATGCCACCTCACCATGGTTGTTCCAAACAACAAACTCTAGACAACTTTCCCTCCTCATAGCTCCAGGTGCCCTAATGATGATCCAAACGTCTCCCAATCTGGAAACGAGCTTTGACCCACATATTGAAATTGGATGCTCTTCCCCATGGAATTTTAAAATTGCCTAAATTTGAAGGTGGGAGGAATCATCCGAATTGCCCTCCCTTTTTCGCCCTTTCAAAACAAAATTTTGGCAAGGGAAATCTAGCCTCTGGGGCCCAGATCGTCCAAACTCCCTCAAGTAAACTGCTAATGGAAATTTAGACTAAATTTTATGATCTTTTGATGATGCATGGATGGATCTAACAAGGAGTTTACAAGATTTGATTAATGTTTTCCTTGATTCGTGTATGAAAGCACTTATGACACTTCATGTATGCAGGATTCAAGAAGCCTACTGTGGGTTTGTCGGGGGAACCCATTGAGAAAGTTGAACAAGGAAAAGCACATAGCTCCTATCACCATTTATTTTATGCCCACCTCTCTTCATAGCACCCATCAACAGAGCTAGCATCAGAAGAAGCCTGTGCTAAGGAAGTCAATGACAAAATGCAAGGGGGTGGCCTTGAAGATGCATAGGGGAGCTATCCTACTTTTCACCAGATGATGGTGATCTTTAAGGAGTTGTCTGCCTGAATCACGGACAACCAATCCATTGATGCCAATTGTTGACAGGCTTGTTTGATCCAATGAAGAATGTTGCAAGTCCATCAAACAAAGTGAAATTTTCAGGTACAGTAAAAGGGAAATTAACTAGAGGACAAAATTGCTACACACTTGGGAACTAAAAGACAAAATAGGGAAAAAACAATAGATGTATTTTAAATTGCTAAATATTGTGGGGTAGGTGAAGCCCTAGTGTAATCAAATCTAGGCCACACAATGTGATTCAATCCTATCCATTCATTTGGGCTTTGGAAAACTATAAATAGGGGTCTCCCTCTCATTTGTAAATGGTTGGAGAGCTGGTGTAAAAAGCATTTGCAGCAATAGAAGACAACATTGCATGATTTTATGGATGTTCTATTTGATTTTTCTCATCTTGCATGCATGGTTCTACTTCCCTTTTAGTTTAGTTGTTAGTTTCTTGAATGGAAGTGGTGATGGTGATTGTTGTTTCAATATTTGATGAATTTCCAACTCATGTTTTTTGTGGTTTGTTGATGATGAAATACTTTGTAAATCTAGTATGAGATTCCTTCCTTTACTGCTGCAACTTAGTTTGATTGCATGTGCATGATGTGTGTGTGTAATTTGAAAATCTGCAGTCCTTAGAAGATTGCACTAGTTTTGTTTAACTATAGTATCCTCTTGGCCAAGCAAAACCTAGTTTAGGGAGTTGTCTACTGTAGCAACCTCCATGATCACTGTTCATTCATAGTTTCAAGTCGAGGAACCTCTTCTCTTGCCTGCATTTTTTTCCTTTTTTTTAATAAGTAACCTATGCTAAGGTTGATTGCACATTGTAAAGATAAATTTAATGATAGAATGGATTTCAAGACTGTTGTTTGAACTTGCAGCAAATGCACAACAACTCTCCCATCTTAAGAGCTCCATTTGCAGATCCAACTTCCCCACTTTGTGACTCATCCGTAAGTTCGCCTTGTGATTCCAACAAATCACATGAAACAATTGAGATATTCCAAGCACTATCAAGACCTAACATTAGAGACCTTGGGATAGTGTTCTGCAATTTAATTTTGGAAGATTCTATTTCAAGAGAGGTGATGCACCTATGCATTACTTATGTTGAGAAGTGCATAAAAAATACATCAACAAAAATGGCGCTAGAAGGAGGGCATGCCATGTTGAGGCTACAAAGCTGAAAGTTGGAAATTGAAAAGAGTACTTTCAAGAAGAAATTTGAGATAAGGAGATCACTTTTAATGCTGAAGCTTAAAATCATTTTTTTTTAAGGCAAACAAAATCTAATGTTGAAATGGAGCAGCACGTGCAAATCAGCATCACTCAGTTGCATGCATATTTAAATAGGAGATTGAAGAGGCCATTACAATAGTTTTCATTGGAAGACAAGTATAGGATCCATTGCACTTGCAGGCATAATGAATTGGAGTGTCTAACATTCTTGGACAGAGTTGAAAAAGTCTTGTAGGGAGAAATTCCCTTTTGGGAAATCTATCAACCTTTAGCCCTTGCAAACCCAGAGGAGGAGTTGACAACCATGGCAACTAAGGCATTCAAAGAGCTGATCCAAGAATGTTTGGGCAACAAAGACAGACCAAGATTGGAGGAAGTACTAATGTCAAGCTGGTGCAGATTTCACAATGCACCACATTCATAATTTTCTTGTTCATCATGTGAAAACATCATCACCCAAGTCAAGGGTTGTTCGGAAAAGTTGGAGCAACCAACTATCAAGGAGGACGAGTCATTTGATGAGGTAAAAATAACCGCATCATAATAAAATTTGGAAGCTTACTTTTACCAACTCAATCCTAAGCCTATGCCAATTTATTAAACTTTAGGAGAAATAATTGCTTATTTTAAGGAAAATTATGCTTTCTTTCTTTCTTTTGATCAATTGAGGAAATTTGCCAATGCAGGTTTAATGGGTTGACTTGAGTGTTTTTGTAGGAAATAATCGATCATCAAGCAGCTGTTACAAAAGTTGAACCAACACGTACCTCAAGTGTGGTAAAGAATAGATGTTGCGAACCTACTCCTGAATATCGGGATGATGCACCGAGGATTTAGTTCTGTTCTTTAAAATTATGTTATCAAAACTTCATGGCTCTTCTCGAAGCCTTATATATGTTTATGAGCTTTAACGACATAAAAGTTATTTTTAATTTGTTGAAGACTTTTTCAATGGCTATCCACGCCATCTTAAATTTAGGATTTAGTTATAATTTATCTATAAGAATGTAATTTCATAAGTGATGAATAAGACAAAAGTAGTATCGTTATGCTATTCACATGGTTTTCAAAATACTGCTGAATGAGTTACCTAATTTCTGTCTATTGGTAAACTATTGAATTATGAGTGATGATGATTGTTCATAATGGATAGACTCCAAAATTTGTAGTTTATGTGATTTAAAGATGAAGTGTTAACCCACGAGCTGGCCACTCGAGGGGAGTTAGTTAGATAGATAAGTATTTTACTGTTTTGTTGTTCATTTGTTTAAAGTTAGATAACTGTTTAGTAGGAGGTAATTAAGTTTGTTAAGAGTTGAGTTTGAAGTTCTGGAGCACCATTGTTTTTAATTTGTATGAGTTATCTTTCATAGTTGATATAATCCTTTATTGTTTAAAAGATGTTTCATTGTCTGTTCACTTATTTTTCTGCTTTCGTAGTATATCAATTGTTTAGTTTGCTTGTTTCTATGCTTTCTAGTTTAGTTGTGTTGCTTTCTAAATTAGTTGTCTTATGATTTTTAGTTTAGTATTTACGATTTTTCTTAGAATAAATTATTTTCTAATTAAATAGTAACGACCTTGGATTAAAATTGATTCCAATAGTTTAAGGTAACACAAAAAATATAAAATGAGTTATCCAAATAATCTCCTTCTGCAAACTGTCTTAGAAATTGCCCAGTCAACTAATTGACATTCAATATTCTAAAGTACTAGGACCTAATGACAGTCTATCATCATCTCATGAGGCATAGAAGCTATCAGCATATGGAGGGCAACACCTTCAAGTCGGACCAAGAAGATTCCCATAAATAGATGCTGGGACAAAAAGCAGTGAAATTGAAAGTCAAGAGGAAGAGGCTAAAAGTCTTGGGATAAAAAAGTACCTTGATGAAAATTTTATTGTAACTAATTAAGAAGGCTTTCCCTCCATCAATAAAGGGCAGTCCTCCACTCTGGAAGAAGAACCATTGGCATTTGAGGATGATCAACAAAGTCTGCAATAGTAGATGCTGGACCAACCAATGAAAATGTTTAAAATCAAAAGGAGGATGAGTCATCCCATGAGGTAGAAAAGCTGTCAGCATCTGGAGGACAACATCTTCAAGTCAAACCAAGAAGCTTCACATAAATAGATGCTGGAGCAACCAATGAAAATGTTGAAAATTAGAAAGAGGAAGAGGTTGACAGCTTTGAAACAATAGAAAATGATGACAAGAGTATAAGTGAAATCAAACTGGAAGACATCTCCTTCGTTAATGATAACGATCAAGAATCTAAAAATGAAAGTTTGGAGGAGTGGGAACAACCACTCGCCATAGTTGTCTACCATCAAACTTCTTTTTCAAGTGATGATGAGGACCTAGTAGCAGAAATATATGACTAGATCATCTCCAGATTAGCAAAGGATTGGTCAGAGCTGAAATACCAAGTGGATTTGGAGGTGCTACTACTGCCGAATTCATGATTCATCACACTCAGAGTTCACATGCGGACTGTGCCAAGAAGCCATCAACCAAGTCAAAGAACAAGCAAGGCAACCAGGCACCCCACTTCCTGTAGTTGCTTCAAGGATGGAACGTGAGGATCAAGAGCCCAAGCCAAGTGAGAACCTAGCTAAAGGTAGTCCTCAAGAGGATGTTGGGACAATAATAGAAGAAGGATAACAATACAATCTCGAGCTTTTGAGCGATGAAATAGATCAAACAAGAAGGCTGTTCACTAGTCATCGATAATTTCTCCCTCTTCAAGAGCATTTGTGCACCGTGGACGATAGGCTTTATGGCGAGTCCTTGGAGGAAAATCACGTTGTGGATTCTAGTCCCCTTGATGAGGTGCCATCAATTGATGACTTCTTTCTATTAGGAACTCTACTAAGGAGGTATGCTCATGTCGAGGAAGAACACATCCCAAAGGACAATAGTGATGGAGAAATACTCCTTGAGCCGTCGATCGGTGATGCACTAGAGTTTCCAGATTGGGAGAGGGGTTCCTTCTCCATCTATAGTGACAGTGAACAAGGGGATACAAGTGAACATCATGATGAGATGCATGAACAACAAAGAGAAGAAGACAGAGGCAGGGGTGCTGAGATAGTTGCCAACAGAGATGAAGCCCCTGGTTGACTACAAGATGCAACTTGGAGTCCTTCCACCATGATCATTGCTGATCCTCCTCCATATTCAGATGGCTACAATAGGATAGGTTTGTGCATGTCATTGTCCCATGAAATTGAATGCCACATAAATAAGGACAACACTTGGGAAAGGAAATGGGACAACATGCTACCTTTTGAGGACTGCAATCAAGTGGACACTTGGTTAGTAGAAGATCAACGAGATGAAATCTATCTTCTTGAAGAACAACTGATAGGGATTTCTGATCTCACGTAAGACATGGAAGAAGTGTTTGCTGCTCCGTTCTCCCTACCTTATGTAGGCTTGATGCTTGAAATGTTGCACGATCTCGTGCCACCCTTTGAAAGTGTTGATGCAACGATCAATGATGCAGTGCTCGCTCTCGATTGTCAATTGCTGCCACCTCCATGTAATGAAATTTAGGTTCTATCCTTCCTTGCTCCTATTAATTGTCATAGCTACACTTATCATTTTGATTATGGGAATGAGGGAAAAAAAATGTGTTTATGGATTAACCATGGGTTTAGTGAGCCTCCTCAATTGTTGATTTTCCCTGACCGAGTGATTGAACTTGAGTGCTGCAATATTGAATCTTTTTTCAGAATATAAAGATAAATTTGCATGGCTTAGAACCGTAACAATTTCCCTATTACTTCTACATGCATTACAAAGTCCAACTAACATTGATGTTAGTTCGCCTTGCCTGAACATAGTGCTTTGTAAATATCTCTTTGTACACAACTCATTTTTGAGTAGTGTAGGTTTCTTGTAAATACTCTGCTTTCCTGCTTTCCTTAGGTTAGTTGGTTTGTTGTTGGTTGCTTGCTTTAGAGTAGTTTCTTTGTTGTCCCGCTTTGGTTAGTTTTGGTGTTCACTTTGCTTACATTTTTTTGCTGCTACTTTGCTCAAGGTCCCTCTACTTTTGGCTGGGCACATATGTGCGCACAACAACCATACTTATCACCTAGGGTTGTTCTATGTATTTCTTTGTCAAACTCTAATCAAGTTTTCAGAGTGGATGGTGAGGATCTTCTGTTAGTGTCAAGTGATCTGGGTGTTTGATTCAAAGAGGATAGGTCCTTGGTTGATCTCATTCCTGACGTATTTTGAAATCTTATATCTCTCACATATTTTAAGAATTTGGAGGTCGTTGTAGGTCCTTCGTGAAGTCTAGTTAAGTGAAAAATCTAAAATCCTGCTTCAACGCCACTGTGATTCTCAGCCCTAAGTGCAAGCTTCAATGCTTGCGGGTTGAAATAAAAATAATTGAAAATTGAAAATCAAAAGAAAAGAAACAAAAGGAAGAAATAAAAATATTGAAAATCAAAAGAAAATAAGTTCAGCTTTTCAGGGATATCTGAGCAACTCTACTGGGGCTATGGACGCTCGGTTGGTAGTAGAGCAATGTTTGAGAGAATCACATTGACAACCTCATTGGGGCTATGGACACCTGACTGGCAGTGAGGCAATGTCCCAGATGCTTTTGGAGTTAGAATAAACTACACAACTTAACTTGATAGAGCTTGGGTTCCTGTAGCACCTGAAGGATGGGAATTGACGCAACTGCACACACTTGGATTTTCAGCATACTAAAGGTTGGATTAACTAGTGGTTTTGATCCTTTGGTTGAGTGTCTGGCTTGTTTTCCTTAGCGTGAAGATCAAACCAAATATTTTTGGTTCATGATTCCAGTTTGTCATCAAAATTCTCTAGAGCATTTCCCCAATGAGTCACCATTTGTTGTGCATGTTTTGCACACACACTCCATCGTGGGCAGGGACCCCTTCTTTTCACTCCTAACGGGCTACTTTTCTCTCGTCTCATTTTGTGTGCCCCTTTCTTGGAGCCTAAATTAGTCATGTGCCTTTAAATGATCAAATTCCCCTGACGAAATTCACCTACTTGAGTTTCGCTAAGTCTTTTTCTTTCGCAGAGGTGCCCCTGCGGGTTTCCCTTTGCCCGTTGCCTTGACGTCCTCCAAGCCTCGTCCTTGCTCACTCGAATAATTTTTTCCTTCATTTTTTAATTTAGGGACAAATTTACCATGGATTTGGGATGTTTTTGTGGTGCCTAAGTGAATTGCCAAGGTTTCATTAAGTTTCAGGAGGTTACAAAAATTTCATTCTGGAACTCCGTCCCTTCGTGGCTATTCCGGGAACTCCGTCCCTCCCTGGCTGTTTTCAGAACTTCATCCCTCTACGGCTATTTTGGGAACTCCATCCCTCCCTGTCTATTTCTAGAACTCCATCCCTCTGTGGCTATTCCAAGAACTCCATCCCTCCTTGGCTATTTCTGAAACTTCATCCCTTTGCAGCTATTCCGGGAACTCCATCCCTCCCTGGCTGTTTCAGGCACTCAGTCCCTCCACGACTGTTTCGGGAACTCTGTCCCTTTATGGCTGTTCTAGGAACTTCATCCCTCTATGGCTATTTTTTAAACTCTATCCCTTCATGGATGTTTTTGGAACTCCGTCCCTCCCTAGCCGTTTCTGAAACTCCATCCCTCTGCGACTGTTCCGGGAACTCTGTCCCTCCCTGGTTGTTTCCGAAACTCCATCCCTCCGCGGCTGTTCTGGGAACTCTGTCCCTCCCTAGCTATTTTTGGAACTCCATCCCTTCGCGGCTGTTCCAGGAACTCTGTCCCTCCCTGGCTATTTTTGGAACTTTGTCCCTCCGTGACTGTTCTGGGAACTCCATCCCTCCTTGGCTATTCTGGGAACTCTATCCCTCCTTGGTTATTTCTGGAACTCCATCCCTCTATGGCTGTTCCAAGAAATTCATCCCTCCCTGGCCATTTCCAGAACTCCGTCCCCCATTGCCGTCTGGGAAATTCCCTTCTAGATTTTTGTCCCTCCGTCCATCGTCCACCTTCCGCCCCCCGGGTCCTGCGCATCCCACTACTACATGAGCAACAAACGATAAAACTTAAGTGCCTTGGCCATCACCGGGTCTCGGGTCTTGGGTCCCAAGTCTCGAACCCTGGAACTCCACCTTTGGAATGACCCTCCTTTTTAGACTGATTCAAATGACATTTCTGCCTCGCCTACCTGAGCCTCAGATCCTGTC
This sequence comes from Sequoiadendron giganteum, assembly GCA_007115665.2. NCBI lineage: Eukaryota > Viridiplantae > Streptophyta > Pinopsida > Cupressales > Cupressaceae > Sequoiadendron > Sequoiadendron giganteum. The sequence goes on along the minus strand of CM021102.1, from coordinate 800,165,528 downwards.
CTTGTGCTCGTCATTGGGCTTGCTAAGTAAATGACACATCCAAACACCCGCCGGGTCTCGATTCATGGACCTCTGTCTACAGGCTGTCGTTGCTATTTCATCATTTCTAATAGCCTTGGGATGACTACCTTCTGACCTCCAATCCCTGATATTATCTGGCGCGTGAGTCTAGAGTGAGAAAACATAATTCTTTGACCCTCGGCGGGCCCCGACCATCGGACTTCCGCCATCGGGACTCCATCCCATTTCGACTGTCCAAAACAAAAAACTTAGACCGACCTTTCAGCCTCTTGACCCCAATACTCCAATCGCCACCAAAAATTCAATGAAGAAATCATAAGGAAAAGTCCATGCCCGGGTCTAGTCCACTGGGTTGCTCCCATCAGACTTTCGTCCGTGGTTCACCATTTCTCACGGCCATCCTCCAACGACTTTTTGGCCTTCACAGCCCGAGCACCCAAATGACTAAATAAGTTACAAAAGTTACCAGCTGACCTCCAGCCATGTGGGTCTTGGATCCTGAAATTCTGTCCCTGGAATGCCACCTCACCATGGTTGTTCAGAACAACAAACTTTAGATAGCTTTCCCTCCTCATAGCTCCGGGTGCCCCAATGATGATCCAAATGTCTCCCAATCTGGAAACAAGCTTTGACCCACATATCGGAATTAGATGATCTTCCCCATGTAATTTTCAAATTTACTAAATTTGAAGGTGAGAGGAATCATTTGGGTTGCCCTGCCCTATTTTCCCTTTCAAAACAATATTCTGGCCAGGGAAATCTGGCCTCTAGGGCACAGATTGTCCAAACTCCCTCCAATAAATTGCTAATGACAAATTAGACTAAATATTATGATCTTTTGATGATGCATGGATGGATCTAACAAGGAGTTTCCAAGATTTGACTAATGTTTGCCTTGATTTATGTATGAAAGCACTTACGACACTTCATGTATGCAGGATTCAAGAAGCCTACCACGGGTCCATCGAGGGAACCCATTGAGAAAGTTGAATAAGGAAAAGCACATAGCTCCTATCACCATTCATTTTATGCCCACCTCTCTTCATAGCACCCATCAACAGAGGTGGAATCAGAAGAAGGCCTGTGCCAAGGAAGTCCTTGACAAAATGCAAGGGGGTGGCCTTGAAGATGCATAGGGGATCTGTCCTACTTTTCACCAGATGATGCTGATCTTTAAGGAATTGTCCGCCTGAATCACGGACAACCAATCCATTGATGCCAATCATCGACAGGCCTATTTGATCCAATGAAAATTTTTCAAGTCCATCAAATAAAGGGCAGCTTTCATGAAGTTTCAGCTACAGTAAAAGGGAAATCAGCTAGAGGACAAAACTGCTATAGCACCTAGGCACTAAAAGACAAAATAGGGAAAAAAAATAGATGTATTTTAAAATTGATGAATATTGTGGGGTAGGTGAAGCCCTAGTGTAATAAAATCTAGGCCACACAATGTAATTCAATCCTAACCATTCATTCGGGCTTTGGAAAACTATAAATAGGGGTCTCCCCCTCATTTGTAAATGGTTGGAGAGCTAGTGTAAAAAGAATTTGCAGCAATAGAAGACAAGATTGCATGATTTTATGGATGTTCTCTTTGATTTTGCTCATCTTGCATGCATGGTTCTACTTCCTTTTTAATTTAGTTGTTAGTTTCTTGAATGGAAGTGGTGATGGTGATTGTTGTTTCAATATTTGATGAATTTCCATCTCATGCTTTTTGTGGTTTGTTGATGATGAACTACTTTGTAAATCTAGTATGAGCTTCCTTCCTTTATTGCTACAAATTAGTTCGATTGCATGTGTATGATGTGTGTGTGTAAGCTAAAAAAATTGTAGTTCTTAGAAGATTGCACTAGTTTTGTGTAACTGTAGGATCCTCTTGGCCAAGAAAAATCCAGTTTAGGGAGTTTATCTACTGTAGCAGGCTCCATGATCACTGTTCATTCATAGTTTCAGGTCTAGGAACCTCTTCTCTTCCTTGCCTGTTTTTCCTTTTTTTTAATAATTAACCTATGCTAAGGTTCATTGCACATTGTAATGCTAAATCCAATGATATAATAGATTTCAAGATTACTATTTCAACCTGTAGCATACTCACAACAACTCTCCCATCTTAAGAACTCCATTTGAAGATCTAACTTCCCCACTTTGTGACTCATTTGTAAGTCCACCTTGTGATTCGAGCAAATCACATGAAACAATTGAGATATTCCAAACACTGTCAAGACCTGATATTAGAGACCTTGGGATAGTGTTCTACAATTTGATCGTGGAAGATTGTATTTCAAGAGAGGTGATGCACCTATGCATTACTTGTGTTGTGAAAAGCATAAAAAACACATCAACAAACCCAAATAAAGAAAGTGCAAAACTAATCAGAAGTAATGGGATAGCTAAAGCTGCTAGTTTCCCTCCCACTTTGGATGTCTCCGAACTAGTAATGGCTTGCAGGGAAGCATATCGGCCGGAAACAAGAACTATTGTTGACAGGGATGGGAACATGTTGGCCGACATGTCAGCCTCAGGAATAATGAAGACCTTCCATATCCTTGTCTTTGGGGAGATGGAATTACCAACTATCATGGAGTGCAAGGAAATGTGGGATGAAGACCCCATGAGATGCAAGAAACTTATAAATTAATATTGGCTTAAGGAGAAGAGGGGTAGTGCTGCAAAAGTTCCTCAAGAGCTCTTTCATAGTGATTTCTTCGAGGACTATCATAATTTAGTCACCCTGCTAAGAAGAGTAATGGGACTCCCTACTGCGGCCTATTTTTAGGAGTGGATGGTCTACTTCATCGAGCAAATTCTCTGCGGAGAGGATACTACATTTTACTGGGGAGGAATAATCAGCGATTGCTTCCATGAACAATTTATGAATGTTAAAAAGACCTCCAAGTTCTATATGAATTCCTATCTAGTATATTCACTGGCCAATCAGAGGCATTACAATGGTTTATTCAGAGCTCCAAACAAGGAGCCTGGAAGAGAACTCAAGGCTTATGATAAATACCCAAAGCTACAATTCAGAAATTTCAAGAAAGACGACTACAGGTTAAATGCTGCTTTCATTGGTTATATCATCCATCTGCTCGGAGGTGATTTTGAGAGAAGAGTCTCCCATAGTGCTCGAGCCTTCCTCAAGCAATATTCTTTTTTTTTATCCAATATCCTAAGTTCACATACTACCGTGCCCAAGGGTTCTCATAAAGATCGAGCAAGCTACCCCAATATCCTAATGACCAGATAATATTGTTAGAACTTTCTTGGAAGCTGCGACACATTCACACCCTCTTCAACAACAAGAATCTAGTAGGGGTCTCTTATCCCCTTACTCTCGGAAGGAACTGGCTGAATATCATCTCAAATCCCACTCGGCCAAACTGTGGATGGATCCATATGGTCGTATTATAAAAGAAATTGGACAAGAGTATGCCCATCTTCACAACGTTGAGGACTTTTGGGCCAATTGTAAATATGACTTTGAAGTGCGAATAAGGAACTATATGCGGATGACCACATACTTTGTAAAGAGGGTGAACTTGTTTCTGGTGCCCGATCAGCTAGAAGAGGAGAGCACTATGATTGAACCCAGGTATAATGCCATTGCAAATCTGCCACTGCCATTGATTGATTGGGATGAGAAGGAGGTTGATGACCTTGACATTCTCACCAAGCCCATTGAGGCTCGAACAAAAACATGGATTGGTGGGCAAGTTGTCAGATTGAAATAATAGGGGGTCGTCCTGACATATAAGGGGCTCGAAAGTGAGCCAAGTGGATATGATGGTGGGACAGTGGCTACATCGACAGGAGAAACATCAAAGTCCCCTCCATCCACTCGTTCAAGGAAGAGAAAAGAGACTAACGAGGAGCCGTCTAATTCGAAGGTGTACGCCATAAAGGCCTCAAAAGGTGAACCTTCCAAAAAACATAAGAAATCAAGAAACATCATCAAGATGCCAGTAATTCAAGAAGATCCACTCCATGAGGGAGAAGAAATGGAGACTAATCAGCCAAGGTCTCCACCTATCTCATCCACTACTGCAATCACTATTGTTGTTGCCACCACCCCGCTTATCCCACATGCAACAGTTGCTACCTCTCCACTTGCCGTGGACACCATTGTCCACCTTGTCTCTACCTCTCCCATCGCGTAGGTAATATTGGTGGACTCCTCCTCAACCACCACCTCACCAATTTCCTCATCATCCATGTCTCCATCCTTTTCTCTCCCAACTGCCACTGTGACAACTGAAATGCCTGCCCTCGCCCTCCCATAATATTTTGTTAAGTATATGCAAATGTACCATCTGAGCTCTCGAGGATGTTTGCAAACCCAACAGTGTAGGCTGCAATTGCCCAAGTAATAACCAATCTCCTATTTCCAACTCCTCCTACTGATCCACCCACAATGGAAGCCACCATGCAGATTTCTAAGGAATTGGATCGACAAAAATAAATGGAGGCGACCAAGGGGTTAGAAGAAGAGGCAGACGATTACCATGAGCACCCCATATATGAGCATAGAATAATTGACGAAGTCACCTATGAGTCCTCTAGTGATGATGGTGAGGGCCTGGATACAAAGATTATTGAAGAAACATCTGATCCTGAGCTCGATGCAGAGTTGGCCAAGAAACTCAAAGAGATTGAAGATAAGGAGGATGAAAGATAGCCTATTAGTGAAGAAAGGGTTGCTGACACAAAAGAAAAGGGTGATAAATATCTAGTCGAAGAACATGACCACATCCCTGGACATGATAGGGAGATGCTCCCTCGTGATGAACAAGAAGAAAATGAAGAAGATAAGCCTGAAAGAGAGGCTGAAATTCATGAAAACCCAAGGATTGAGCAGCCTGAGGAGCATGGGAATGAAAAGGAGGCTGAAGGGGAAGACAACCCCAAGGAATTCCTTCTCATCAAAGTCCTATCAAATGCACGGTGTTCATCCAGGACTCCGATAAAGACAAGGAAGATACGAGGACAAAGCAAGAGGCTTTGAATGATAAAGAAATTGAAATCAGAGAGGATGAAAAGGAGGGTGACCAAGAATAACCCAAGGAAAAGTCCTCGATGCCTAACAGGTTGGAAAAGAAACTAGAGAAGAACTCTCCTGCTCCTAAGGACCCAAAAATGAGACTAGAGGCCATATTGGCCCAAGCCCAATTCGGCACCAAGAAGGAGAAGAAACCCAAAATCAGATCAAAGGTAACGATGGATGCCTCTGGATCTAGAATGGTGTAGGTAGCTACACTGGTGGTGGGAGAACAAGGAATAAGTTACAACATCTACACCATCGACTTGGGAGTGGCCACCAGGGATCCAGAAGTAGATCACCTCCAAGAATCTGTCACCACTGTGGTGCATCTGATTCGACAAGATAAAGTTTCAAAAGAAGAGCTCAAAGCATAGGTGGCTGATCTGACAGCTTACATCCAGCAGTGGTCATCAAAAGACTAACAACCTACCACATCCTCAACCCCACCACAATTTCTATCCAAAGAGCAGATAGACAAACTGGAGAAAATAAATAATTTGGATAAGACCATAGAGAGCTGCTTCTGGCAGGTCTTGGATATCAGAAACATGGGCATCAATCGCGTTGTTCAGATAAAAAACAAATTCTTGGATGTGTGAAAGTCTCTTAAGGGTACCAGGAAAATTTGCACTGACTTCCCCAGGAAGTATGAGTTTTCCTAATCGAATATTGAGGCTATCCTCAAGCTGCCAAGTGAGATTTGGGAGAAAGAGTTTGCATTCAAATAGGATGATCACTGGTTGATGGATATATTGAAGTGAGACTTTGAGAATTGAAAAGAAAGATTGGATCAGGTGCTTGAAAAGGTAATTCCAGACATCGATTGGGCCAAGGAGTTTTGGAAGGATTGTAGCTGATATTTGAAGCTAATGACACGATACGATGTGCCTGACATCCAAGTTAATATAGAGAAGATAAAGCCTCACTTCCAAAAGAATATAGAAGAAGGAATGTTGAGCATGATTACCACTGATTTCATGAATTTTATTGCCTGAGCCTTTGCCCAGTCTGAGCTGTTCAAGGACCATGCTGCCAAATGTGATGAAGACTGGGAAAAGCTCATTGACAATTCCAAATAATGGAGTTACCAAGTGTTGCGATCCAACATCATAGAGGTCGATAAGCTCTAGTTGGTGATTCTAAAGTTCATGGAGTATGCAGTGTTGAAGAAGCAGGAGGGAAACCCTATTATTGATTAAGATTTTCTAACAGAATAGCTGCAGCAATAGAGTAATCAACAAGAAGACAAAATGCTACAATGCTGCCACTAAAAGATAAAATAGGGATATGGATAAAATTGTATTTTAAAATGTAATATATTGTGGGGGTAGGTAGAACCCTAGTTTATAGGGAATCTTGGCCACACTGTAAATGTAAATTAATCTTGGCCACTCATTCTACTTTTGGGTCACTATAAATAAGGGACCTCCTCTCATTTTCAAGAGAGAGTTGAGTTGTTGTAATGACATGCTGCATAAATTTTAATAGAAATACATTGACTTTGGTGGATTTCTAAGTTTATTTGCATCTTTCATGATTCTTCTCTCATAGTTAGATGATTTAATTAGATTTACTTTTTTGTTCCATTTCCTTTTAGTTTTCTTTGGTAGATTTAGTGATGTTGCTCTATGGTTGTGAATATTTCTACTGCGTAGATGCCTTCTTTGTCCATACTTTTGGCGGTTTGCTACTGGTAGATGGCTGTGTAAAGTTAGTCTAGACTTAAATTCAAAGCTTCTTTAAATTTTTTGTCTTTGTTCATGCATGCATATGGTTAATGAATGATAAAACATCTGTAGTCCTTAGAAGATAGCATAAATTTCATGACACTGTGAAATTTTTGGTTAAGTGAAATTTTATTTTAAGGAAGTCGTCCACAGTGGGGACCTCCATGATCACTATTCATTAGTAGTTGCAGGTCCAGGAACCTCTTCTCTTCCCTACCTTCTTTACTTTTTTTAATAAGTAACCTATGCTAACGTTCATTGCACATTGTAAATCCAAATCTTAAATAAAAAATGGAGTTCAAGACTGCTGTTTGAATCTGCAACAAGCGTACAATAACTTTCCCACCTAAAAACCTCCATTTGTAGATCCGATTTCCTTCCAGCCTAACTTTCGTAAGTCCGCCCTATGATTACTAGCAAGATCACATCAAACATCAACTGAGATATTCTATGCAAGTCATGACCTGACACCCGAGAGACCTTGGGGTAATTTTCAACAACTTGTTGGATATTTCCTTTCAAGAGAGGTAATGAACCCACGCATTGCCTGTGTTGAGAAAGTGTGCAAAAACACCCATCAACAGAACTGGCACTAGAAGGAGGGCCTTTTTGGAGCTAAGTTGGTTTGAATTGGGTCTTTCTACCCTGAGAGATTTTACAAAATACTTAGGTGTATACCAAACAAAGGGGAATTTCAAGAACTACTACCCCCTACTCGAGCTAAGAGATCCAAGAAAGGGGAAGCCTTCGCCTCCAACACATTCGACCAGCCCATTCCGATTTCACCATCATCTCCTTCTATCTATTCATCTCTATCTTCTCCCTCATCTTTGGCAGCACCTTCTCCCACTCATCCGCTTCAAACAATCTTCTTGGTTGTTGCTTCCACCGGGCTAAACACTGCCTTCCAACCCAACACAGTCCCACTTTCGGGTGTTGTCCCGCCGACTGATGTCTCCCTTCTGCAACCTAAAGTTAGTCTAGCGCAACCACCTCCACCACCTCCTCCAATGGTGTGGTTGGCCAATAATCTGTCCCCTTTGTTCTTCAACATGTACCATGACATTCCAAAAAATCCCAAAAGATTTTGCACGAAGTTCAACCCCTAGGATCCTTAGAGGATAGTGGAGGAACATATTCAGATTTTCGAGATAGCCTTGAAGACTATGCAGATCATTCATGAGGATGTGGATTGCTGGCTCTTTCCCTACTCCTTGGGGGAAGAGACCTTTTAGTGGTACGTCAACTTGTCGGCAGAAACTATCAACACATGGGACCTCCTAAAACATGCATTCTTGCAAAAATTCAAGATTCTGATCAGTCCTTCGAACCTGTACAAATAGCTTATGTCCATCTGAAGAGAGGTCAACGAACCGATCAAATCCTTTAATGATCACTTCCATAGGGAATATACTTGATTGTAGGACCCTTATGTGCTCAATGATGCTGTTGTTTTACCGATTTATTATGCGGCATTGGACAATCTCACTTCAACATTAGTGAAAAGGATGCAACCACTTCCTACTAGATTAGTTGATGCTTACGCAAAAGTCGTCATCACCAGTACAAACTTGGGATAAAATATTTTTGGTCTGCTGCCCTCTTTGGGGCAGGTTGCTCATCCTTCGCAAATTCAAGGGCTTAGTCAAGCTCTGCAACATCAGACATCCTTCATGAATCTGGTACCGTAGCTGCCCATAGTGCCTCATCTGGGACAACCAATGAACCAAGCACCTCCGGTCCCATAGTACTTGCTCCCCCAACCACAATAGGTCCATTCTCAGCCACCCCAAGTGCTGACATACCTTCAAGCTTTTGAGTTCCTACCTGCTCATCAAAATCACCCGGCTGCACAACCAATTTTCCTTCAAAATTTAGCCTCACAGCCAAGCAACATGAAGAATGGTCGGATTGATGAGCTGACAGAGATGACCCACTTGAGAAATCAAAACAATCAGTAACAAGCTTCGCAGAGAAGCATCCAGGCCAACCTCCATCGGGACAACCATGACAGCTGTGACAACTGTGACACTAACACATCTTCAGGGCAGACTTATGATAGGGTCCAAAATTCAGGGCAAAATTTTGACAGAAGGCCCTCCCAAAGACATAATCAGGCATGGAACACAAGACTGAACAATGGCGACGTTCCTACTCCCTTGGGCCAGCCTAATAATAATGACAAGACTACAAGCAAAGTCTACTTAGTCGAGGCTGCCTTATCCGGTTGGTGTTGCATCCATAAAACGAGTCGACATTCCGAATTGGATTGTCCAAAATTCTTGACAACTGCTAAATTTTTTTAGATTGAAGTCCAAAATGTTGTGGATAGCTCAGGATGCAGAGACATCATCCCTTTCGAATTGTACAACTCCTTAGTGCTGGTCATCAACCAGGCTCCCTTCCCAAAGGCTAAGAGCAACATGCTAAAAAAGGAGGACGCCACTACAATCAACGACAAGACGGAGGAGGTAAGTATCGAAAGTCCTTTGGATCAACTTTTTGATTCAGTAGATAATGGTCCCATAGATGAGGAAGAGTTGAGAGAGGACGAGGTCCAAATGTTTCATCAAAGGGCCACTCCATATGATTTAAGAAATAGACAAGTTGGTGGGCACACTGGTTCCTTTCACAACCTCCACTCCATCTAATAATTTCAGTACCCCTCCTGACCCAAATGCCAGCAACAACTTGGGTTATCCACACGTACCTACGCGGTACTTTCACAAGAATAGGCAGTAAAATCAAACCCAAAACCAACCTATTGGCCCCTCCTAGAGTACCTCTTATGATGTTGAAATTGAGCAAATAGGAGAATATATTGCAGAAGAATTTAAGAAGGTTAAGTTAAGAATGTCTACCTTCGAGCCGCTCAAAGTCCCAGCTGTTAGGAATGAATTCTTTAGGATGATCAATGGGACCCCTTCATCCAGACCAATCTAGGACACACCACCAAGAAGGGTCTCTGTTGAGGATCAATAGAGTGAGCCGGTTGTGCAACAAGTTTTCAACAAGAAAGCTAATATGCCTGCAAATCAACAAGTAAATAAACAACCCGCTAAGGAAACAGATCAGACACAAGCCCAAAACAAGGGTAGTGATAAAGATAAGGGTCAGGTGGCCCAAGGGGATTTTTGTGGAGGATTGTTTCAAGGAAAATTCGAAACCCCTCCCTTCCTGACCACTATCAGAGTGTTTGGGAAGAATCTCCATAATTTCTTGTTGGACTCGAGAGCTTCTACCAACATCATGCCTTTGAGCGTGTGCAAGGCTTTAGGGATAGTTCCAAATCCTTCCCGATGTAAAGTGACACAACTTGACAAGACTGAGATCAACATAGTTGGTGAGATCAACAAAATAACCATGCAGATTGTTGTTGATCCCAGAATACAAAAAACCATTGACATCCAAGTTGTAGATATCCCCAACACCTATGGCATAATTTTAGGAAGGTATTTCACAAGAGCATTGAATGGATATGCCACAACAGATTACTCCCACCTGTGGCTACCAGGAAGATAGTTCAACCGGGTCAATAGTAGGTCTCCATGGTTGAATCGGCGCTCACACGTAACATGGCCTGGAAATGGATGCCAAATCAGATTTAAATAGATTAAGAGCCACGCATGAAGTTTATGATCACAAAATATAACAACACAAATGAAGTTTTGTTTGCTTAAATATAATTAGAAAATTATTCTCTGGTGTCATATTCAAATGAACAAGAATGCTTTGAAGAAGAAGCAACCGGGGAGGTTCTTCTTGTATTGTGCAGTCCATCTACTAACTTAGCCTGTGCCCCTCAGAGCACGAAAAATGTTGATTGAGTCAAATGAAGAAGAATCACGTGAGGATGGGAACCTTGGATTGCTAGATGGCTTCCAGGAATTTATGGAAAAATATGTATAAGATTAGCTCAGTCTGGGAGCTAGAATTAATTTTCAGGAACTCCTGTTGCCTAGTTGGTGCAGGGTGCACAATGCTGCTCATTCATAATTTGAATGTTGTTTATGTCAGACAACAATTGAGCATATCAAAGGATAGATCACTGAAAGAGAGGAAGTGCAGTCAACATCACCAAATTAGATACATTTGGAATCCACACAACCTCAAAAGGTTGTTGAAATGAGGTTGCCATCAAAAGAAGAAATTAGATCTATTAATTCCAAGATCAAGGACTCTCCTGGGTTTTGGACGTTGCGCTTTGACGGGTCCAAATCCAAGCATGGAGCTGGAGCTGGCTTTGAGCTAATTAGTCCCAAAGGTAAGTTGTACTTCTCTACTTATAGACTTCAATTTTATGGCACCAATAATGTAGTAGAATATGAGGCATTGGTCTTGGGACTCCTCATGGAATTAAGAAAAGGTGTTAAAATGTTACAAGTCTTTGGGGATTCAAAATTGGTCATAAAACAAGTAAGAAAGCTCTATTCTTGTTATGTCCAGAGACTAACTAATTATAGAAATAGGGTATGGGACCTATTGGAAGGACTAGATGCATTCAATATCCAGTTGATCCCATGCTCTCGAAATCACATTGCCAATTCCTTAACACAAGCGGCTAGCACCTTGCAGCCATTGCCATTGTCTGGCCTCAAAAGGTTTACCATTGAGCTCACTTCCATTCCATCTATACCAGACAATGTGGAAAATTTCTAGGTATTCATTGATGATAAACACATCCTAGATTTTATCACCAGTTCCAATGTGTTTTCTACCCAAATAATTGATGAGGTTGAGCCTGAAGAGGCCGAGCTAGATATAGAAGGGGTCATCAATATCAAGACCAACACTATCCTGAGAGGAATGGTCCAACTAGAACATATATTTGACCCGGATTAGATCAGAGGACATGAACAACAGGAAAAGAGGGACTCCACCAATGACCAGTGTGATACCTATAACCTTAGAATGACTGAGGATGCAAAGGATATGTTTATTGGAAAGGTGTGCACACCAGAAGAAAGAAAATTTATAGTGGATTCTTTACGAAAGTACCACGACATCATTTCTTGGAGTTATAAAGACTTGAAAACGTATGATAGATCAATCATCACTCACACCATCCCTCTCAGACCAGATGTGAGACCATTCTAACAATGACATCGTCTTGTTAATGCTTTGCTGGAACCAATCATATAAGGAAGTGCATAAGTTGTTTTCTGCCAAGCTTATTTTTTCGATTAGGCACTCCACGTGGGTGGCTAATATGGTTCCAGTTAGAAAAAAGAACAGAGAAATCAGGTTGTGTGTTGACTTCTGCAATCCAAATAGAGCTTCAAAAAAGGATATCTATCTTGTGTCATCATTGGGTGAAGTATTGCAGATAGTTAATGGCTCCCAGATGATCTCTTTCTTGCACAGGTACTCAGCGTACAATCAAGTTATGGTGCAGTATGAAGATCGACATAAAACAACATTCACCACCAAGTGGGGAACCTTTGCCTATCGACGAATGCCATTCAAACTCATCAACGCTGACCACACCTTTCAACGCGCAATGGAAATTTCCTTCAAGGATCCAATCAGAAAATATATAATCATCTACATGGATGATTTGACCATATTCTCAAAGCAATGAAATGATCATGTTGTTGATTTGTGCAAAGTTTTTCAGAGGTGCCGAGAATTTGGTGTCCCTCAATCCGAAGAAGTGTATCTTTGGGGTCACCGAAGGAAAATTGCTTGGACATGTCCTCTCAGAAAAGGGAATCTCCATTGACCTCGAACGTATCCAGGACATCATGAAGATCCAGTTGCTAGGAAACAAGAAAGATTTAAAGTCCTTCGGGAAGATAAACTTCATCCAAAAATTTATTATAGGCTTTGCAAAAATTGTCAAGCCACTCAATGCTATGTTAAAGCAAGATGCCAAGATTGAGTGGATCCCAGAGGTGAAGCAAGCCTTTGAAGAGATCAAGAAAGCAATTGATGACGTGCCTATGCTGGTCAACCTTGACTATCTGAAGCCATTTTATATTTATTCATTTGCTTTAGACCTCTCATGTGACAGTATACTGACTGAAAAAGATGATGATGAGAATGAGCACCCAATTGCCTTCAGTGCCCCATTAAAGGACGTTGAGCTAAGATATCACAATGTTGAAAAGAAGGTGTATGCTCTCATCTGTGGAGTCAAGAAATTCAGGCATTACATCTTGAGAAACAAAGTGTTTGCCATCGTGCCCGACCCCGCAGTAAAGACATTGCTCATGCAAAA
>CM021102.1:800139189-800152419 GCA_007115665.2 Sequoiadendron giganteum | reverse complement strand
TGGAAATGGATGCCAAATCAGATTTAAATAGATTAAGAGCCACGCATGAAGTTTATGATCACAAAATATAACAACACAAATGAAGTTTTGTTTGCTTAAATATAATTAGAAAATTATTCTCTGGTGTCATATTCAAATGAACAAGAATGCTTTGAAGAAGAAGCAACCGGGGAGGTTCTTCTTGTATTGTGCAGTCCATCTACTAACTTAGCCTGTGCCCCTCAGAGCACGAAAAATGTTGATTGAGTCAAATGAAGAAGAATCACGTGAGGATGGGAACCTTGGATTGCTAGATGGCTTCCAGGAATTTATGGAAAAATATGTATAAGATTAGCTCAGTCTGGGAGCTAGAATTAATTTTCAGGAACTCCTGTTGCCTAGTTGGTGCAGGGTGCACAATGCTGCTCATTCATAATTTGAATGTTGTTTATGTCAGACAACAATTGAGCATATCAAAGGATAGATCACTGAAAGAGAGGAAGTGCAGTCAACATCACCAAATTAGATACATTTGGAATCCACACAACCTCAAAAGGTTGTTGAAATGAGGTTGCCATCAAAAGAAGAAATTAGATCTATTAATTCCAAGATCAAGGACTCTCCTGGGTTTTGGACGTTGCGCTTTGACGGGTCCAAATCCAAGCATGGAGCTGGAGCTGGCTTTGAGCTAATTAGTCCCAAAGGTAAGTTGTACTTCTCTACTTATAGACTTCAATTTTATGGCACCAATAATGTAGTAGAATATGAGGCATTGGTCTTGGGACTCCTCATGGAATTAAGAAAAGGTGTTAAAATGTTACAAGTCTTTGGGGATTCAAAATTGGTCATAAAACAAGTAAGAAAGCTCTATTCTTGTTATGTCCAGAGACTAACTAATTATAGAAATAGGGTATGGGACCTATTGGAAGGACTAGATGCATTCAATATCCAGTTGATCCCATGCTCTCGAAATCACATTGCCAATTCCTTAACACAAGCGGCTAGCACCTTGCAGCCATTGCCATTGTCTGGCCTCAAAAGGTTTACCATTGAGCTCACTTCCATTCCATCTATACCAGACAATGTGGAAAATTTCTAGGTATTCATTGATGATAAACACATCCTAGATTTTATCACCAGTTCCAATGTGTTTTCTACCCAAATAATTGATGAGGTTGAGCCTGAAGAGGCCGAGCTAGATATAGAAGGGGTCATCAATATCAAGACCAACACTATCCTGAGAGGAATGGTCCAACTAGAACATATATTTGACCCGGATTAGATCAGAGGACATGAACAACAGGAAAAGAGGGACTCCACCAATGACCAGTGTGATACCTATAACCTTAGAATGACTGAGGATGCAAAGGATATGTTTATTGGAAAGGTGTGCACACCAGAAGAAAGAAAATTTATAGTGGATTCTTTACGAAAGTACCACGACATCATTTCTTGGAGTTATAAAGACTTGAAAACGTATGATAGATCAATCATCACTCACACCATCCCTCTCAGACCAGATGTGAGACCATTCTAACAATGACATCGTCTTGTTAATGCTTTGCTGGAACCAATCATATAAGGAAGTGCATAAGTTGTTTTCTGCCAAGCTTATTTTTTCGATTAGGCACTCCACGTGGGTGGCTAATATGGTTCCAGTTAGAAAAAAGAACAGAGAAATCAGGTTGTGTGTTGACTTCTGCAATCCAAATAGAGCTTCAAAAAAGGATATCTATCTTGTGTCATCATTGGGTGAAGTATTGCAGATAGTTAATGGCTCCCAGATGATCTCTTTCTTGCACAGGTACTCAGCGTACAATCAAGTTATGGTGCAGTATGAAGATCGACATAAAACAACATTCACCACCAAGTGGGGAACCTTTGCCTATCGACGAATGCCATTCAAACTCATCAACGCTGACCACACCTTTCAACGCGCAATGGAAATTTCCTTCAAGGATCCAATCAGAAAATATATAATCATCTACATGGATGATTTGACCATATTCTCAAAGCAATGAAATGATCATGTTGTTGATTTGTGCAAAGTTTTTCAGAGGTGCCGAGAATTTGGTGTCCCTCAATCCGAAGAAGTGTATCTTTGGGGTCACCGAAGGAAAATTGCTTGGACATGTCCTCTCAGAAAAGGGAATCTCCATTGACCTCGAACGTATCCAGGACATCATGAAGATCCAGTTGCTAGGAAACAAGAAAGATTTAAAGTCCTTCGGGAAGATAAACTTCATCCAAAAATTTATTATAGGCTTTGCAAAAATTGTCAAGCCACTCAATGCTATGTTAAAGCAAGATGCCAAGATTGAGTGGATCCCAGAGGCGAAGCAAGCCTTTGAAGAGATCAAGAAAGCAATTGATGACGTGCCTATGCTGGTCAACCTTGACTATCTGAAGCCATTTTATATTTATTCATTTGCTTTATCTCTATGTGACAAGATAATAACCGAAAAGATGATGATGAGAATGGAGCACCCAATTGCCTTCGCCTCCCATTAAAGGACGCTGGAGCTAAGATATCAATGTTGAAAAGAAGGTGTATGCTCTCATCTATGGAGTCAAGAAATTCAGGCATTACATCTTGAGAAACAAAGTGTTTGCCATCGTGCCCGACCCCGAAGTAAAGACATTGCTCATGCAAAATGAGTTGGGAGAATTCAAAGCCAAGTGGGTGACCCTGCTATAGGAATATGATATGGAAATTCAATCGATGAAATTGGTTAGAGGGCATGCTCTTACCCAAACAATAGCTGAAGCAACAACAAAAGTTGGGCCTGAACTTATAGTTCAACAATACTAATTAGAGGATGTTTCTCCAAGAGAATGGTATGACAACATAGTGTATTATCTGTTGAATCACAAATGTCTGCCTCGCTTGTAGGGAGTCCAAATTTTTTGAGAGGATGATACTATTGGCCTACTTGGCCTTCATGCCAGATACCATAACCATGTCCAAGGCGATGTCACATTTTCCGTGATCAAAGAATGAATAGAGAAAAGAAATGGTTGCTGTCCCACCTAACCGGTCCCGGATAAGACCGCTCACATAATGGGGTCTCGAATTTCCATTGGAGAATGGAGCCGAGGAATTGAGGGATGGAAAGGAGGATGGAGCCTTGAAAGATGGACAAAGGATGAATGGATGGACGGAGGACGGAGGACAGGAACGGATGGATGGAAATGGATGGATGGATGGAGGATGGAAGATGGATGGAGGAAGGAGGAGGAAAGGAAGGAAGGAAGGAGGAAGGATGGATGGATGGAAGGAATGGAATGGAGGAATGGAATGGGACGGGATGGATGGAGGAAATGAGGATGGATGGAGGAATGGACGGATGGAAGGAATGGAATGGATGGATGGATGGAATGGAAGGAAGGAATGGAGCCGAGTGGAAATGGATGGACGGAATGGAATGGAGTGGAGGAGCCCAGGAATGGATGGATGGAGGAAATGGATGGATGGATGGAGGAAATGGAAAGAATGGAATGGAATGGATGGAGGAAGGAATGGAATGGAGGAGGAATGGATGGAAGGATGGACGGAATGGAAGGATCTGGAATGGAAGGAATGGAAGGAATGGAATGGATCCTCTCGCCAGCCCATTAATTCGTTGCCGCAAAAATGTAACGAAGGAAATGCAAGGAAAAATCTGACCCCAGGTTCGGTCCACCGGGTTGCTCCCATCAGACTTCTATCCCTGGCCCGCCGTTTCTCATGGCCATTCCTCAATGGCTTCCCGGCCTTCTTGACCCAATGTGCTCAAAAAACTAAGTTATTGACTAGACGTCCTTCAGCCTTGCGGGTTCCGGACTCCGAAACTCAGCCCCTGGAATGCCATTTCTCCGAAGCCATTCCAAATGGATAACACCTGACAACTTTCCCTCTTCATGGTTCTAGGTGCCTTGATGATGATCCAAACACCTTCCTATTTGGAAATAAATATTGACCCACATGCTGAAATTTGACCCTCTCCCACATGAACACTTCAAATTATCCAAATCTAAGGTCGAGAGAAACCATCTGTGTCTCCCTGCCTTGTTTGCCCTTGAAAACAACATTCTGACAAGGGAAGTCTAGCCTCTAGGGTCCAGACCATCCAAATTCCCTCCAGTGAACTACTAATGGTAATTTTGACTAAGTGTTAGATTTTTGAATGATGAATTATCTAATCTAATGATGTTTTGCAGGGATTTGGCTAACCTTTTGTGTCTTCGTGTTTGATTATTCTTTCCTTACCTCTGTTTGTAAGATATATGGAATCAGGTGTAGAAGCCTCGGGAGCAATCGCAGAAAAGGGAAAGAAAACTGCAAAGACTCCTCGGGGAAAAGAAGATAAAGATCAAATGAGATATCAGTTCCAAGGGGCACCATTGCAATCCATAATCACCACCAAGTGGAAGGATATCTCTGACACCAACATCAAACACCTGGATATTGATGATTTCATACAGAGGGTTAGGGTCAACCCAAAGACAAAAAGTGAAAAACTAATCAGAAGCAATGGGATAGCTAAAGTTGTCGGTGTCCCTCCTACTTTGGTTGCCCCCGAACTAGTAATGGCTTGCAGGGAAGCATAATAATCAAAAATAAGAACTATTGTTGACAGGGATGGGAACGTGTTGGCTGACATGTCAGCCTCATGAATAACGAAGACCTTCCATATCCCTATCTTTGGGGAGATGGAATTACCAACTATCAAAGAGTGCAAGGAAATGTGGGATGAAGACCCCATGAGATGCAAGAAACTTATAAATTAATATTGGCTTAAGGAGAAGAGGGGTTGTGCTGCAAAATTTCCTTAGGAGCTCTTTCACAATGATTTCTTTAAGGACTATCACGATTTAGTCACCCTGCTAAGCAGAGTAATGGGCCTCCCTACTGTGGCCTATTTTTCAAGAGTGGATGGTCTACTTCATCGAGAAGATTCTTTGTGGAGAGGATACTACATTTTGGGGAGGAATAATCAGCGATTGCTTCCATGAATAATTTATGAACGTTAAAAAGACCTCCAAGTTCTATATGAATTCCTATCTAGTATATTCACTGGCCGATTAGAGGCATTACAATGGTTTATTCAGAGCTCCGAACGAGGAGCCTGACAGAGAACTCAAGGCTTATGATAAATACCCCCAGCTGCAATTCAGAAATTTCAAGAAAGACTATTGCAAGGTAAATGATTCTTTTATTGGTTATATCATCCGGCTACTCAAAGGTGATTTTTAGAGAAGAGTCTCCCATAGTGCTTGAACCTTCCTCAAGCAATATTCTTTTATGTTTATCCAATATCCTAAGTTCACATACATTCGTGCCCAAGGGTTCTCAGAAAGACTGAACAAGCTGCCCCGGTATCCTAATGACCGAATAATATTGTTAGAACTTTCTCGACAGTTGCAACACATTCACGCCCTCCTCAATAGAAAGCATCTAGCAGGGATCTCTTATCCCCTTACACTCGGCCAGGGAATGTATGAGCTTTTATACTTCCCAATGTGCCCAAAATTCAAAGAAGGAACTGATCGAATATCATCTCAAATCCCACACAGCCAGACCGCGGATGGATCCATATGGCCATATCAGAAAAGAAATTGGATAAGAGTATGCCCATCTTCACAGCATTGAGGACTTCTGGGACAATTTTAAATATGACTTTGAAGTGTGAATAAGGCACTATATGCGGATGACCGCATACTTTGTAAAGAGGGTGAACGTGTTTCTGATGCCCGATCAGCTAGAAGAGGAGGAGAGCACTATGATTGACCCCAGGTACAATTCCATCACAAATTGCCACTAACATTGATTGATTGGGATGAGAAAGAGGTTGATGACCTTGACATTCTCACCAAGCCCATTGAGGCTTGAACTCAAACATAGATTGATGGGCAAGTTGCCCGATTGAAACAACAGGGGGTCGTCCGACATTTAAGGGGATCGAAAGTGAGCCAAGTGGATCTAATGGTGGGATAATGGCTACATCAACAAGAGAAACATCAAAGTCCCATCCATCCACTCTTTCAAGGAAGAGAAAAGAGAATGACGAGCAAAAGTCTAATTCGAAGGTGTACGCCAAAAAGGCCTCGGAAGGTGAACCTTCCTAGAAACATAAGAAATCAGGCAATGTCACTAAGATGCTAGTAATTCAAGAAGATCCACTCCATGAGGGAGAAGAAATGGAGACTGAATAACCAAGGTCTCCACCTATCTCATCCGCTATTGCAACCACTACTGTTGTTGCCACCACCCCACTTATCCCACATGCAGTAGTTGCTACCTCTTTGCCTACGATGGACATCATTGTCCACCTTGTCTCTACCTCTCCCATAATGCAGGTAATATCGGTGGACTCCTCCTCAACCACCACCTCACCAATTTCCTTTTCATCCATGTCTCCATCCTTTTCTCTCCCAACTGCCATCGTGGTAACTGCTATGCCTGCCCTCGCCCTCCCGAAATATTTTGTTAAGTATATGCAAAACGTACCATCTAAGCTCTCGGGGATGTTTGCAAACCTGGCGGTGCAGGCTGCGACTTCCCAAGTGATAACCAATCTCCTAGTTCCATCTCCTCCTACTGAGCCACCCACAATGGAAGCCACCATGCAAATTTATGAGGAATTGGACCGACGACAACAAATGGAGGCGACCAAGGGGTTAGAAGAAGAGGCAAACGATTACCATGAGCACCCCATTTATGAGCATAGAATAATTGACGAAGTCACCTATGAGTTCTCCGATGATGATGGCAAGGGCCTATATACAAAAATTATTGAAGAAACATTTGATCCTGAGCTCGATGCGGAGTTGGCCAAGCAACTCAAAGAGATTGAAGATAAGGAGGCTGAAAGACAACCTATCAGTGAAGAAAGGGTTGCTGACACAAAAGTGGAGGGTGATAAATCTCTAGTGGAAGAATGTGACCACAATCCCGAACATGATAGGGAGATGCTCCCCTGTGATGATCAAGAGGAAAAGGAAGAAGATAAGCTTAAAAGAGAGGCTGAAATTCATGAAAACATAGGGATTGAGAAGCCTGAGGAGCATGGGCATGAAAAAGATGCTAAAGGGGAAGACAACCCCAAGGAATGCCTGCTCATCAAAGTCCCTATCAAACACATGATGTTCATCCAGGATTTCAATGAAGACAAGGAAGATATGAGGACAAAGCAATAGGCTTTGAATGACAAAGAAATTGAAATCAGAGAGGATGAAAAGGAGGGTGACCAGGAATCACCCAAGGAAAATTCCTTGATGCCTGACTGGTTGGAAAAGCAACTGGAGAAGAAATATCCTGCTCCTAAGGACCCAAAAATGAGACTGGAGGCCATATTGGCTCGAGCCCAAATCGAAACTAAGAAGGAGAAGAAACCCAAAATTAGATCAAAGGTAACAATGGATGCCTTTAGATCTAGAATTTTGCAGGTAGCTACACCGGTGGTGGGAGAACAAGGAATAAGTTACAACATCTCCACCATCAACTTGGGAGTGGCCACAAGGGAGAAAAAATTAGATCACCTCCAAGAATCCATCGCCACGGTGGTGCATCTGATTCAGTTAGATAAAGTTTCAAAAGAAGAGCTCAAAGCACAGGTGGTTGATCTGATAACTTACATCCAATAGTGGTCATCAACAAAAGAACAACCTACCACATCCTTGGCCCTGCCACAATTGCTATCCAAAGAGAAGATAGACAAATTGGAGAAAAGAAAGAATTTGGATAAGACCACAAATAGTTGGTTCCAATAGGTCTTGGATATCAGAAACATGCACATCAATCATGTTGTTTAGACAACAAACAAGTTCCTGGATGTATGAAAGTCTCTTGAGGGTACCAGTAAAATTTGCACTGACTTCCCCAGGAAGTATGAGTCTGCCTACCCAAAGATTGAGGCTATCCTCAAGCTACCAAGCGAGATTTGGGAGAAAGAGTTTGCATTCAAAGAGGATGATCTCTAGCTGATGGATGTCTTGAAGCGATACTTTGAGAACCGAAAAGAAAGATTGGAGCAGGTGCTTGAAAAGGTAAATCTAGGCATCGATTGGGCCAAGGAGGTTTGGATGGATTGCAGCTGATATTTGAAGCTAATGATAGGGTACGATGTGCCTGATGTCCAAGTTAATCCAGAGAAAAAAAAGCCTCACTTCCAAAAGAAGATAGAAGAAGGAATGTCAGGCGATATTACCACTGATTTCATGAGTTTTTATGCCTGAGCCTTTGCCCAGTCTGAGCTGTTCAAGGACCATCCTGCCAAATATGATGAAGACTGGGAAAAGCTCATTGATAATTCCAAAGAATGGAGTTACCAAGTGCTGCGATGCTGTGATCTGAGATCATAGAGGTCGATAAGCTCTAGTCAGTGATTCTAAAGTTCATGGAGTATGCAGCCTTGAAGAAGCAGGAGGGAAACCCTATTATTGATGAAGAGTTTTTAACAGAATAGCTGCAACAAAAGAGCAATCAACAAGAAGACAAAACGCTACAGTGCTACCACTAAAAGAAAAAATAGGGATATCCAGACAAAATTGTATTTTAAAATGTAATATATTGTGGGGGTAGGTAGAACCCTAGTTTATAGTGAATCTTGGCCACACAAATGTAAATTAATCTTGGCCACTCATTCTACTTTTGGGACACTATAAATAGGGGACCTCCTCTCATTTTCAAGAGAGAGTTGAGTTGTTGTAATGACATGCTGCATAAATTTTAATAGAAATACATTGACTTTGGTGGATTTATGAGTTTCTTTGCATGTTTCATGATTCTTCTCTCATAGTTAGATGATTTAATTAGATTTACTTTGTTGTTCCATTTCCTTTTAGTTTGCTTTGGTAGATTTAGTGATGTTGTTCTATGGTTGTGAAGATTTCTACTATGTAGATGCCTTCTTTATCCATACTTTTGATTGTTTGCTGCTGGTAGATGGTTGTGTAAAGTTAGTCTGGACTTAAATTCAAAGCTTCTTTAAAACTTTTGTCTTTGTTCATGCATGCATATGGTGAATGAATGATAAAACATCTACAAAAAGATAGCACAAATTTCATGACATTGTGAAATTTCTAGTTAAGTGAAATTTTGTTTTATGGAAGCTGTCCATAGTGGAGAGCTCCATGATCACTATTCATTAGTAGTTGCAGGTCCAGGAACCTCTTCTCTTCCTTGATTTTTTTCCTTTTTTTTAATAAGTAACCTATGCTAAGGTTCATTACACATTGTAAAGCCAAATATTAAACTAGAAATGGAATTCAAGACTACTGTTTGAACCTACATCAAGCGTACAATAACATTTTCTTCTAGCCTAACTTTCGTAAGTCCACCCTGTGATTACCAACAAGATCACATCAAACATCAACTGAGATATTCTATGCAAGTCATGACCTGACACCCGAGAGACCTTGGGGTAATTTTCAACAACTTGTTGGATATTTCCTTTCAAGCGAGGTAATGCACCTACGCATTTCCTATGTTGAGAAAGTGTGCAAAAACACCCATCAACATAATCCCACAAAGCTAAAAGTGAAATACAAGCAACATCTTGTTGAACTAAATTATTTTTTGAAGATCTACGAGGTGGAATCTTAGCATAAGGCTCATGAACCAAGGTAGATGGAAGCGCACAAAGGTTCAAGTGAAAAAATTTATCCTTAGATATATAATCCACTCTAGATGCATAAGAGTGTAAGGGAAAAGGTACAAAGTTGTGTCACACTTTTATAAAGGAAACAACCAACACTGATCTAACTTTTAAACTTGAATCACTAAAAAGTGGCATATATGTTTTGAACTTTGAAATGATGTAAACTACTAAAATGTGTATTTTTTAGCATATTAAATTATGTTTGTACATTTTTAAAAAAAATGAAAATTATTTTAAAATATTTTTTTTATAAATTGACACTATAAATTAGTTGTGATAAAATGATGAAAATTGAAGTTACATGAGATGTCAATTTTTATCTAGTATTTTTTTCCTTCAATTTTTTGTGTGTATTTATAAATTGAAACTTTAGTGCATGGATATATATTTTTTAATTTTGATATATATATATATATATATATATATTTAAATAAATATTTAAAAGTGTGTGTATTAAAACACAATTGTTTCCATTCGATGCCAATTTTCATATTAAATATTTATCTAAAAAAAAATACCATCTTGATATAGTTTCTTTTATCTAGTGCATCATATTTAAAAAAATAAATAAAGTAAGTTTTAGTATTTTTTCTTGACATGGTAATCAACCTAATATTTTGTGTTGATAACCTATTTTTAGTAAAAATAAAAATAATTTATATAAAATATATATGTTTATATATACATATATAAACTACACTTATGAATCTACAAAAGGATATTTTCATATTTAAAAAAAAATGTTATTCACATGAGCAGGAGTTGTTGAAACATCAAAATTTTCAAATAATTTTATGTTTTGGTAAACTAGCTTAAAAGTAGTGCTACATATGCATTTAGTGAACAATTTTAGTTGGAAAAGTTTTGAATAAATCTAACTTAGATAGAATGAATATTAGTAGATTATATGTTTGACCAAAATTTATTTTTAGTTAGAAACACTTAAATTCACTTGTGCTGATAAGTTCGTTGAAAGTGTGACACAACTTTGTACTTTTACTCATAAACTAGTCAATGGTAACAAGATAATTAGGAGAAAAGTGTGAGAAGGCATATAATCAAGATGCATGATCAATTGCAATAATCTCTCTACTTTGAAAGTCTTTGATAAGCATTGAATCAGGTGTGAACTCAATTGTGTGTAATTTGATAGATGGAAAGAAGATTAGAGGATAGTGAAAGAACATGAAACACATCATGAAATGCGTCATCTTTAATATCAATAGATCCTTCCCATAAACACTCATATAAGTATTGTTCCCCATTAGTATGTATGGTGAACTACAAGTCTCATATGAAGAGAACATACCTAAAGATGAAGCCATGTGATGTGAGGCTCCTAAATCAAGAAGCCATTAGTTGGAATAAATACTAGTGGATGCAAGTAGTGCATGCCCTTTCATCTTGTATATTATACTTTCCACACTAGTTGACCTTGATTATCTAGTTATGGAATAAGATGCACCAAATGACATATATGGAGACAACTTAATATGATTCTTCTATAGAAGGTGTTTTAGCTAATCAATCTATTTTGCATAACACTAGTTCTCATCATGTCTTGAATTTTTACAATATAAAAAATTTGGTCTCTCCTTCTTATGTGATCCCACCTTAGAAGAGGGATATGACTCAAGTGTATCCCATGAATGTGATTCCTTTGTTTTCTCATTGTTCTTGGAATCCTTGTGTTTTTATTTCTTGCCTTTGCTATTTGAAGTCTTCTGGTCTTTTATTCCTCGTGTTATAATAAGAGCTTGTGGTTTGTAAGACTTCAATGTGCCTATTTGTACAAAATTTTCTTTCTCTTTAGTGAGTGATGGAAAATAATCAAGTGAAGGAACATTAAATCTAGTACCAAGAGCATCTTTAGTAGCATAAAATGTAGAAACAAACATTAAATAATCAAGACCAAGCTTGGTAAGGATGTGAAGAATTAATTGGGAGGCTTGCTTCCCAATACCACACTATGTCTACTATAATCTAAGAGACTTGATTTTTGTGAAGAAGTCTTGTATGTTGTCAAATATATAGAATTCAAACTAATAAGTTCATTCTCCAATTGAAATCCTCTCAAGATATCTTGCTTCCCAAATAAAGACTCTAATTGAGTCCAAATCTAATTGGGTGTAGTGGAAGAATCAACATGATAGAGGATAGCATGAGACAAAAATTATTAATGTCCGAAAAGTCTCATCACACCTATTAAACCATTTTCTCTTCTTTGTAGCTTCGGTTGGTTCAAGTTCTATACCCATGGCCACTCTATACAACCCTTGTTTTTTTAGATGGATCTCCATTTATTTTTTCCACCCATAGTAATTATATGGAGTGAGTGGAGATATGTGGATTAGATCCATTATTTTGTTTAAACAATTATATAAATTGAAAGAGAAACAATGATATAACCCTCACAATGCAAGAAAAGTACTTACCCTCTTGTTCCAAAAAATGTGACCTTTGATTGCACATTTTTCAAGAAAATAACCAAAAGAGAAAACTTGTGATTTGATAAAAATAATAGGTACTTGGTAGATATTCTAGAAAATCCTCGTCTAATATCTATGTAGAGGGTTGAACTATATTTCCAACAACACAAGAATCACAAAAAACCAAGATCCTTGAGTTAAAAGTTATGACCCTAGAAGCAAAACAACTTGATATGACTTCAAAGGCCAATAAAACTCACAAGTAGTAAAATCTAGAAAAATTAGCAATCCCACTGGATAGGGATCAAAAATATCTTTATGATGTTATATGGTTTACAAAAATGCAAGCTTGTACACCCAAGATATGTCTGATTTTCCGAAACTTGCCTAATTTGGCTTGTAGGGAAAATTGGCGAATAAATAAGTAAGCCCTTGGTCACACACAAGACCTCTAGTGGAGTGTAGGGGGCTAGATCTGGGCCCATAGCCCCTAGTTGCTGATGTGATTGGGTTTGGGGGAGTGTGGGATCGTGTCACATACTAATTATTATCAATTATTTAATTGCAATTATTAATCATGAATTTTGCATGTTTATGTTAGATGATTATAAAAACTAAAATTGAAATTGAAATTGAAATTGTAACTGAAATTGAGATTGAAATTTAAATGCAAATGAAATGATTTTGAATTCATTATTATGAAATTTGGGGTTTGTCATTGCTGATGAAAATTCGAGTGCAAGTGAACGCAGGAACAAGTGAATGGGAATGAAGGTGAGAACATTGATCAGGTAGAGTCGTTTTAGCCATTAGACGTTTATGACGATGATGGAATCTCACACACCACTTAGTTATTAATGTGTTTTCGTGATGATTATATTTGGAAATTTAAAATAATTTTATTTTGATTGCTTAAATTTATGTGAAAAAAGAATATATTTGTTTTAAATGGCAATTTGATTATTTTTGTGAGGAAATTGATTTTTTTATTTAAATAATTAATTCTTTATGTAAAGCTTTTATTTTAGTTTAAAATAATGATGCTTTTTAATTCTAAATTATTAGAATATCCATATATTGTAGAAATATATGTTTAAAATAATATATATTAAATCTAGTTATTGGTTTATTTGTTATTTTCGCAAATAATAAATGAAAGTAGAATTATATATTTGAAGAAA
>CM021102.1:799916435-800139089 GCA_007115665.2 Sequoiadendron giganteum | reverse complement strand
GGATTTATGTTCAATCCTACATGAATAGAGTATGGTGGCAAATAAATATTATGTATTTGTATGAATGTACAAATTTTGTATAGTTGTACAAAAAAAATTCCTTGGAAAATGTGTCCTACAAAAATAATAATCCAAAATCACCCTTCTTATATTTTGACTAAATATTTGATAGTTGATGTTAAGGTTTTTGGGCATTCTGGATGCAATGATCAAGTTTGTTTTGTTCCAAGATGCATCATTTTTTCCCTCATGGATAGATCTCTCAAAATTTAGATAGGATGTTGTAGATTCAGTGCTATGATACCATGCTGAAGTTGATAGTTGAACCCCATAGCTCCCAAAAATCACCTGCGACCAAAATACCTATCACAAAAAGAGATCAAAGCAGCTAATTTTATCAACAACCTCAGAATTATATTGATGCAATAATCTTCTTGAATGAATTTACAACAAATGGATCTTTATTAGAAGGAAAAAATAAAACTCTAAACCAAACCCTAGGTAAGGATTAGATTATCTATCATGACAAGTGTTCTCATCCTATGCTATAAGAAAACATGACCTAAAAATTAAAAAAACGCTCCTAAGTTTAACTTAAGTGAAATAAAGTAAAATGGGCCTAATAATTAATTAATTATTGGATGATTACATTTTTACTCTAACAGTAAAACATGTGCATACATCTCCCTTGAGAGCATGTCATGTACAAAGTGCACAAAGTAATAAAATGATATGTTCTAGTTCTTATATTCTTCTCAACCTAATTCTTTGTTTGGACTATAATTACTTTCATACACATGTAACACATCTAGGTCCTCATTTAGAGAATTTTACCCAAGATCTCCTAGTATCTAGATCATGTGAGATGGACAATTGGAGATGGTCAGAAGGTTATTTTCTTGGAAGATGCTTAGATTGAAAAATAACCCTTAGTTAATGATCCTAATTGGAATTTGATCATGGATGATTTCTAAAGAAAATGGGGAGAACAATTTTTTGATTATTTGGAAATTGATAATGGAGGTGGGAAATTTTGGAAGATATGAAATGCCATACTTAGAATGATAATCAAATAATCATAGTTTTTTCTTTAATGAACTAACTCAATTTTTTACATATTCTAAAATGATAAAAAGAAGATGTAAAATAGGGGGACTTCCAAATATGGGGACTATATAATGAATTCAAACTATGATTTATTATGTGACGATAATATTTCCTTGGAATAAAATTTGGAACATATATAGTATTCCAAAAATAAACACTTTTTTGTGGCTAGTTATTCATAATAGAATTTTGACTACTCAAAATTTGCAAAAGAGAGGTTGTCAAGGTCTAAATAGATGAAATCTTTGCTTTAATAAGGAAGACCTGGTTCAAATCAGTTGTTCACTGAATGTACCTATTCCTAGGAAATTTGGTATAGAATACTTAAATCTATCTAAATGTAGATTGGGTAATGTTACATAATGTAAGAGGTTGAATCTATCAATGGATAACCCCATTCCATAGTGAGAGATTGAAGTGCATTTGGAATTTGACTACATCATATTATGCTTGAGGAATTTGGTTGGAAAGGAATAAATGGATTTTTAGAGATGAAAAAAGAATATCAAAGAGGGGCTATTCCCAAATCAAGACTACAATGATTGAGATAATTAAAACCAAACACATTAACACTCTTAAGTAGTCTTTATAAGAAAATAAGATAACAATGATGTGGGATTTACCATGTGCTCTCCAACTTCTATGTTAAATGCTAATAAAATCATTAAAACAAATTTTAAGTAAGATAGTCTAGTGGAATGTTGGATTGAGCTATATTTTGATGGTGCTTGAAAGAGGAACCTAGGATCTAATTGCAGTCATTCTTTATAAGAGGCTCAAATTGTTGAGAGTAAAGTTTCCTTTTAGATGAAGGTGCTTTATGTTGTAATCCTCATAGCTTTGGAGGCAAATTGAGTGTGATGGTCTTCAACCTTGATTTATTTTAGAATTTGGATCTCGTTAAGCATAAGGCTCATTATGTAACTTTCAAAGGATTGAAGATAGTTTGGATGGGAAATTATGTTCAAGTCGTTCATGGATTATGTTTCTTTTCTATTGATATAACTTACCAGCTTAAATATAATTAAAAATGTTGATGCATGGTCACATAGTTACTCTATTGTCTAGAGCAATATGGTGGTTTTAATGTCTCTTGTTTCCTTTGTTTTGTCCTATGTGAATTCTTTGGGGGATTCCTAAAAATTATTAGGATGATGATGGTTATCCTAATTACACTGATAGGTATTTACAATGAAATTCGTTTCCTTGAGAATCCGTGTACATAAAAAAAGTTGCATTTTCATGTGTCTCTTGGTAACCGATAGAAATCCGTAGATATGTTGTCATTGTGCAGTTGATATTTTTTCCTTTTAGAAATTTCCTTAATGATTGCAACCGCTCCAAAATTAAGGACTAACAAATGAAAATATTTGTCTTCAATTTAGGAAAGTTTTCTAGGTGAGGCAAATAATTAATATCTCAATATAGTTTTTTTCTTCTAACACTTAAAAAAAATATCAGTTAGAATTCTAAAACCCTTGGGTAGAGTTGCAATCAATATTTTATCTGCTTGTCAAGATTTTATTTATGCAAACATTTTTCAAGATTTATGAATTTTGAAGCTTTAGGTAAATCATGAAGGGGATTTTGGTCTTTTTCTTTAAGGTATAACAAGCTTAAGATTTTATTTATGCAAAGATTTTTCAAGATTTATGAATTTTGAAGCTTTAGGTAAATCATGCAAGGAAATTTGGTCTTTTTATTTAAGGTATAACAAGCTTATGATTTAGCGGGTAAAAGCTACTACGGTGTTGTAGGCACTGAATTGGATTTCTCAGCTGCTCATTATTTCAATAATTTCTTCTCAATAGATTGAGTGATTCCTTAGGGATCCATATGCTTGTAGAAATCAAGTGGTCAATAACAAAATGAGATACCTAAGGTTAAGTGATTAATAGTTTATTGTTAGTGTGTTCTTGATTAATAAGATTGTTAATTGTCTTAAGAAGTCAATATCATCCTCAAGCTATATGGCCTTCTTAGTTTTTTTGTATTACTTCATTTTGAGGTAAGAATTTAAGAAATTTCTTTGATAATTTGGGTTTGCTTCATTCACTTTTATTCAAATTGGGTTCTCTAAAATGATTAAAACTTTATTTATTTGCAACATACACTAATTTGTGTCAAATTTATTTTCAACTCAATGACAATCATGAATATATAGTCTTTCTAATCAGACCATTTAACCAATCTGGAAACTTTTTTAGTCATGATCTACTCAAAATTTAAGGTTTCTATCCCATTTTTGGCTTTTGATATCCCACGACCTATGAAATGTGGAGAGACAACTTTAACAAACCATCCCATTACAAAATCTGATAATTTTTTATTCTTTTCTCTATATTTTTTTGTATATTCATAATAACACATTATATATATGAGATATTATGTCAAATAATTCACATGCCTTTGTTGTAGTTGCACATTACATGTGGTATTTTGTCAAATAGTTAATATGTCTCTAAATCCTTTGTTTCCAAGAGTTCAATGTTTTCGAATAATACATGATAAAAATTTCTTTTAGCACACCAACATTATATCATATAAAATTATATTTGAATTAGAATAGCTATATTGACATTTTATTAGTCAATTATTAAAAATATATTTTTTAGTATTTGTA
The DNA here is from genome assembly GCA_007115665.2 of Sequoiadendron giganteum. Classification (NCBI taxonomy): domain Eukaryota; kingdom Viridiplantae; phylum Streptophyta; class Pinopsida; order Cupressales; family Cupressaceae; genus Sequoiadendron; species Sequoiadendron giganteum. The sequence goes on along the minus strand of CM021102.1, from coordinate 800,135,359 downwards.
AACATGATTTACATTCATTTTCATTCATTTTAATTATAACTGATAAATCTAACTAAGGATTGAAATATTATTTATGATATTATAGAAATCAAAATCATAGTTGATATAAAATAAAATTGTAATAAGTGAAATAGGTAGAATTTTTAAAATTATAAAAAAGTAAAATAGAGTTTATGATATTTATAAAAATCAAACTCAAAATTCTAATAAGTGGAAAGTTAGATTTTTTAAAATTTAGAAAATTAAGTATAAAATAAATATTCTAAATTTACTATTTCATATAAAAGTAAGTTTCTAAATTAATAGATATTCAATATATTTTTTAAATGAAATATCATTTGATGTTTTTTATATAGATTTATTTAAGTAATATTTTTCAATAAAAAATATTTATTATTTATAAGGATAAAATATTAAAAAAAGTTAAGTTACTAGACATAAAATTTAAGTTTCTAAAATTTAGAAATTTAAGTATGAAAGAACTTTCCTAAACTTACTATTGCATATAAAAGTAAGTTTCTAAATTAATATAATTAAAATTAAAAATATTGAAAATATTTATAAAAGAAAAAATATTATTTGATGTATTTGTAAAATGTTTTTTTATATTAATAGAATGGAAATAAAACTACAAAGAACAAAAACAATTGTTCTTTTTAAAAAAATAAATGAATTAATATATTGAAAATTAAAAAATTAAATAAAAATGAAATATCTTAAATTTGAAAACATTTCAAAAACAAAAAATCATTCATATTCTATTTTAAGTTTACCTAAGATACAATATACCACATTCTCCATTAATTTTAAGTTTACTTATATGGTTTGAGGTACAATTAGCATTTGTAAATGTTCAAAGTATTATGACTAGGGTTTGTAAAAGTTCAATTATGCTTTGGGTTTGGGTTCAATGACAATTAGGCTTCAATTACGATAACAATCATATAAGAATAATATTATTTTACATTACAAATCTATTTGCCCTTATAATTGTTTTTATAATATATTAATAAATATATATTTAGATAAGCTAATTTTATTAAATGATATATATCGGTGTTTCCTATATAAATTATGTAATAAGATAGATAAGCTAATTTTATTAAATGATATATTTAGAGTTTTTGTAAATAAGATAGGGTCTCAATTATAACCTTGTTTTATTTAAATAACTTTAAAAATAATCATAAATTTTTGATTAATTATCTTCTTTTCAAATGAGAAATCTAATGATATAAATTGAAAAAAAAGACACCAAATAAGACCAAAATCCTACCTAAAACAAATTCCACACCATAAAAACACTTCAAATTCAAATCTTTTAACTCAACCAAAAATAATAATAAAAAAAAAAATATCCCTAAAATAAAATTTACAAACATTATTATACCCAATATTATACCCAATCTTTAACTGAGCAACTCTTTTTCTTTTCTTATAGAAATGTATTAATCCTCAATCATACGATGCTATTCCTTTCTTGCAAAGATCTATTCTAAAAATGATATCGATAATTATCCACTTTTAAGTATTTCATGCATTTGGTGTCTCAATCGCTTCTTTCGGAAGAAAGATCTGTTCCTCTCCCCATTATATTTTCTGGAGACCTCTTTATTGCCTTCAAACTAATGTACACAGTTTGTTTACCGAATCAACATATTCTGGTGGGTTTTACCTGGAATCATGGCTTTCATAAAGCTACCTGCCTAGTTTTAAAGCTCAGGACGACTATTACTATTAGATAAAGATTTTGGCAATTTTCCAAGGCCCTTCCATGCATTTCACTGAAGAATGAAACAGTTATAAATTTGAAATTTTGCCATTATTTTTGGGATTAAAATTTTGAACTGCTGCTAACAGTTGGGGGTTACAAACTGACAGTTGTTGCAGAGATATAATAAGAGGTTTTGTTATTTCAAAATTTAAATAGATTGACTCTTTTCTGGATAGAAAGAAAGTTTATCTTTTTAAATAGATTATGATATGATGAATAAGCATATATCTAAATTACAAATTGTATTTAGATTAAACTGTTATAAATAAGAAAAATCAATTTGTTAAAATCAGATAAGATTTGAACTTCACCTGATCAAATCTCTTAAAAGAATTTAATCTTAATAAATTATATAATAAAAAATATACCATCTTAAAAAATATAAATCCAAGGTTCAAGACAATCACACGTAATTTGCACACCCCTTTAAAGATTGCGAGCCTGTTTCCATGGAGGAAAAGCAGGCATCATTTGATGACTCTAACGATATATTTGGTACTACTCAGAATGACACCCGCCATTAAAAAATGTGAATGTTTGACCAGCCTAAATTTGATGGTTGTATGGACATGTTTAGGTGTGTTTACTGTAAAATATAACATTAAACACATATATATACTAATTAAATTGTGTAATAGTTTTTTCATCATTTTCCTTTCCATATTGGAGAATTTGGATACCGTCGAAAAAAGATTTTGGACATGTCATTAAAAAATTTGTAAGATTATTTATATATTTTAAACGAATAAATGTCACCAAAAAATTGTTTGACGGGCAGAGTCCACCGTCAAATTTTATTGACGTAAAACAACATGGTGGGCTGTTAAATAACAGGCTACTGTAGCTTGGGTACCGAAGGTGCTAAGTTCGAACCCCAATCCTTGAAATTCTATATAATTCTATACCAACCTTCAACTGCCTTTTTCTGACTTCCAAATATCTCAAAGGTGTCTGAGAGCGCGCGGAGGAAAAAACAGATGAAATTATTTGGGAGTTAGCTGGGCTAAAGGTTAGAACAAGTTTTTTCTTGCCATTGGAACAGATAAATGCCCTTAGAAGAAAGATAGAAGCAATTAAATAAACATTAAGAAAAATAAAACAAATCAGATCAATATTTGTTTTTGTTTATCATTTTGATGATAGATTTAGAATTTGATCTGAAATATTGTGTACAATTTATTCAAATAACATTAACTATCTTGACTGTAGAAACAGAATGTTATTATATATATCAAATATTTGATCTTAATGAAGGATACATAGTGTGATCGCAAATTTTGATGGAAAAAATTATACCGTCGATAAAAATACAATATCGATTCATGGACTGTGAAGATCTTATGAAGATAACAATCAATTTCTTCCGGTCATTAAATTATTAAAAGATCCGAAAGAATTGAAGAAGAATTCCTCCACGAAATTACATAATCTTACAACGAACAGTCCATCGGATCGCGAAAAAGGGACTAACAGGTAAAGGAAATAAATAAAGATTGCAGGGTCCAGTTCGTCCTCTGATCACGTAGGATGACCTAAAAACCCTAACTTCAACTGCTTGCAACGATTAATTAGATGATCAAAAGCATTTTACAGCGTAATCAGAAACTTACAAAATTGAAACCTGCCGTCAGCCACCCCTGCGCTCCCCTGCCATTCCCTCATTTATTGAAACTGAAATTCCAGAACGGAAAGCAAATCCTATTCCTGTTATGTATCATACAAATCATGTCTCCCAAGCGGAAGAGGTGTTATCCAAAGCAGCAGAAGATATGGCTTTGGAAAACTCGGCGAAACTGATCTGACCGTCACCGTCTGTATCGGCCTCCCTTATCATTCCTGTCAATTCCTTGACTGTGAGAGCGTGGCCTAGCCTAGCCATGGAGTGCGCCAGCTCCGCTGCTGTGATGAAGCCGTTGCCGTCTCTGTCAAATAACCGGAAGATGGTGCGGAGTTGTTCTTCTGTATACGGTGTTCTCTTTTCAATCTCCTCCTCCACCTCTGCCTCTTTCTCGGGGGCCACGAGCGAGACGAATTCAGAAAACTCAATGAGTCCGTTATTATTTGTATCGGCCTTCTGAATTAGGGCTTCTAGCTGTTCTGGGCTGGGCTTCAACCCCACAGATCGCAACAGTGATCCCAATTCCAGCTCCGTTATGCTGCCGTCCTGGTTTCTGTCGAATGACATAAATATCTCCCGCAATTGCGCGATTTCATCCTTGTCCAGAGAAAGACTCTCGCTTTGGCTCATCTTGGCTGGCTAATATACAGATTTCTTATAACTCAGGGAAGAGATTCTCGTCCTGGGCCAGCGCAAGGGTGATCATGGAGACTGGTTTGTGCTCCTGCGATTGAGGACCAAATAATGAAAAAATCATATCATCTTCTCTCTTTCATACATGCCCAATTTCTGTTTTGGTCAAATTAACCGTAACAATCGAGTCTAGAGTCTAGACTCCATCGCTTGCTCGGTCGGGGGTTCGAAACTTTGTACGGGAGTGTCAATACGCGTTGTCTTCGGAGCCCTTATTTGCTTACGCGTACGCTGCTATATTTCATTTTTATTGACCACGTTAAATTTTGTTTTCCCGTAATTGCCGCTAGCTAAGTCATTCATTTCGGTATTCCTACGCCACCCGGTGATGGTGGGTTGCAACTAATCCGTCGCTGCCACGCGTCCGTCGGAACAAAGTGGGACCCACGGGTAAATAAAAGAAAAGAAATTATATAGCAGGCGGTGAACTCGAGGTTTAACCGACCAACCACAAATGGTGGGCCATCTCTATATCTTATTGCATGCGATCCATTAGATCTCGGTCGTTTTCTTATTTTTCAACTTACCTAGTCATTTCATAATTATCAAGTATTTCCATTTTTATATCTAATTTTAAGACGAAAAGTCAATAGAAATTATTAAAAAATGTGTATTTATGAGATTTTTTTATTTTTAAAACACTAGTTCATTCCAATGGTCCTATCTTTTTAAAACATTATTATTTTAAGTAATCATTTAGTTTTATGGTTGAAGAAACTTGTTTATGAGTTCATAATATTAGTATAAATATCCATTATCAAAAATATTATTTTTATTTATTTTTTTAATTTAAAGGTTTTTCTATTTTATTTTAGAATTATTATTTTTTATTTCTATTACTAACTTTATTGCTATTTTTATTTATTTAAAGATTATTTTATTTATTGAAGAGTTAGTTTATTTTATTTTATCTAATTAAGAGTTATTATATGCTTTTAGTCTTTTAAAAATATATGTTGGTTGCAATTTAGTTCTTATGTACATAGTAACGACATGAGACTTCTTGATATCAATGTACAATGTCATCAAGGTTAATTAATATTTGCAAAAGATTAAAATTGATCTCTTGAAAATATGGGTAGGAGTAATATTTTCCTAGGTGGTAGTTGTATGTCATATTGGAAAGACATTTATTTTTGTATTTGCCTTGGAGTTATAATGAATCTTGGGTGTAGAGTCAAACTTGGGTGCCCATATTGAGAAATATCACTTGAGTTAACTTATTAGAGAAAATAGTAAGTTTTCTTACTACTACTTTTCTTATATATACAATTTGTGCAATGTGATCTAAAATTAGTTAAGTAGGTTGGATCATGAAGGTTGGTACAAGTAGTGATATAACTATAATGTAGGTTGGTACAAGTGTTGTTTGGGCTACTTAGGTTTTTTCTGGGCTAGTAAAGATATCGTACATAGGTTGTTACAAACATCATATAGGTTGTTAGAGGTGTTGTTTAGGTTGCTACATGTATTGTACAGGTTACTATGAGCATTGTGTAGGCTACTATAGACTCAATAACAAGTTACTACATGCATGTTATATCTTGTGCCCTAGAAGACATGAGGTCACTTGAGGAGTGTTTTCTAATCTCATACAAGTTGTGGTGGTATTATTCTTTTGTTGGGATTTTCATGGGGATAACTATTATTACTTTCAATAATAAGAAGCATGCTAGAATGAATATGCAATGGGTGCATGAGTGAAGAAATTTGTCTATAAGTTTGTGGAAATGGTCTAAAACATTATTAGGAGATTCGTGGTGACAATAATCCATATCTTTACGCATTTTATAAGGGTTCTAGTGGTTATTATTGTTGGAAGTTGTTGTAGGGTAGAATAACACGAAAGGGTCATTTTGTTTCTGATTTGACAATCATTTGACTTGGTTCAAAAGAGTTGTGTTTGTTCTTTACTTGCATTTGGCAACAAGGGGGGGAATGTTTTAGCTATTCCTTTATAATCATGACTATTTACATTACCATGAAGTTGTGGTAGCTTACATCAACTTCGTTGGGCATTTAAACTCCTAGATTTCTTTGTTGGAAACCATTAGGACTAGAAAGCAAATCATTTGGGTTCCCCTCTAGATTTTTAAATGGTTGGATGATTATGAAGGCTAGCCATTGGCATTATAAAACACACAAAAATTCCCCATCAATGTAAAGCTAAGAGAGGAATAAAAAGAGTCAAAAATAAATTGTGAAAGTTTTTTTTTTGCTAAACACTCTTATTGTGGTATTTAAAGAATTACCACTAAATAATAAGTGCGATGTTACATGCGCATACTCTTGCTACAATTTTCCATCCATTTTTCTCTAGATGAATTATTATGTTATGTGAATGTTTCTTATGTTTTTGATTGATTACACAGGGAAAAGGCCCTAATCCCTTACAAAGAAGCAGCTACCAAAGAGAAGTTAAAAACAAAGGGAAAGCGGGATAGAAGAAGAACCACTTCCCCACACCCAACCTAGCAACACCAACATCAACCTATATTAACCACATCAAAATAAATTAACCTATGAAGGATCCAATAAAGATTTAACCAGTCCATATAATCTTTGAAGCACAAAATGAGGTTATATAAGCATAACATATAAAGAGTACCTAACAAGTTCATAGTGTTCATAATAGAAATAAGACTTAATATAATAAAGTTTGGGCATATCGAGCCTTTGCCACAAATAGGCCTAATAGGAGAGCCAAAAAACCATTTAACAACAAGCATCAAAAAGAAAAACAAACTAAAACCAAGGATTAAGCATCCTCAATAAGGCTCCACGCCTTCTTCAGGTCCTCCACTAAATCTTCAAGGTTGTATTTTATCTCCATCTTTCCAAACAAATCATCATCGTCCCTATTCTCTTTTTTCCTTTGTTGTTTCTTGATTTTACCCTGTCCCGAGATTGTAGCCATCACCACTCTTTTCATCACCACGTCCATTACCCTACACATGTTTAGCACAACATTCTCAAGAACCTAAAACCTGTTAGCATTGTCTTCTTTCTACATTTTCTCAATAATCTCCATCCTTTCTTCCAGCCTTCCCATTATTTTTTTCTCCATGTGTCCATGTGTTTATCTTTCGAGCATTCTTCATTACCAGGGATCTCCACATTAATGTCCATGTCCTCTAAATTAGTAGTATCCATTCCTTTTTCCTTGGGCATACCAATATCCTCTTCCACCTCCTGCACATCCTCCTATTTGATTAAACCCTTCCTCCTCCTCCTAACTCGAATCTTCCATGTCCTCCGACACCAACACAGGTCTTCCTCAAGAGACCTAGCTTCACCCAAACTATCAGGCACACATTCTTTGGAGGAGGAATATTTTTCCTCCCTAGCAACCTTCTTCCCTTTTTACTTTTCAGAGGCTCTTCCAAGTTCTTTTCATTCGAGCATTTTGATTTTTTACTATTATCTGACCCCTTGGACATTGCCAAAGCCAGACGAGTAGACCTATGGCCCACCGAGGTAGTAGACCCACATTCAAGGCTATTCTCAATGTCATCCAGAGTTGTTATAGTGTTAGGGTCAACACCTAGCTCATAGATCAACAATTTTCTTTTCTTATTAGCAATGGAAGGGGGAGGGGTAGTAGTACATTTTTTAGGGGTTATTTTAAGAAATTTCGACCACAACGGGTCCATGACATTAGGGGTAGGATTAACAAGATCTTTGATAGGGGAGTGGGGACAACTTTCAATTAGTTCAATTTTCACAAAACATTTAGGGGTGGGGTTCTCAATCAGGTTATGGAAAGTGTTTCTTTGTGAAGTGGTGGCAAGAACGTACTTGCATGTGACTCTAATCAAGCCTTGGTGTAAAGGAGGGTTCACACCATTGGTAAGGCTCTATTTCAGGGAGGAGAGGAGGAAAAATGGTAAGTTTATTTTTTCCTGATGCTTGATATGGTTAAGAATAGGAAAGTGATAACCATGCACCGATTGAAAGTGGCCCTCTAGCATAAAATACTTCATTACAAAGTAGCAGACGTTATGATATGAGGGTGCAAGAAAAACCCTAGAATAGACATTTTGAAATCTTTGAGCCTTCTACTTAGCTTTAAAAAAAAATGATACAAGTTTTATAGTTACCTTTTCTTACCTTGGCTATCTTCTTTCCTTTCTACGCCAGACCTATCACTTTGGAAATCAGCTTAGCATCAATAGTAAAGTGGAGACCACCCAACCTGACTTCTCCATCCTTCCAAGCATTCACGAACTTGTAGCTGAGTTGTTCACTGTAACCCTCCATAGCTACAAAGTACAACGTGAAACTAGCATGCTCAAACATGCCCCATAATTCCACATTCTTCTTCAGGGAATCATATTTACTCGGCTCTGTCCTTTTTTCTAGCGTTTCCCATAGTTTTCTCAGTGCTTTGATAATCCTTTAGAAGAAGTAAATACTCCACTCTTAGACCCTCCTCATTTACAACAGAAGCAATTGGAAATTCAAAAGTTTCAGTTTTGATGGAAACTTGGTGGCTTTTCATTTGAAAGGACGACGACTTGAACCTTCTAGCTATATTATTGAAATAATCAAGCAGTTTACAATGTCTAGCCTTATATCTTCAAGACCTACCTTTAATAGAAATGACAACTCCACCACCTTTAAGATTCATGATGACACTTTTTTGGTTATCCTCCCTAACGCCTATGATAACACATGCTAAACTATCTTTTCTCAAATCCTTCATAAGGTTTTTATAAATGTGGGCGATAAAAATCATTACCACCTTCGCTCTTTTTTATTATTGCACAATGCATCTAAATGGTCTTGTCCTTTCATCCCATCTCTTTTTATATATTTGAGTTTTAGCGTACAATTGTAATAAATATAGTACATCCAAATTCATCTTTTTAACTTGCCCAATTGCCACATAAGATAGAGTGCCATTATCATGATAGTTGGACAACACTCTCAACCCCACAACTTAATTAAAATTATACTAACCATAATGAATTAATTAAACCCTTCAATCTCTCCTTAGATATCATTTCCTTAATTTGATTTAACAATTGGGAAAAATGTCACAAGCCAAAATTTGCCATTGCATCAACAACCCTGTTGCCTTCCCTATAAATATGGGAAATCTTGCAAAGCTAAAAGGATTGTATCATATGTTTGCAATAATCCAAGATAAATTTTAACTCCCAAGGAACATCAACCTTATTTTTCAAATAATCAATAATTAGCTTGGAGTCTCCTTCGACCATAACTTTAGTGTAGCCATTATCTTTTAGATAACATATACCAGCCCACACCACATAAGCTTGAACCAAGTTGTTAGTAGTTGTATCCATACCTTTGCTATATCTGGCAACATAAATTCCTTGATGGATTCTTACTATCCCACCCACCCCTGCTAGGCTTGGATTCCCTTTAGAACATCCATCGAAATTGCATTAAATCCATTATGGGTCCGAAGGGATCCAAATGGTGCTCTTTCTAATAAGTTTTTTGACCCAGTTGGCATTACTAAGATCATGAGATATTCCCCAACATTGCTTGATTCACATCTCTTGGTATGATGGCATTTTCTTTGAAGGAGCATACTTACAACTTTCAATGTTTTCTTGAATCTATTACATGATAGACATGCATAGATCTTTACTATTCTTAGATGTATCCATAAAAACTCTATTGTTCCTCTCCTTCCACAATCCCCAAGTGAGGAACAGGGGAACTTGCCTCTAGAGGTCAATAATAATATTGTGTGAATAGAGACAAAAACTCTAGTAATCAATAAACATTTTAACCGATGAAGGAGAGACCCAATCAATCATCAGAATCTTGAGGAAAAAAGACCACACATCTTGAGCATAAGGGTATTGAAACAATAGGTGCATAATGGTTTCTTCCTCTTCATTACAAAGATAACATTTATTCACTAGATACCATCCTCTTTTCTTAAGATTGTCAATTGTGAGGATCTTTCCATGTGCCACAGTCCACCAAAAAAAATTAATTTTAGGAATTAAATTCTTGCTCCACACCATTTTCCAGTTAAAAACCTTTGCTTGGAATAGCTGGGATTCCATAATCTCATACATAAATTTTATAGAAAATCTCCCAGAAGAGCTTTTAGGCCAAACCCATGTATCATCCCTATTTATCAAGAATAGCTCAGGATCACCAATATGTCTCAAGAGAGAAGCCAAAGAAGCCTCCCAATTTTTCTATCTACCTCCCTAGAGAATAGTATTACTTAAATAGTTCTTAAAGTCTTCATTTTGGCCTCAAACCTTCCCAATTTATATAATTGATGACCTTCTTAAACCAATACTTATTTTCAGTCTAATTCTAACTTGTTGGAGATTGTTGTTCTCTGACAAGGGAGCACAGGTAGTCCAAGAATCCTCCCAGAAATTAGTTTTGTGACCATTTCCAATTCTTGATTTCACTTCTTTTGTTAACGTACCCCTGATCTTTAACAAGTTATTCCAAAAAGCTAAACCATAGGGTAGATCCTTTTTCCTGAGAAAGCAACAAACATCCTTATTTCCCAAGTACTTAGCCCATATAATTTATACCTAGTCCTCTTCTCCTTCCAATAGAAACCATCCCATTTTTTCCACAAGAGCTTTATTGAACACTTTTATTATTCTTATACCCAAATCACCCTCTCTTTCGAGTGCAGACAATATCACATCTAACAAGCACCATTATTTTCCTCTCTTCCACTCTCAACCATAAGAATCTCCTTTGTATCATTTCAATATTTATGACAATGAAGGTAGGAATGTTAAAGAGGGAGAGGTAGTAAACAGAAATGTTTTGTAATGAAGCTTTTAAAAGTTGAAGTTTCCCAACAAAACTCAACAAATTACCTTTCCAACCAACCAAATTCTTTTTAATCTTTTCAAAAATATAATTCCAGTAATTACTATGAGGTTTTCTTGAGATTAAAGGTAAGCCAAGATAGGTAGTCGGTAGATCAAATTCCTGGAAGTCAATAATATTCATTACTTTCTCTTTTATAGTTTGGCTAGTGTTAAAGAAATGGATCTTTCTCTTTTGGTAATTAATATATTAGCTTGAGACTCTGGCATATTTATCAAGAATATATTTCCATTGTCTCGCTTCCAGGATTGAAGCCTCCCCAAGAAGGATATTGTCATCAACAAATTGTTGGTGTGAGGCAGGGGGAGGGAAGAAGCAACACATAATCCTTTTAGCTTTTTATTAACCAGTTGTCTCTGAATATTATAGCCCAAGGACTCAACAACAATAACAAACATGTGAGGAGACAAAGGGTCACCCTATCTCAGACCACGACCATAAGAAAGGAATCCTTTCAACACCCCATTAACCAAAACAAAGTACTTAGGAGTAGTGACACAAGATTTAATCAAGTTGATAAATTTTCCTTTGAAACCAAAATTTGCAAGAACAGAAAAAATAAAATTCCAAGAGACCCAATCATAGGCTTTAGAAATATCAAGTTTCAAAGCCATACCGTATTTTTTGCTAAGGTCCATAGAATGTAACACCTCATGAGTATATACGGTAGCATCCAAAATTTATCTTCCCTGAACAAACCCCTTCTAATTAACAAGAATCATCTTATTCAAAACTAATTTTTGTATATTCACTATTATCTTAGAAAATATCTTATAAGTAGTGTTGCACAAACTAATAGGTCTATATTCATTCATAGAAGCAACCTCATTTGACTTAGGGATAAGCACTATAAAAGTGGAGTTCATATTATTTAAAAGCCTTCCAGATTTGAAGAAATCCCTAACAACATTGAAGAGGTCAGTTGAGACAATATCCCAAAATTCCTGAAAGAAACTACGAGGGAAGTCGTTAGGTCCCAAGGCTTTATATGCTCCAAAAGAGAAAATAGTCTCCTTAACTTCTTGCATAGAAATAGCTTTGGACATATCCTTTAAATCCTGTTCTAAAATGACATTTGGAATCACCTGCAAAATATCTTCCAAATCAGAATTATCCACCATAGGCATTTCAGGAAAGTTTGAGAAGAAGGAAACAACTTCCTTAGCAAGATCCTCCTCCATGTTCTGTCTTATCCTATTAGTAGTATCTAAGAATTTGATCCTATTTCTACATCTGTGTTTTAAGGTTGACTGATGAAAAAACTTTGTATTCATGTCTCCTTCCGTTAACCATTGAATCCTTGATTTTTGTTTCCAGAAAATATCTTCTTTTTTATTTATTTTATATCATTGAGATCTAAGGTCTCTTTCTTCATTACAAATATTTTCATCAACATTTCCCAATTCCATTAGATATTGAATCTCTTTAATTTTTAAGCTGAGTTTTTTTGTGGTAAAAATATTCCCAAATGAATACTCATTCCACCCCTTAACATTCTCTTTGACTTTCTTCAGCTTCTGAGTTAGACGATACATGGGAGTACCATCACAAGGAGCATTCCACCATTCTTCAACCAAGGATTTGAAGTTTGGATGAAAAGACCACATTATTTCATATCTAAAAGGAAAGGATCCTTTAGCAACATTATCCTCCCACCCAAGGAGGAGAGCACCGTGATTTGAGCCATTCCTGAGGAGAGTCGTAAGAGTGAGATTCCGCAAAATGTTCTAATTCGATGAAACAAGGAAATGATCCAATTTAAATTGGATTAAATGACTACCTTGTCTTCTATTAGTCCATGTAAAAGAGATCCATTCAAATGGATATCCATAAGTCCCACGGAGTTGAGGAAACCCAACAAATCCATCATGCTATCCGAGAAATCAATAAGGCCTCCACACTTTTTTGAAGGATACAAAGGGGAATTAAAATCCCCTCCCAACATCCAAAACTCTTCCTTTCTATTGATAATAATACCCTCAAGAAAGTTCTAGAGATCTAATGTATCTAGATGTAAGTTAGGACCATAAATATTAACTAGATTCCACTTGACCGAGGTAATTATATCTTCCATAGAAACTATTAGACAATTTATGTTGCAAACATTTAGCCCTCTAGAAAGCCTAGCAGGGTTCCAACAAGTCGCAATCCCACCCGAGGCTCCATCAAAATCACTTAGTTCAAAATTAGCACTAGGCCAAAGCCACTTGATCTATTTTTCAAAATTCTCTCTTTTCATTTTAGTTTCCTGGATTAGGAGAACATTCGGTTTCACATCCGCCAAATAGGCTTTCAAAAAAAATTGTTTATAGGGGCCATTAAGTCCCCTCACATTCCAAGATAGAAAACACATAGGAGCAAAAAGGAACAACAATATCACCTTGATACTACTAAGGTTTGGGAGATGGTCTCCCTCTACTTCTTTCTGGATATACTCCTAGCAAGTGAGTCAAGAGTTCTCTGTTTTCCAGAAGCCACATCTCTCGCTATATCTTTGTTCCTTAGTTCTTTTAAGGTAGGCCTGCCCACTTTTTTATTCCCTCCCACATCTGATTTATTCTTCTTCCTTGATTTTTTACTTATTTGATTCCACTCTTCATCCATAATATTCTCTTTTTGGGGGGAACTAGAGTATAAAAAACTTTTCTTGTCTTCTTCATTATTTCCCTTCTCTTGATTATTTTTTGGCGTTTGAGCCACCACCATACCCAAACCAACCTGAGAGAGCTCAGGGGAGGAATTCAATAACCGTTCCATCTGGATGTTTAACTCACCATCCTCAAGGGTTTCCTTCTGTTGTGAACCTGAGTTTTGAATTCAATTTCCTCCATTTCTTGTGAAAACTTTTGCAGATTATTAAACATTTCATTTTCATTTTGTGGTTCAAGGGACTTCTCCAGAGAAGGAGAAGAGAAGAACCCTTCAATAAAATCCCCTAGAATGACCTTTTCAGAAGTGTCAAGGCAAGCACACATGTTCAGAGATTGACCCTCAACCCCAACCACAATTTGAGAAGGCACCGCCACCTTATCAAAAAACAACAAAGCCAAGTTAAAGTTTGGTGTAACAGGCTCCTTTAACAAGGTTATGGGAGCAACATTTTTCAAGGGAGAGCACAACAACACTTATGAATGGGATTTTTTAGGTTCAAGAGGGATATTTTTACATGAATCTTGTAAATGTCCAAATTTATTGCACCCTTGAAAAAAAACCATAGCCTTTTCATATTCCAATGGCTGAACCCATCTGCCAAGTTTTGATTTTAAAGTCATAGTGGTAGAAAGAACTGTATTGACAACAAAATTTACACACATTCTAGCATATACCAGTTGTGACTTTAGAAGGGTCACTTTATCCATCATAACTAAGGTACCAAAGGAATCAATAATTCCTTTAAAAAAAAATTGGTGCCAGAACTCCAAAGGTAAACCAAGGAGCCTAACCTAGTTTGGGGCCACCTTACCCAGGTTCATGGAGGCATCAGAGCCTAGCTTCCACTTACACAAGGAAATAATATTCTTAAAGCCTCTATCGAACGCCCAAGGGCCTAATGTGAGGACCTTGATCATATCCTCAAGGATAACAAAAGTAAATAAAAATAAACCTTTAGGCATAGCATTGATTGAGACACTACCCTTGAGATTCCAAGTGTCAGTGGCCCACTTACATACCTGGTCAATATTAGGATGGGAAAAAAATAACTTTCCAACCAAAGACAACTTCAAACCCTCGATTGCATCATTCGGGATTACATCTAGGACATCCACTTCATCCCAATCCATAGTGCAAAAAGTAGACAAAGATGTTGTGGATATTTAATATACCACATGCTCCCTTCAGGTTGTTTTTGATGTTTTGCTCGACTTCCGACCGCACCCGAAGATTTTAAGAGCCTCCATGCCAGCTTTTCAGTAGTCTCGACTCACTATCGACATGTGTCACCCAATCGAACATCGAAGGGGAGCTTCCCTTCCCTTCTCTTCTAAGCCACGTTCTACCCCCACATGTCAATAAATTGGGCGTGTTGAGCCTGCTTTCATATGCCTCTTTTTCAGGCCTTGACCGCATGCCACGTAGCCTTCATCCGTGCAAATTTTTGGTGGGCCCTTCAAGTGGTGTTGATAGTAAGAATGTTGCCACATGTCTTCTCAGCACAAGCTCTCATCAAAGGACAGGGATGATGAACCACGGGCTGCAAAATAGTGCCACGTGTCCCTTCGACAGGTCTTCATAAGAAGAAGTGGCATGAACACCAAGCTACCATATACTGTCACATGTTCTAACTGCCTTCACTGAGAGGCCAAACTTGTTTGCACAGGGTAATCCAGGACCACTACCATCATTTGCAGAGAATGCATCTGGCTCACGAGTGACTAGGTTCATGCTCGAGAATCTTTCTGTTATAATGACCATGGTGAGTTATTATTGCAAGCATCATCATTCATGATGGGGAATCTTTTCTGTTACGGTCCTTCAAGCGGTGAAAGCCTCTGGCTATATATACTGCTTCTTCTTTCGAAGAAGGAGTTCAAAATATCTATAGAAGAGTTAGGGAGACACCAGGCCTTTTTTTTGTTAGATTATTGTAAAGACTCACAGATTGTGCCCTTGTAGTTTGGCCTCTTTGTTTGTTAGTAATTTGAGAACATTATATCGTGCTGTTACTAAATAGTTTGTTTGCAACTTCAATAATTTGAATATAATGCTGATTTAGAACCATGTCTCTGACTCTTTCTATTCAGTAAATCTCTATGCAAATTATTTTATGTTATTAAACGAGTTATCCAGGTCTTTCTCTTTGATGTTTGTTATTCTAGGACATAGAAGATTGTTGAACGGGCCCTTAGATTGCGTCTATAAGATAGGTCTATCATGCCTTACATCTAAAATCTTGGCATATCACCCTAGTTAGATATTTTATTTTATATTTGCTTCCTTTTCCTATTTAAAACCCCAGTTATAGAAGAAGTCGGCTTCTTTAAAATCTGAATATTACTCAGTTTAGCGCAATAGGTCCCCCCTTTAACTGAGTTTCCCACAAAGGGTTGTTACCTTGTCAATTTTTTCCATCAACAGTTTTTCTTTTTCCTAGCATGCCCGGTGGGACATTCTAAATGTGCTTAAGCCTTAAGCAAGTATATGAGCCATCGACCTGTCAAAAGAGCCCAAACAAAAAATAACCCTGGTTTGTTGGTACCACTACTAGGAAGAGTACAAACTAGAACCCATCACGTAAACATCCCGACTCCTCCACCAGCCATGTTACCAATCGCTAACTGAAACTATGTGGCATGAGACGTCGAAAGTCCTCTTAGAACACCAATAGCACCTATCGTTTGGGCCCCCATCCCGGTCTCTGTTCTCAAATATATTCCTAAGTTCATCGAAGATGGCTCAAGAACACCATCCAAACATTTGCAAGATGTGGTGGACATATGTTTTGTACACAGAGTTACAGACCAGAATGTAGCATTGAGGTTGCTCGCAACTTCTTTCAGAGGAAAATCATCAGATTGGTACCACACTCTGCCGACTAACTCTATCGACACTTGGGACCAGCTCAGGGATCCTTTTTATGAAATATTCTCAAACGATGGAGATAGGTCTTCCCAGTATCACCAGCTAGAGATCATCAAGCGGGTTCCATATGAGGCCTTGACTAACTTTAACGCTCAGTTCCACATAACTTGGCAAAGAATTTAGGTTGCAATCCGCCTACCACCCAATTTGGCATTCATGTTTTACTTGAAGTCCATCAACGCTGACATCTCAATGATGATCCAATAACTCAACAAAACCACTCTACTAGATGCATATAGCGTCATAATTAAAGCAGAGAAAAATTTGATTGGCGTTGGAAAGTTTATGCCTCAGCCCATCATGCCTATATTCCCCGAGCTACCAGTTCCCGACCATGCGACGCTGCCTACCACTGCAACTGCTCCTCCTCAATCCATGTACACATACTCAATCATACCACATAATGTAACACCCAGTGCCTCGAAGGACAAGATGTGCAACATAAAGTAAATGTTGCGGGCTATGGCCAATGGGATAACTATCATCAAGCACAACCAGGCCGCTCCTCCAAAATCAACCTATCATAATTATCAGGGCAAAAGGTCCTCTTACCAACAAAACCAGTTCCAAGGAGGCACTCGCACAAATCCACAGGCACAAACAAAAAGTCAGATAGTACCGATACCCACTTCGTTGCAAAACGCCAACCTAAGCTCAAACATAGAGCTAACTATGGGGCTTAACAATTTGGTTGACGACGGGAACCCCTGGTGTTTCCCTTGCGATGACTCACATATGCCCCAAAACTACCCACGCGACAATCTACAATAGAAGGTGGCGGAGCAGCACAGCCAAGGCACAATGTCAGACAATGGGGGTTATGCATATACCTCTCCACAAATGGAAAATGTGGTAACCGCTCAAATACAAGGGATGTCTCTGGAACAAGAGAACAATATAGCTCTTGACCACACCCTCTTCTCAAGGATGGAAGGAGAGGAAGTGGTATTCACATTCGAAGCATCCACTTTAGAAACCCCACAAGTGTAGTCTGATTACAACACTCACTCCAAAGGGGGATTCATGGGAGAAATAGTTGTCCCACAATTAGTCATTCCATAGCCTAAAAGTGCTCACAACCACAAACCTAGTGCCTCTGTAGTGGTACCACAATTTTCGTCGCAAAGGAAGATCATAACAACAAGAGCTAAGGAGCAAAATCCTTGAAATCTGCCACCGTTCAATGTAGTGAAACAATTGAAAAAATCATCCGCTAACATGTCCCTGAGGGATATTTTAGCCATTTTGAAGTAGAATGCATTGCTATAGAGGGCTCTCCAAGAAGACTTGATCATATAATCAAAGGAGCAATCACTTCAAGGGGATGCTATTGATCAATCACCTCCGGCAAAAGCTCTCATGAATACTGCAGAAGAGGCCTCTACTGATCAAGAAGAGGAAGAATCCACAGTCAAATTTGGTGAGGGTAAACCAAAAATGAAGATATTTTTCCTAACCCTTATTGTGGGTAAGAAATTACTGCATAACTCCATGATTAACTCCAGTGCCAGCACCACAGTCATGCCCATGAAAATAGTCGAAGCCTTAGGACTAGCTACAAACCTTTGAAAAAAGGAGTTATGCAATTAGATGGGAATATGGTTAATACTGTGGGTATCATTAGGGACCTTCCATTAACTCTATTTTCCTGCCCCAATATCATGGTCAAGCAAGATACCATGATCATTGATATTCCTCCAATATTCGATTTGTGCTTGTCCAAGGAATTCACTTCTAAACTAGGTGGCTAACTTTCCTTAGATTGGTCGCACCTGATCATAAGGACCAAACATGGATCCAAAATGAAGTTGGTGCTCGAACCTTTGCATTCGAAACATGTTGCAGATGAAGCTAAGACAGTCTTTGAGCCCACTCACACCTCCATCACCAAGGAGGAGATGTACTGCACTGAGCTTCTAGAAGATGAGGAAATCACCGGAGATTGGATCGATCAAGAGGAGGTTCTCCTAAGCGAGTTCATTGATAAAGACCCTTTCAAAAATTATCATGCCACTAGACTAGGAACTTATCTCATTTATGATGAAGATCAAGCCATCCCAAAGGTGACACAAGAGCCCGAAGGCGTTTCGACTACAGAGATGTGGTCGCTGCACTTTGACGGTGCAGGGGCTAGAATATGCCTGACTTCCCCATGTAGCGAGAAGGCAATCGGATCTTTCTAATCCCAATTTTCATGTTCAAGCAATGAGGTTGAATACAAAGGCCTCGTACTAGGTTAAAGCCTAGTAGAGAAAATGGGAATCAAGCAAATAAAGGTGTTCAGGGCTTCTGACCTAATCATCAATCAAGATCAGAATATCAATACCGCAAAGGATGCCCGTATGAGATCCTATGGAGACAAATTCTGGGACCTAATCGAGAGATTTGAAACTTTCAATATTCAAGTTGTTCCTCAAGAACACAATGTGGATGCAAATTGCATGGCCGAAACTGAATCCCAATTCGAACTAGCTTCTGACCCAATGCATAACCGACGCTCTGTGCAAATGATATTTCAACCCACAATTCCAAATGGTGGTCAGAGCTGGCAAGTATTTGATAGTGATGAACACATTGCCTTGTTCAGTTCGCAGTCGAGATAATTTACTGACCAACTCCAATCAAGGATCGCCAAAACCGACGATGGACAAGATATTCAGCAAAGACCTCATAAGTTTTCAAAGAGTTTGGTCACTCCCGAAAGCCCATTGTCTAGAAATACAATAAATAATAAGAGGAAGCTCGTAGCAAATGAAGGCGATTATACGGATTTTCAGATCAGGGATGCAAGTAATCTTAAAGTCAAAAAAATGTCCTGCATCAAGGTAGAGAAAGGCTTGTCCACCTTTTAAAAAGGAATGATGAGGAGATGGTGGCTTGGTCATATGATAACCTTAGAGGGTATGAGCCCGGCATCATCCAACCTATGATAGAGCCGGAAAGAGAGGTCGAATCAGCTTTCCAAAAATAGAGGCCAACGAGTCCCCAGATTGAAGCGTTGATGGCACAAAAGTTAACAAAGCTAGTCCATTCACGAATTGTCTTCTCATTCGAGCCTAAAGCGTCGGTTTTCAACCTGATCCTGATCTAAAAGAAGAATGAAGATATCTGCCTTTGTATCGATTTTCGCAACCTAAACCGAGCATCACTAAGAAATCATTACCCACTACCCTCCATGGGATCAATCGTGCACAATGTAGCAGGTTCGGGTGCGTTTTCTCTATTGGACAACTTTTTGGACCAAGGCCTAGATGGTAAGGACCTAATGTTGAAATTAAATGAGCGGACATAAAGACTCGGTCAACATGAGAAATCTGATAGCCTATGGGAGGGTTCATTCATGATAATTCAGTACAGGTGATATGAAGCATTTAAATATAAAAGCACAAAGAGAAAAGTGATAGGGGTTCTCGTCAAGGGAATTCACCTTAAAATTTCTATAGAGCTCGATTAAACAATTCTACCATGTAAATATGTAATTATTGTGGTTATTTTCCTCTTTGTTCTTTTGTTTGTTCGGACGGTCTTCTTAATCCATGATGTAGAAATTTACATTATGATATATGGAATAACACATATGCCAGAAGGGACAAGAAATATGCAACAGAGAAGAAATTTTAAATATAAGCCATATCTTCATTATATTTATATACTTCGATAAGTATAGTATCAAAATAGCTCAGAGGCCACTCTTTTAAAAGTATATACTTATATATTTCTATATTATGAGGCCTTTTCCAGGCTATATACAAAAATGCTAACGAGTTCCAGTCTTGAAAGCATGAAAAGTAGGAAATCTTCAATCATGGGAACAAGCAGTAGCAACAACAATGTTCAGAACCATATCATCCACAACAACAACAATTGGGCCAGTGACACCATCCAGAGAAGCAACGATAGGTGGTGGAGGGACCACCAGGTTCCTGAAATTGGTATACCAATCAATATCATAGAATGGCACCACGTTGTAGATTCAAAAGATAAAGTGACAGGCACGGGTGACCTTATGGTGATGAGC
Organism: Sequoiadendron giganteum; assembly: GCA_007115665.2. Lineage (NCBI taxonomy): Eukaryota > Viridiplantae > Streptophyta > Pinopsida > Cupressales > Cupressaceae > Sequoiadendron > Sequoiadendron giganteum. The sequence goes on along the minus strand of CM021102.1, from coordinate 800,114,824 downwards.
TTCCTACAACTACAGGCAGAAGCCACTCAAGAACGAAAACCATGAGATGACCACATCTTCTTCAATAAACTTGCGAAGGTCACTCGTAGTTGGGATTCCTCCACCAAAAGCAGCATTTGGCACCACCTCCCCGAGGCCATTCAGATACTTCCTTGGAAAAAATTATGTTATCACATGGATGATAAGTGGCTTGGGAATTTGAATGTCAAGCATCGATGCCACAAAGTGGGAGCACACGTTAGTTTTAACTCTGTACTTGTCCTTGTATTTGAGACAATCACATCCCAAAACCCATTTCATGGCTATGATCGCTAAAGAATGCTTATTCTTTGTCATCCTCTTCAAGCATCTAGTTGAAATATCACCCAAAAATGCCATTTGAGATTTGTGGGAGGTCAGCCTAATTAGGGTGTTCATAGTGGGGTGAAGCCACAATAGTGTTTTACAATTCCAGTGAGGAAGGAAAACTCACAAAAAATGACCCCATGCCAAAAAATGTGATTTTGGGGGTTTGTACAAACCTATTGGTTTGAGCGAACCCATTCCCTAGTTTCTCGCCCAGAAACCAAATAAAAATGCATTATGTGAGGTGGTTTGCTCAAAACCCTAGGGGTTCATATGAACCCCCCTTATCCCTCATTCTCCCCCTCAGACACAAAAAAAAGCATAAATTTTCACTTTGAAGCTCGGTTTGAACATGAAAATGGAAAACTTCACAAACCCAACTGGAATAAGGTAGTCCTCACAAACCTCAGCGTTCGACCGAGTAGATTACTGTCAAATACGACTGTCAAACAACAACCCTATGCAAGATTCCTAAATTTGAACTCTATACAAATATTTAGCAGACTTCAAATACCAAATGCTAAACCAATCACCTAATGCTAATTTTGCTAAAAAATTGCTAAGTTTGATTTCCCCTAGGTGCCTATTTATAGAAGCAACAAGGATAAGCGTGGTAATTTTCATACCATAAGAATGAGGTTAACCAAGTACCACCTTGAATACTACACCAAGGCTCATTCGAAACTCTCACCCAGTTGCGGCTACAAGTACGAGTTGTTGCGTATAAAATTAAGGCAAGCTAATTAATTAAGCATGAGTTGGTGGCAGTATCAGGCGGTAATCTACTCGTTCGAACGTTGAGGTTTCATCCTCTAGGTGTTCCTCAAACTCCAAGAAAGAATGTGTATCTATTTGATGCTTATCGTATACTTCGGCGTAATCATTTTGTTTGGGGTATTAATTACCATTGCATACGACACCTAGTCTGCCTTCAAATCACTAGCTCAATTTCCAACAAAAATCATGCCATGGGTTGTAGGTACCTAGGGTCATTATGAATCTTTGTCATTTCAAAATGGCAAGTAGTTCGCTTCGCACAGACCAAAAGGCTGGTAGTACATGCTGAATTTAATGCAAAAAAATAAATTGTCATCTACCACTCGAAGGAGGACAAAAAAGCTAAGTATTGCATGCAGTTGTATAACAAAGAGAAGAAAGCTTTTTGAATACACAGTTAGTGCAAAGAATTTTCAAGTGCAGAATTGCTTAGGGACACGTAGAAAATTTCAAAAGTTTGAGGAAAAATGGAATCCACTGCCCCTAAAGTAGCTCAAAATCCACAGATGAATGAGTCAGGTGAAACATCTCAAAGCCTGGCTGATGTGATGCTCACAGCACCCATGGTCAATATTTTTCAGGAGGAGAAGTCCTACGCTACGCCTGGAATCCCAAATAAGTTGGAATGGTTTTGCACACAATCAACTAAGAAAGGAGCCCTCAGAGATGCAAGTTTGATAAACGAGGAGTGAGATAACATTTATGATCTCGTCCTCAAGACTAACCCTAAGGGCCTAAGGGAAGTTGCTTTCGCCAGAATGAAGAAAGCCTTCGACAGTCAACAATCGTACAAGTAATGGCTCTACGGACTCCCATTATATATGGTCCCTTATGTGCACCACTTCCCAAAAATAATTCATAAAAGTATTCGGTGTTTCAATTTAGTGATTGGCGCCATTTAGGGAAGAAGGTTGAGAGTCATGATATCTACAGAGGCTCTTAGGGACATGTTGTGCGTTCCCAGGAATAGCACCAGAGCGCTGCCAATGGAGTCATTCAACTAGAAAAAGGGTTCAAAATTCTGGAAGGGTAGAAGGAATTCCCTTGAAATTCATAATGTGGAGACCGGAAGGCCCCAGGATTGCCAGCAGCTACTAAAAAATCTGAATCATCATGTTGACTTCATCCATGCAAACTTACAAGATGCCTTCTCCATGATGGATTTTGTGCTCGGCTTGGACGATAACATGATCGTGTCTGAATCTCAATTAGGCCTAGGTTTTCAACTCAGGAGGTAGCACAACCCTTTCTGGTATGATTTCATAGAAATGATTGTCAAAGATATGCAAAAGCAGATTGTTGAGTTTGAAACTGTCGGTAAGTTGAAATATCCTTCTCTTCTTGCCTATATGTTTCTACATCAGAATCTCGATTTCTTCAGGGAAAAAACGAGTTGTCAATATTTGATGAGAAGAAGCATCAGAAGCCAGTTTCGGTGTGGACTTCCACCCTCTCTTCCACCTATGATTATTATGCATTTTCAGAGAAATTATTGATTCTGACTTTGCGTGATTTGGGCAAGGATGATGACTACTATTGCGTGTCAGCCAACCAAACCGGCTAGATGCAATCCCTATTTCCCAAGTGTGATTGGTTCCTCAAGGAGGAATTCACATGAGTCTGAGTGCGTGGCTTTTGTGAAGGGCCAATCCGACTCCCTCCATCTGTTACCGACCTGGTATTGGCCCTTGAAGTGTTCCAACAATTGGCTGTTATGGACTGGACCTTTTGCTCTGACCCAAAGAAGAAGAAGAGGGGATTTTTTGAGTGCCCATTGAGCTACAAAATAGTGGTCATGGTAAAGAAGAAATCGGTGGAGCTACTGGAGGCAAAGCTGGAACACCTCAGGTTGGTTTTCATTTGCAATAGGTGGGACTACAACCCCGAGGATGATTTGGGTGGCACATTTATCAAGGTAGAACATAGCCCTTAGCCTTACTAGGAAGTGCAATGAAATTCTCTAGATGAAATTAGCAGATTCTTAGTGGACTTGGCACTCATGCTGATGAATAATTGAAGGCCATCGTGGCTCAGGTTCTATCTCCCTAAGGGGAAGGTAGATGAAAATTGCCACATGAATGCTTCCCTCTGAAATAGTTTGATAAGGGAACAGGGTTGGAAGACAGAAAAGATCAATGATTTCTGGATTTATCACCAAGAGATCAATTTCCCCTTTGCCCCATTCCAACACCCATCGGTTTTCAACACCGATGATTGGTTTGATACTCTCTGGAATAGAGAACATACAGACTCCGATGCGAGTGATGCGGAGGAGGCTGACCCTAAAGATTCCACACCATGCTCTGACAAGGGAAAGAAAAAATAGAAAACAACAACGTAGCCTAGCACAGCTATTAGGAGTGTGCGTATGAATATTTCACAATCAGAGTGCCCGCGATCTTGAACCTGGGCCATTGGAAATCTTGGAGGAATGCAATAATCAACAAAATTAGTAGATGTGGAGAACCCTCCACCAAGAAAAAGGCAATGCACTAAGGCTGCTTCAGGAGGTGGTTCGTAGGAGGTTGCCGTCGAACTAAATCTATGACTTAGGTATCTTTCTCTCCCTCTCTTCTCGGGTCCCAGTCTCTTGTTTCTTCCACGATCCCTATGGCACCCATTGCTCCAAGTGTGGGCCTATCTTTCTTTGTCCCTGCTACAATGGTTGTGAGAGGTTTCTCCCAGTTTTCTCATATCAGACATATGGCTTTCACTTCCCCTTGAGCTACTCTGTCTTTGGTCGTAGCCCTATCTGCCTCCTCATCTATATCTGAAGCTACCATCCCTTTTGCCTCTTTTGAGTCAACTTTGACTCAACCTTTGCAGCCGTCAAAGCCTGTTGCATCTCCATTGCCACCATCATTCCCCATAAGTCCCTCCATGCCTTCATCACTTGGGATTTGGAATATTCATCCCTTCTCTCCACTCACGGTTGACCTTCCGAAGAAGAAAACATCTGAGGTCACCTGCCTCTCATTCCCTTTCGTTGTTCCTCTTGGTGCACCCTTTGCAAGAGAACGCATCAGATCACCGGCTCAAGCTCTTTGACTCCAGAAGCAAAAGGAAAAGGATGTTAGGAAGCCAACGGAGCCCAAAGTCCAGACAATATATAATGAGGCTCAACAATCATTGCATTTCACAACCATGCATCCCAATGTTACCAAACTACAAGGAGAAATGCAACCCGATGATTATGACATCAATTCCATCGGACTGGACTTGCGTGTTTCCCAACCACAAGATAAATTCGAGCTAATGGAGGAGACACAATGGGTGGTGACCGCTGAATTTCTTAAGTCTGGTTGCAAGTTGAAGAAGATATAAGACGAGCTCAAGGCCATTAAAGAAAGAAGTAAAGTCTTGTTGGCCAAGGACAAGGCACGAGAAATAGAAAGGGCACACTTCACACAAAATGCAAAGGTAGAGAAAGCTAGCCTCCAAAGGGAGCTCGAGAGGTTCTAATCCTAGGAATCAGATCAAGTAGTTGAGCTACGTCAAAGGAACCAAGAATTATTGGACAGGTTGGCCCAATCGGAAGGAGAAGTTTGGCAAAGGAATGAAGAATTGCAGCAACAGCGCGCTCAGTTGGAGCAAGTAGTACAAGAGAAAGAGACAAATCAAGTGAGCGTGCAGGCTCAATTTCAGGAAGACCTCTAGAAGATCAAGCTTTCCCTGGAGGAAGAGTCTACAACCCAAAGCCAAGCTAAGGAATGGTGGCTGGCCGAATAGAGAGACCTACAAGAGAAACTCTCCTCTTCCATAGAACAAATTGTAGGGCTAATGCAAGAGATTGGGACGAAGGAGGCAGAAATTAATCTCTTGAAGAAAATTGTTCAAACTCCTACTCCACAGTCGGACCTCTACTCAGTAGCCCAACAATTGTATGCTTCCTGTTGGGAGAGATTCAAGGGTTTATGTCTGACTCTCCAACCCACACTTCAGTTTATGGCGAAGGCGATAGACTTATGCAGGGAGGTTCTCGACACAATGGAACAGTTCCCACAATTCATAAGGGAAAAGGTTCCCAAAGTAGAAAGGTTGCTAGGCAAGCTATACACCATGCCAAGCGAGGATTTGGTATGAGTGGGGGTTGAAAATTGGAGGTAAGCCACTAGGATCGTGAAAGAGTTCATATGCTACCATGAGGCCACCCTTCAAGCTCAATGTTGCTCAAACACATTGGGGAAAACTATGGATGGTGTACGGGCAAGGTTTTCCCAATTGACCCATATGGGCTTGCCCTCTTTGTTTCTTTCTGATGAATCGGTGGCTATCGTGGAGCAAATTGAGGCCAAAATTGAGAAGAGGAAGTGGGATTTATCCATTTTTCAGAGCTTCAGCAAGCCTCCTACCACCGAGGACATCAAAGGTGTAACTCACTTGATCACATGGCCACTTTTTCAGCTTGAGGTCAAGTCCAAAATATTTGTGATGCTTCCTTTTAAAGAAGTAATCGATCTGCACGAGGTGCACGAGAATCTGCACGTCATATCAACACCTTCTGAGGCCAACTGGTTGCCTTTACAGATCGCCCTTGCTAAGCTCTGACTCCAATGCTCAATGAAGAAGGCCATGGTCATAAAACTAGAGATTTTTGGGTTCTTTGTTCCGTAGGCAAAACACCCCTATTAGTCACCAAAATTTGTGGATATTTAATATACCCCATGCTCCCTTTGGGTTGTTTTTGATGTTTTGCTCGACTTTCGACTGCACCCGATGATTTTAAGAGCCTCCATGCCAGCTTTTCAGCGGTCTTGACTCACTGTCGCCATGTGTCACCCAATCGCTCGTCGAAGGGGAGCTTCCCTTCCCTTCTCTTCTGAGCCCCATTATGCCCCCACATGTCAATGAATTGAGCATGTTGAGCCTACTTTCATATGCCTCTTTTTCGGGTCTTGATCGCATGTCGCATAGCCTCCATCTGTGTAAAATTTTGGTGAGCCCTTCAAGCGGTGCTAATAGTAGGATTGTTGCCACATGTCTTCTCAGTGAAAGCTATCATCAAAGGATGGGGATGATGAACCACAAGCTACAAAACACTACCACATGTCCCTTCGGTGGGTCTTCATAAGGAGTGGCACAAACACCAAGCTACCATATACTATCGCGTGTTCTAACTGCCTTCACTGAGAGGTAAAACTTGTTTGCATAGGGTAAGCTAGGACCACTGCCATCATTTGTAAAGAATGCATCTGGCTCACGAGTGATTTGGTTCATGCTCGGGAATCTTTTTGTTACAACAACCGTGGTGAGTTATTGTTGTGAGAATCATCATTTATGATGGGGAATCTTTTTGGTTATTGTCCTTCAAGTGGTGAAAGCCTCTGTCTGTATATACTGCTTCTTCTTTCAAAGAAGGAGTTTGAAATATCTATAGAATAATTAGGGAGACACTAGACCTTTTGTTTTGTTAGATTATTGTAAAGACTCACAGACTATGCCCTTGTAATTTGGCCTCTCTGTTTCTTAGCAATTTGAGAACATTATACTGTGTTGTTACTAAATAGTTTATTTGCGACTTCAATAATTTGAATATAATGTTGATTTAGAACCATGTCTCTAACTCTTTTTGTTCAGTAAAGCTCTATGAAAATTATTTTGTGTTATGAAATGAGTTATCTAGGTCTTTCTCTTTGATGTTTTTTATTTCGAGACATAGCAAATTACTAAATGAGACCTTAGACCGCATCTACAAGATATATCTATCGTTACTTACATCTAAAATATTGGTGTATCACCCTAGTTAGATCTTTTATTTTATATCTGCCTCCTTTTCCTATTCAAACCCCAGTTATAGAAGAAGCCGACTTCTTTAAAATCTTTAGGTTACTCAGTTTAGTGCAATAGGTCCCCCCTTTAACTGAGTTTCCCACAAAGGGTTGTTACCTTGCCAATTTTTGGTATCAACAGACACAGGGAGACCTAACTAGATGCCCTAATTTTTAATTGGACTTCGACGCAAGGGGGCACACTAGTTGAAACCTTCACACCCATGGGATTTTCCACATACAACACAATGTCCTCACTCATCAAAAAGGTGTCCTTTTCAGCGAGATTTGAAATAGGCAACAATATAGGAGTACCTTTTAATCCCCCTGAAGGAAAGGGAGAGGAGGCATTTCTCTAAGAAGGAGCATAGTGCATAGGTGGGGGAGCATTGTTGGGACCCCCACCAATCTAAATCATTAGGAAATGAAGGGTCTCAAAAAAATTGAAAAAAGGAAGCACACAGAGCTCACCTTATGTTTCTTATGTTGCTATCCCATTTACAAATAATTTTATCTTTCTTTGTTGTTTTACACATATTAATATTAATAGTTCAGTAAGATAAAATCATATAGTTCAGTGAATTAAGAGTCATTGTAAGGAGGCTAAGGTAGCGAAATAACTTCCTACATTAATCTTCAGAGGATTATAATTCAAAAAATTTACAGATCTTTAATAGTTCCAGAAACTTAAACATAAGTAAATATAAATATCATGCATACCACGACACAGTGATTTATGTGGGGAAAACCCTTTTAGGAGAAAAACCCCCCACTCCAAAATCTGCCCAATATATTATTCAATAAATCACAAAGATTACAATATACTTGTAGGGCAAGATTCTCATAGGAGTATCACCACTCGGAGATCAAGAGACAACACGACCATTATTAGACTCTCAGAAATCATCACAATCTCTACCGCAGTTGTAATACAACGCCCTCATAAAATAGAGTTACATTCTAGGGTAAGATAGGCCAATAAAATATATACCATTAGATCTAAAACCTAATAATGAAAGGTCATAATTTACAAAATATCCTTTATTTAATGTATGTTAGCTATTCTAGAAGTTTCCTAAAAATGTTAACACGCTCACATTTTCCTCCATGCTGCCATTGTATACACCTATCAGTGTAACTAGGAAACATATATAAATATATATAGATCCTATCAACAATAAACCACATATAATTTCAAGGTTGAGACATATTTTCCCAAAACATCTCCCACTTGTCAAACACCTTGCAAGAGCATCGTGAGGGTGTAAACATAATCTCTTTAATTGCTAGGGGTTGAAAGGCCCATAGTCTCTGAACACCATCTGAACTTCTTTGTGCTCATAGGCTTAATTAAAGAATCAACAACATTCATCAAAGTCTCTACCTTAATCATCTTCGACCATATCTCTAAAAAAATGATAGTGTACATCAATGTGCTTAGTCCTGGCATGAAATGTCGAGTTCTTGGCTAGACATATTGCACTCTGATTGTCACAATAAATTGTCATTGCACCTTGTTTTATACCATTATTTGAACATAGTCTCTTAAGCTAAATAAATTCTTCACAAGCATGAGTAGCTGCCATATACTCTACTTCAGTAGTGGACAAAGCAACCATAGCTTGTTGCTTACTCATCTAGATAATTGCACCACCAAATAAATTAAACACAAAAGAATTGGTGGATTTTTTTCTATCAACATCACCTGCCTAGTATGAATCCACATAACCATGAATATCAAGGGAAATCTCATCTCCAATCATATTATTATGATAACATAAGGAATAATATGAGGTACCCCACAAATATCTGAAGACTTTTTTAATTATATCCCAATGAACTCTACTAGGATTAGACATATATCTGGAAAGAACTCCCACTGCTTGGGAAATGTCTAGTCTAGTACAAACCATAACATACATCAAACTTCCAACTGCACTCTGGTAAGGCACTCTACTCATGTCTTCCATCTCTGATGTAGATGTAAGACAATCTGAAATAGATAAATTTGTTCCAACTAAAATAGGAACACACAATGGTCTGCAATCCTGCATATCAAAACTCTGTAAAATTGAATTCACATACTTACTTGGGCCAAGCCATAACTTTTTGTTCACTCTATCTCTTTTAATTTCCATCCCAAGAATTTTTTTAGCTACACAAAGATCTTTCATTTCAAATTTAGTAGCAAGTTGAGATTTCAATTTTGAAATCATACCTTTCCCTTTGCCAATAAATAACATATCATCAACATGTAATATAATAAACGAGAAAAAATCACCATCAATTTTATAATAAATAAAATGATATTATTTAGAACACTTAAATCTCAAACTCAACACATATGTATCAAATTTCTGGTACCACATCCTAGGACTCTATTTTAAACCATACAAACATTTCTTCAATTTGCAAACCAATTTACTTTTACCTTTCACCATGTAGTGCTCTAGTTGTGTCATATAAATATCCTCCTCCAAATCACCATAAAGGAATGCAGTTTTCACATCTATTTGTTCAACCTCTAAATCAAAAGCAACAACAATAGAAAGAGAAAACCTAATGGATGTCATTTTTGCAATAGGAGAAAATATTTCACCATAATCAACACCCTCAACTTGAGAGTAACCCTTCACAACTAACCTTGGTTTGTATTTCTCAATAATTCCATCTCAACCAATATTTTTCTTGAACACCCATTTACAACCAATAGGTTTTCGTCCTTCAGGAAATGGTACAAGATCCCATGTATCATTCTTTTTCAAAGATGCCATTTCTTCATCCATAAAAATCTTCTAGGATTCTGCATCATTCATACCTAGTGCCTCTTCTGTAGATCTGGGTTCATCCATGTTAGTATTCAAAGCAAAAATACATCTCCAATCATCAAGTGAATACCTTTCAAGTGGTTTTCTATTCCTTGTAGGCCTACGAATTGGTTTAGTTGGAGGTTCTTCCTCCTCTTCTGAAGATCTAGAGCTAGATGAGCTCTCCTCAACTTAGTGTCTATCCTTGGGCCTTGATTCAACTTTCTCAAGTGTAGGAGGAAATTGAATCACATCTTCTTGTTTACTTTATTTTGGCTGCAATGTAACACAAGAAGGCTTAGTTTCTCTAAAAATCACACTTCTACTATGTATTTCCTTCTTTGCAAAAGGGATCCCAAAGCTTGTATCCTTTCACACCATAATTGTATCTGATGAAGATAAATTTCACAACCTTGTTCTCCAACTTTGTTTGCTTCTCCTTTGGCACATGTACATATGCCTCACAACCAAAAACTCTAAGATGCCTCAATGAAGGCTTGCGACCCGACCATGCCTCTATAGGCGTCTTATCAACAAGAGCTGATGTAGGAGACCTGTTAATCAAGTAACATGAAGTGACAACAACTTCAGCCCAAAACCTTTGTTCTAGACCAACACCACTCAACATACCCCTAGCCTTCTCCATCAGTGTCATGCTCATTCTTTCTGCAACTCCATTCTATTATAGAGAATACAAAGTTTTCTTCTATCTATAAATACCACAATCTTTACAAACTTTATCAAAATAATTAGAGAAAAATTCACCGCCATTATCAATCCTCAAACATTTTATTTTGTTTCTAGTTTACAATTCAACCATTACTTTAAATTCTTTAAATCAACTAAAAACTTCAAATTTACTCTTTAGAAAATATACCCATGCCCTTCTACTATAATCATCAATAAATGAAACATAATACATGGATTTACCAATCAAAGGAACATCTACAAGACCAAACACATTAGAAAGAATAAGATCCAATACACACAAGATTTATTAGAATTCGAGTAAAAATGAATGTGGTTTTGTTTTCCGTAAATGCAATGCTCACAAAAATCAAATTCAAGATTACAATCAAATAAATTTTCAACAAGGTTTTTATTTTTCAAGGTCCTTAGACCCTTTTCTCCAATGTGGCCAAGTCTTTGATGCCATAACATAGTTTTCTCTGCAGGTAACTTTGTCTCAGAAGAAAGAGCACCCTTGGGTACCCAAAATCCATGACCATCTGCTGAAGGTGAAATCCTCACTTCTTCCACAGTCTTGCTTTTCACAGAATTACTATTGCACTCAACAATGCATGCATCAAGCTTATACAATGTTCCATATTTGACACCTCTAGCCATCACCATAACACCTTTGACCATCTTGCATCTTGCATCAAAAAATACTACCTGCACACCTACATCTATTAGTTTTCTCACAGATAACAAATTTCATACCAATCCAGGGATATGCAACACAACATTAATCCTTTTTATTCTACCATCAAGAAATCTGATTTTAACTTTACCATTGCCAACAATTTCTAAATGAGAATCATCACCCAAGTACATCTTACCTCCATCAAATTCTTCATATTCAGAGAACCAATCTCACAGCCTTGTTCTCATATCTCACTAGAGTACAACAAACTTTTCTTGTCTTCTTCATTATTTCCCCTCTCTTGATTATTTTCTGGCGTTTGAACCACCACCAAAACCAAACCAACTTGAGAGAGCTTAGGGGAGGAACTCAATAACCGTTCCATCTAGATATTTAACTCACCATCCTCAAGGGTTTCCTTATGTTGTGAACCTGAGTTATGAAGTCAAATTCATCCATTTCTTGTGAAAACGTTTGTGGATTATTAAACATTTTATTTTCATTTTGTGGTTCAAGGGACTTCTCTAAAGAAGGGGAAGAGGAGAACCCTTCAATAACAACCCCTAGAATGACCTTTTCAGAAGTGTCAATGCAAGAACACATGTTCAGAGATTGACCCTCAACCCCAACCACAATTTGAGAAGGCACTAACACCTTAGAAAAAAAAACAAATCCAAGTTAAAGTTTGGTGTAACAGGCTCCTTTAACAAGGTTATGGGAGCAACATGTTTCAAGGGAGAGCACAAAAACACTTATGACTAGGATTTTTTAGGTTCAAGAGGGAGATTTTTACAAAAATCTTGTAAATGTCTCAATTTATTGCACCCTTGACAAAAAACCGTAGCCTTTTCATATTCCAACGATTGAACCCATCTGCCAAGTTTTGATTTTAAAGTCATAGTGGTAGGAAGAACTGTATTGACAACAACATTTACACACATTCTAGCATATACCAATTGTGACTTTAGAAGGGTCACTTTATCCATCGTAACCAATGTACCAAAGGAATCAATAATTCCTTTAAAAACATTTTGGTGCTAGAACTCCAAAGGTAAACCAGGGAGCCTAACCTAGGTTAGGGTCAGCTTACCTAGGTCCGTGGAGGCATCAAAGCCTAGCTTCTACTTACACAAGGAAATAATATTCTTAAAGCCTTTATGGAAGGCCCAGGGGCCTAACGTGAGGAGCTTGATCATATCCTCAGGGATACCAAAAGTAAATAAAAGTAAACCTTTAGGCATAGCGTTGATTGAGACACTACCCTTGAGATTCCAAGTGTCAGTGGCCCACTTACGTACCTGGTCAATATTAGGATGGGCAAAAAATAACTTTCCAACCAAAGACAATTCCAAACCCTTGATTGCATCATTCAGGATTACATCTGGGACATCCACTTCATCCCCATCCACAGTGCAAAAAGTAGACAAAGATGCAGGGGACACATTAGTTGAAACCTTCCCACCCACAAGCTTTGCCACATACAACACAATGTCCTCGCTCATCAAAAACATGTCTTTTCCAATGAAATTTGAAACAGGCGACACTCAGAGAGTACCTTTTAATCCCCCTGAAGGCAAGGGAGAGGAGGCATTTCTTTGAGAAGGAGCATAATGCATAGGTGGGGGAGCACTGTTGGGCCCCCCACCAATCTGGATCATCAGGAATTGTAGGGTCTCAAAAAAATTGAAAAAAATAAGCATGCACAAAGCTCACCCTATGTTTCTTATGTTACTATCCCATTTACAAATAATTTTATCTTTCTTTGTTTTTTTACACATTAATATTACAAGGCTAGTAAGATAGAATTGTATAATTCAGTGAATTGAGAGTCATTGTAAGGAGGCTAAGGTAGCATAAAAACTTCCTACACTAATCTTCAGAGGATTATAATTCAAAACTTTTATAGATCTTTAATAGTTATAAAAACTTAAACATAAATATCATGCATACCACGACACAATGATTTACGTGGGGAAAACCCTTTCAGTAGAAAAACCCCACACACCAAAAGCTGCCCAATATATTATTCAATAAATCACAAAGATTAAAATATACTTGCAGGGCAAGCTTCTCACAAGAGTATCACCACTTGGAGATCAAGAGACAACACAACCATTATTAGACTCTCAGAAATCATCACAATCTCTATTGTAGTCGTAATACAATGCCCTCATAAAATAGAGTTACATTCTAGGGCAAGATAGGCCAACAAAATATATACCATTAGATCTAAAACCTAATAATGGAAGGTCCATATTTAAAAAGTATCCTTTATTTAATGTATGTTAGCTATTCTAGAAGTTTCCTAAAAAAGTTAACACACTCACATTTCGCTCCATGCTCCCATTGTATACACCTATCAGTGTAACTAGGAAACATATATAAATATATATATCCTATCAACAATAAACCACATATAATTTCAAGGTTGAGACACATTTTCCCAACAAATCTCCCACTTGTCAAACAACCTTGCAAGAGCATCGTGAGGGTGTAAACATAATCTCTTTAATTGCCAGGAGTCGAAAGGCCCATATTCTCTGAAGACCATCCGAACTTTTTTGTGTTCATGTGGGCTTAATTAAAGAATCAACAGCATTCATCAAAGTCTCTACCTTAACCATCTTCAACCATATCTCTAACAAAATGATAATGTACATCAATGTGCTTGGTCCTGACATGAAATGTCGGGCTCTTGGATAGAATATCGCACTCTAACCGTCGCAATAAATTTTCACTACAACTTGTTTTATACCAATATATGAACACACTCTCTTAAGCTAAATGGCTTATTTACAAGCATGAGTAGCTGCCATATACTCTACTACAGTAGTGGACAAAGCAACCATAGCTTGTTGCTTACTCATCCAACTAATTGCACCACCAAATAAAGTAAACACATAAGCATTGGTGGATTTTTTGCTATCAACATCACCTGCCTAGTATGAATCCACATAACCATGAATATCAAGGGAAATCTCATCTCCAGTCATATTATTATGATAACATAAGGAATAATATGAGGTACCCAGCAAATATCTGAAGACTCTTTTAATTGTATCCCAATGAACTCTACCAGGATTAGACATGTATCTGGAAAGAACTACCACTGCTTGGGAAATGTTTGGTCTAGTTAAAACTATAGCATACATCAAACTTCCAACTGCACTCTGGTAAGGCACTCTGCTCATGTCTTCCATCTCTTATGGATATGTAGGACAATTTGAAATAGATAAATTTGTTCCAACTAAAATAGGAACACACAATGACCTACAATCTTGCATATCAAACCTCTGTCAAATTGAATTCACATACTTACTTGGGCCAAGCCATATCTTTTTGTTCACTCTATCTCTTTTAATTTCCATCCCAAGAATGTGTTTAGCTACACCAAGATCTTTCATTTCAAATTTAGCAGCAAGTTGAGATTTCAATTTTGAAATCATACCTTTCCCTTTGCCAATAAATAACATATAATCAATATATAATACAATAAACAAGAAACGATCACCATCAGTTTTATAATAAACACAATGATCTGATTTAGAACACTCAAATCTCAAACTCAACACATATGTATCAAATTTTTGGTACCACATCCTAGGACTTTATTTTAAAACATACAAACATTTCTTCAATTTTCAAACCAATTTACTTTTACCTTTCACCACGTAATGCTTTGGATGTGTCATATAAATATCCTCCTCCAAATCACCATGAAGGAAAGTAATTTTCACATCTATTTGCTCAACCTCTAAATCAAAAGCAATAGCAATAGAAAGCAAAAATCTAATGGATGTCATTTTTGCAATAGGAGAAAATATATCACCATAATCAACACCCTCAACTTGAGAGTAACCCTTCACAAGTAACCTTGCTTTGTATTTCTCAATAATTCCATCTGAACCAATATTTTTCTTGAACACCCATTTACAACCAATAGGTTTTTGTCCTTCAAGAAATGGTACAAGATCCCATGTATCATTCTTTTTCAAAGATGCCATTTCTTCATCCATAGCAATCTTCTAGGATTCCACATCATTCATACCTAGTGCCTCTTCTATAGATCTGGTTTCATCCATGTTAGTATTCTAAGCAAAAATACATCTCCAATCATCAAGTGAATACCTTTCAGGTGGTTGTCTATTCCTTGTAGACCTATGAATAGCTTTAGTTGGAGGTTCTTCCTCCTCTTCTGAAGATCTAGAGCTAGATGAGCTCTCCTCAACTTATTGTCTATCCTTGGGCCTTGATTCAACTTTCTCAAGTGTAGGAGGAAATTGAATTACATCTTCATTTTTACTTTGTTTTGGCTGCAATGTAACACAAGAAGGCTTAGTTTCTCTAAAAATCACACTTCTACTATGTATTACCTTCTTTGCAAAAGGATGCCAAAGCTTGTATCCTTTCACACCATAACTGTATCCGATGAAGATAAATTTCACAGCCTTGTTCTTCAAATTTGTTTGCTTCTCCTTTGGCATATGTACATATGCCTCACAACCAAAAACTCTAAGATGTCTCAATGAAGGCTTGCGACCCGACCATGCCTCTATAGTTGTCTTATCGACAAGAGCTAATGTAGGAGACCTGTTAATCAAGTAACATGAAGTGACAACAACTTCAACCCAAAACCTTTATTCTAGACCAACACCACTCAACATACTCCTAGCCTTCTCCATCAGTGTCATGTTCATTCTTTCTACAACTCCATTCTATTGTGGAGAATACAGAGTTGTCTTCTATTTATAAATACCACAATCTTTACAAAATTTATCAAAATAATTAGAGAAAAATTCACCACCATTATCAATCCTCAAACATTTTATTTTATTTCTAGTTTGCAACTCAACCATTACTTTAAATTCTTTAAATCAACTAAAAACTTCAAATTTACTCTTTAGAAAATATACCCACGCCCTTCTACTATAATCATAAATAAATGAAACATAATACGTGGATTTACCAATCAAAGGAACATCTACAAGACCAAACACATTAGAAAGAATAAGATCCAATACACACAAGATTTATTAGAACTCGAATAAAAATGAATGTGGTTTTGTTTTCTGTAAATGCAATGCTCACAAAAATCAAATTCAAGATTACAATCAGATAAATTTTCAACAAGGTTTTTATTTTTCAAGGTCCTTAGACCCTTTTCTCCAATGTGGCCAAGTCTTTGATGCCATAACATAGTTTTCTCTGCAGGTAACTTTGTCTCAGAAGAAAGAGCACCCTTGGGTACCCAAAAGCCATGACCATCTGCTGAAGGTGAAACCCTCACTTCTTCCACAGTCTTGCTTTTCATAGAAGTACTATTGCACTCAACAATGCATGCATCAAGCTTATACAATGTGCCATATCTGACACCTCTAGCAATCAACATAACACCTTTGACCATCTTGCATCTTGCACACCTGCATCTATTAGTTTTCTCACAGATAACAAATTTCGTACTAATCTAGGTATATGCAACACACCATTAATCATTTTTATTCTACCATCAAGAAATCTGATTTTAAATTTACCATGGACAACAATGTCTAAATGAGAATCATCACCCAAGTACATCTTACCTCCATCAATTTCTTCATATTCAGAGAACCAATCTCTATTAAAGTTCATATTTAAAGATGCATCTAAGTCAATTAACCATGCATCATTACATGTGCGAGTTGCCAAAGCTGCAATGAAAGTGTTGACATCTTCCTTCTCGAACTCAAAATCAGAATCAACTTTCTTTTGTTTCTTCTTCCTTTCTTCTTTGCATTCCTTACAAACATGCCCAGGCTTGCCACAGTTCCAACAAATAACTATACTTTCGAGGAGATTTAGATCTCCCCCTAGACTTGGATTTGTCACACTTCTCATTCTTCTTGCATTTTTCCTTAGGTCTTCCACGAACATTTAGGGCCTCCTTAGCAATGATGGATACCTTCCTCCTCATTTCTTCAGAAATCAAAGAACCCACCACATCTTCAGTCTTCAAAATAACAAAAGTACTCCCAATAGCCATAGCAAGAGAATCCCACGAATCAAATAAAGAACAAAGCAAGATTTGACATTTCTCCTCCTCATCCATTTTGACACCAATTGATGCCAACTGAGCCACTAGCATATTGAATGCTTACAAGTGGTCTATGATTTGTCCACCCTCTTCCATTCTCAAGGAATACAACTTCTTCCTCAAGAAAACCTTATTCACTAAAGATTTGACCTGATACATCTCACCAAGCTTCTTCCATACTTTATGTGTAGAGGTCAACTCATGGACATTAATTAAAACAGAGTCTATCAAACACAATCTAATTAGACCCTTGTCTTTACAGTCCATAACATCATATTGAGTAGCCTGAGTAGGATCTATAGGCCTTGAAACATTCTCATCAACAACATCCCACAGATCTTGATTTATCAACAGATCCTCCATCTTCAACTTCCACATTTCAAAATTATTTCCAAAAAAATTATCCACCTCTATTCTCCTTGATGAACTTGCCATCTGAAAAATTCTTGCAACAAGATCACAAAGTATCTTCTACACAAGCTCCCACTCAAACCTAGATTATTCCAAAAAACCTAACAACCCACAACTGAAACCAAAGGTGATCAGGCTCTGATACCACTTGTAAGGAAGCTAAGGTAGTGGAACAACTTCCTACGTGAATCTTGAGAGGATAATAATTCAAAACTTTTGCAGATCTTTAATAGCTACAAAAACTTAAACAAAAATAAACATAAATATCATGCATACCATGACACAATGATTTACATGGGGAAAACCCTTTCGAGAGAAAAACCCCACACTCCAAAAGCCACCCAATATATTATTCAATAAATCACAAAGATTACAATATACTTGCATAGCAAGATTATCACAGGAGTATCACCACTTAGAGATCAAGAGACAACACGACCGTTATGAGACTCTCAGAAATCATCACAATCTCTATTTTTGTCGTAATAGAACACTCTCATAAAATAGAGTTACATTCTAGGGCAAGATATGCCAACAAAATATCTGCCATTAGATCTAAAACCTAATAATGAATAGTCCAAATTTATAATATATCATTTATTTAATGTAGGTCATTCTAGAAGTTTCCTAAAAAAAGTTAACACGCTCACATTTTGCTCTATGTTGCCATTGTATACACCTATCAGTGTAACTAGGAAACATATATATAAATATATATACATCCTATCAACAATAAACTGCATATAATTGTAAGGTTGAGACACATTTTCCCAACAGTCATGTGGGATTCACCTCTAAAAGAATATATTTTCAAATGCATTCATATTTGAGTTTCTTAATTAACAAAAATATAACTCAATATATCACTTCAAGATTAGAGGGAAGGGATAATTTAATTAATGTGATATAGGTAAGTATAATTTAGGGGTTGAGAAGCATGCATAGAAGGGGTTCAAGTGTTTATAAGTGTCATTCTAAATTCTCTACTTATTAGTTTACATAATTTAATTAGAGGAAATGTCATTCACTATTCTTTCTTGCCAAGGTCATGTTCAACTATCTTTTTCTACACCATAGTCTAACATATTGTGTTAGAGACTCATAATCTTGGAGGAACTTGCTTAGTCCCAACTATAATTTAGTCAACAAAAGAAATCATGGTCACACCAAGTTCATTCTAATTTAGTACAATCCTACCCAAGTTTCCTAAAAAATTATTTATTGGACACCTTTGTCAATGTCATGATCTTACTGAGAAGAATCAAAAAGTATTTTTGAAACACATCCATTATAATTTAGATTAATATATATTATAATTACGGTAAATATTGTTAGGGGGATTCTTTATAAAAAAAATTATGTAATTTATAATAACGTGTTTTTCATAGTCAATAATATTTTAAAAAGTGACACCTATTCTGCAAGGCATAAAAAATATTAGTTCTTAAAAATAGATTTGTAAAACTAATATCTAGTGCACACATATTTTTTCATAATTTTTTGTAGCTGTAGACACTGAAAATTGACCATTTTTATTTGGTCAATTTACCCTTTTTCATCTAAATATCCTTTTATCCATATTAGTTAAATAATGTTACTATTATTTAATTAATATCCTTAAATTCCTCTAAATCCCTAAGGTATTTAGTTAAATAATTAAATACTTTACCCTTTATTCCTTTCCTCCAAGGAATTAAATAAATAATCCATTTATTTAATTCCCTTTATCTCCCATCCCCCATAATCTACACCCAATCCTAACCCACCTCATAACCCCATCATTAGGGATGTGCACATTCCTAATCCATGATTAGGATGTGTCACATCCTCCAACTTTTTCAAGTTGGCTCCTAACCCTCATTAGCCACCTATCCTTCCTCTAATCCTTCATCAATTGGCCTAATCAAATCCTTAGTCAACTCTCCCCATCCCCCAAGGAATTTTTAATTCCTTTTTGTCTTCCCAAAGTCTTTTTGAGGAACTTTTAATTCCTCTCTCACCCCCCAAGGAATATTAAATTCCTTTTCTCTTTCCCAAGGAATATTTAATTCCTTTTATCATTCCCATGCACATTAAAAAAGGAATTTTTCCTTTGGTCAACTCTTGATCTCAACCCTTGATCTTCCTCCCCCTTTCAATCTTCACCATCCATTTCCATCTCCCTTGCCCAATGACTAACACTTAGCCATTTTTGCATTCTAGCCATTCTCAACCATTCTAACTCATACAACCATAATCTACCAGATTTTATCACATTCATCTCAAACCTTCAATCACCATAGCCAAATCCAACACAAACTTGAATCCAAAATCAAGCATTCAAGCACACTTAGCCATTTAGAAAAAACCACCATTGTTGCATTCAATCCAATACCCACATCCTCCATTGCATTCCTTGCATCCTTAGCTTCATTTTGATCATACTTGCATGCCATCTTAGCAAAACAAGAGCATACAAATCATCAACTAAAGGGACAACCAAAGGAGACAATTTGAACAAGGTAAAAGCACTTCATTTTTATGGTTTTGTTCAAATTAAACTAGGTCAATCTTGAGTGTTTGTCTTGTGCTTCTTCCCTTTGCATTTGGTTTTTTCACTTGCATTTTTAGTAAGTTAGAACACTTGCACATAGTAGAATATTTTATTTTTAATTAATTTTTGAAGAGATATTAATTATAAATTAGATAGGTTTATTCCACAACACATATTTTTTTCTATATATATATCTAAACTATTTTTTTTGTTGAAACAAGGACATCAATACCTAGTGCATAGGTATATTTTTTTTCTTTTTTTTTTTTCATATTTTTTCATGTGTGTGGAATACAGACCTTGATGTTTAGTGAAAACCTATGTTCAATAGAAAATGGAAAATTAATATTATAATCAAATTAAATATTTTCAAAACTATGCTTGTTGGAAAGCTTATTTTGAGGGCTATGGTCTTACAAATAACCTTTTCACGTTGATTCTAGTTTTGGTCCAGCTCAAGGTTTGAAATAGAAAAAAATGATCAAAATTTGAGAGCACTAAGGTACAAAGGGAAATCAAAGGGTGTTCATCTGAAGGACCTTTGAATCAAGGAACCTTTGAATAAAGGTGTACAAGAGCCTTCATTTTGAGGTACCTTTGTTTGAATGTCCCCTCTATGTGCAAAAAAATAACAATATTAAAAGGTGAAGGGATATTCATTTGAAGGTCTACCTTTGTTTGAAGGTATTTACATAATCATCTTTGAATGAAGGTGTAAGGAAGCTAAGGTAGCGGAACAACTTCCTACATTAATTTTGAGAGGAGGATAATGCAAAACTTTTACAGATATTTAATAGTTACATAAACTTTAAACATAAATATCATGCATACCATAACATAATGATTTACATGGAGAAAACCCTTTCAGGAGAAAAACCCCACACTCCAAAATTTGCCCAATATATTATTCAGAAATCACAAAAATTGCAATATACTTGTGGAGCAATCTTCTCATAGGAGTATCACCAACTAGAGATATAGAGGCAACATGACCGCTATTAGACTCTTAGAATACATCATAATACATAGCCATAATACAACACCCTCATAAAATAGGGTTGTCTTCTAGGGCAAGTCAAGCTAATAAAATATTGGTCATCAGATCTAAGACCTAATGATGAACGGTCCAGATTTACAATAATAAAATGTAAATAAAATTTTCCTTTTGGGGGCACTGTCCCCAATGCCCCACCAGGGCATGTGTCCCTCAGACCCCTCGTGGGGGGGACCCTACGCCCCCTTGTCACTCATATCAAAAATACTTTATGTAATTAAAAGGTTGAGAAACATTATCTCAAAAAAAAGGTACATTCGTTCAAAGAAAAACCTTAAAATGAAGATGTTTCATAATTTTCCTTCCCCTCTCTATCCAAAATTTGATGTCTTGTACAAGTGGGTTCACTATTGTGGGTTCATCCTTAAGTGTGAGATAAAATGTGATGAGGTTGTTGGAGTTGTATGTCTTGTTACAAGTGTCTTTTGATTTACTATTTCATGTTAATCCTTAAATACACTTTTTAAAGTTTGGAATAATTTATCTAATTTGTTTCCAAAAAATAATATGCAATGTCAATTCATCTATTAAAGAATGAACTCAAAAGTATTAATCCATGTAATTTTGAAATAATTTAATATTTCTTTACTAAGTTCAAAATCCTTATAAAATAGTTGAGTTAATATAGGATGAAGAAATAGGACACACAAATTATTCTTTTCATTCTACCTAAATTTGGTCTTATTTATTTAGTCTTTGTCTCTACTTTTCATGTAGCAAAAAAATTATTTGGGTGCATTATTTCACATGCCCACCATTGATGAGTTTGTTGTCTTTCTCATAATTGAGCAAGACAAGCTCATCCAAATGGGAGCCCCTAAGTCTTCTAATTTACATGCCTTGGTGATTGACAAGGACAAAAAATAACATACGGCTACTAGTAGTAAGAAAAATATATTAAATAACAAGGATATGAAAGATGTTCCTAAAGGAAAGAATCATAAATATTTCAATTTTCTTAGAAAACATACATCCTCTTCTAAAGGAGGCAAGCCTAATAAAGATATGTATTTACTACAAGAGGTCCAAACATAATAAACACAAGTGCATAAATAAGTAAATGATCCCATCACACATCTTCTTACAAAGAAAATGGAGTTCTTGATTTAGTCAAGTACATTTCATAATATGAGCATTCATATAATAAAAAAAACTAGTAAGGAGAAAGGAAAGGGAAAATCTCTTGTTCCTATTGCATTGCAACCTTCCACATGGATTACTGACTTGGATGCTTCACACCACATGGCTTCAAATCAAGAGCCAAGTCCCATGCCACATATTCTAATCGATGATGATAATCCAGTTGAGATTCATGGGATATGATATATTAACATAAATAATAAGACATTCCATGATGTTCTTTATGTTCCTTCTTTTTCATCTAATCTCTTATCAATCTACCAAATCAAATACATAGGTTTAGTACATGGCTTGCATTTACTCTATATTCTATGGCTATTAATGAGTTGCATATTTGTTTCATAGTAGCTCTTAGGAGGGAAAATCATCAGTCTTAGCTATATGCATTTTCATACCTTGTTGTTGATTTTCCTTCCATTACATTGATTACTTGTTCTGATAAAGTTAGTAAGTTGCAACATGATGAATTCACTCATATTTGAATGACTAATACTTATAATAGCTTAGTAACAAGGCATGGTTAATGGGTTTCTTGAACTCTTCACTTTTATAATGGGGTTTATCAAAAATTCAAATTCTTAGTAAAAAATTAAAAAGATGTTTGACAAAGACAAAGCATGGGGGGATACTCAAATCATAGAGACAATTGACAATGATTTATTAAGTCCATTTTTAAGCCTTATTTTAGTAGGTCCAAATATATTCTTACCTTCATTGATGAATTCTCTCAATTTAAATAATTGGATGTACTTTCTTTGATAGAATGAAAAGGTATTTAAGAAATTTGAGTAAATCAAATAACTCAAAGAAATAATTAAAAAATCTATAAGTATTAAATTATGCACAAATAATGGTGGTGAATATGCCAATCATCTGTATTTAATTTAAAGTGGATTGACTTGCAACATATAAAATTCTATACAATTATCAATAGAATAAGGCAAAAATTCTAAGAAAAAAATCCTTGAATGGAATAGAAAATTGCACAATCTAATCGAGATCCCTTGCACCACATTTCTAGGTAAAGACTATGAACTATGAGAACTATATCTAGGATCAAGTTTCTCATTAAGAATTGACAGGAATTACACATTTTAAAGCTTAGAATGGAAGGAAATTTATATTACAACATTTTGGGGTCTTCAAATGTCCAACATAGGCCTAAACGTTAATATATAAATGGAAGGCTATTGATCCTTAGAGTAGGCTTGTATATTTGTGGGTTATCTAGATGGCATAAAGGGATATTTGATCCTTCATCTAGTTACTCACGATTTGTTTATTGAGAGAAGTTTTCAATTTAAGGATGGTTCTTCAAATCCAAATCTTAACACTTCTCCTCATTCAATCACTTTGGGTACACTTGGAACAAATGATAGTCATTCATATGAGCTAGATCCATATGAATACAATTTATTTTATGAGGATAATTTTGCATATACTTTATATGATGATAGTGATGATGAGTATAATGATCCCTTCTCACCTAGTCATAATTCTAATGATGTACAATCTCCCCTAACTCTCCTATCTTAGCCCCACCTTGGTCTATATGGGATTTACAATCTATAGGTGATTGGGTCAAAGATCCTTTAGACACCATAAAATAATTGTTAGTAGATCCAAGAACCACCTCTTATTACCATTACCTCCACTTTTTATCCATACCTTTTTGGGAGGTATTAGGGATTCTTTAGTGGGATGCAACTATGTATTAGGATTACAACTCCTTGATGTATAACCATAATTTGAATTTAGTCCCCCTTCCTAAGGTAAGGAAACGTGTTCAATGTAAATGAATATATTAGACTAAATTATATATATATATATATGTGATTTAGTTGGTAAGTTCAAATCTCACCTCGTCGCTAGGAAATTTTAATAGGTTACTAACAAATATTGACTTTACTTAGACCTTTGCACTTATTGTAAACATGAACTCTATTTGAATCATGATTTATATTATCACCACACATCGCATGGAGGTTTATTAGATGGATGTGAAGAGTAGCTTTTTTCACAAGGATCTTGATGAAGAGATATAAATGGAGCATCCACATGGTTTTTAACAAGACTCTTCCTTGCTATGAAACTTAGAAATCTATCTATAAGTATAATAATTTATTTGGCATCTTTTTAGTAGGTTAACTCTCACCTATGATTTATAGTCAAATTTACTTTTCCTATTATTGTATTTTCCTCACTTCTATCTATATATACTCCACCCATCACTTATTTTTGGTGATTGAGAGTGAGCTTGTTTATGTTGTTTGTGTATCTCTTGTAAATTTTTAGTACGTAGCTTTATTTTGATATTTTGATTCTAGGACCATTTGTTAAAAAAAATTGTTGTATTTACTCTTGCATTAGGTCTTGGATAGTTTCTTGCTTATTTATATGAGATAAGGCTATGAAACAAGTATGTAAGGGAAAATAAATCCCTAAGAAAATTTTAAAATAAGATGAAATTTATTATAAAAAAAAAAAAGATCTAAAAACCCTAATTTAGAAGGCAACACCTTATAGGATAAATTAGATTCACCAAAAAATATAAATAAAATAGACCTTTTTTATATAAATATAGGCTAATTAAATGCAAAAAAAAAAGTATACAATTAACCTATATTTAATTACAACTTGGGTTGTTAAAATAATAATAAATACTCATAAAATAATTTGGAAAATAGATCCACATGACTTTAGGAACAATAATGTAGAAAGATTGTTAATGTCAAATAGCAATCATTTGGAACATATATAAAAATTCATTCTACTATTTTGGGAGATGTCTCAATCTCTATGCAAACCTATAATTTGTATTGGTTCACATTTGATTCCTTAAGGTTCAAACCCAAGCATTATGATCTTAATTTGATGTGCGAGAATGAAACTAGCTACATGGGAAGGAATTGGCAAAATATGTGTACAGGTTTGTTTTCTTTCGCCTTCCTTGTGTCTAAAACTATCAATGTGGTGTTTGCAAATATCTTAGGGGAGATTATCGAGTTGCTAGAGTCAAGTTCTCCTTGGTCAACCCCTTGGATATACCAACTTTATAGTTTTGAGTGAATATTGGATGATAACACGTGTAGTTGTGTAGATGGCCTATGTGCAAATGGTATAAATCTTGATTCTTTATCCCTTAAAAAAATGGTGTACTAATATGATGATTTCTCCTTGTTTGACCATATGAATTAGTTGCACATGAAATATCTTTAAACACCAAAATATAACAATAAGTCACACAAACACATACCATGTCAACTCATAATAATTAATAGAAAAGGGTGGCTCAAGCTTTTAGAATTATAATTCAAAAAAAATAATTTTAGATTCAATCCTAAGTGTCTCAAGATCGATCTTGAGTGGTACAAGATTTAATTTGGACTATGAAGTGAAAGTCTCAAGACAAAGAGCAAAAGTATGGAAGTGGGTGCGAATATACATACACTAATAAGAACTAAATAACAAATGTATATGTATAAGTACATGTGAAAGCCAATAAAAATATATAAGAATAAAATAAGAACCAAACATAATACAAGAATATACCATTTTCTAATAAATAATTACATTAAGACATCCATCAAAATGACCTCAATATTAAACATAAATATGTTAATTTCACCACTATAATACCTAATAAAAAATTATGATCAATCATAATATTAATTACCCTTTGTTTTGACCTAAATAATAAATAATAATTCAAGATGTTTTCTTATCCCATCAATTTTTTTTAAAAAATAAGATTGAACAAATTGAACAATATTTAATGGTTGAAAGAATAAAGAAATTCATTATAAAATTGAATAAAAAAATAAAATGATAAGAATCTATTATCCCATAAACCTTAATAAATCTTCTATTCATTCTATTATATTCTTAAATACCAATAAGATTAATCCAAAGGCTAAAACATAAATATAATAAAGTGTTGTCTACCCATAGATAATATTATAATTATTTACAAACAAATAAATTTGACAAAATCCTCACGCACAGTTCACCAGACATTCCCAACTTATTTTATCCTTCACAATCATTCAATCATAAGAGACAAGTTGCCGTTCTTCCCAAAAAATAAAAATAAAAATAAAGAGGAAATTTAAACCGTACGTTTTGAGTTTAATAATAGAATAGAAAAGAAAGTTTTTGTAAGGTTTAAGATATAATTTAATGGATGATAGATTTAATTATTTTGTTTTTTTAATTGTTAATTATTTTTATTTATTTGGATAATATTTTTCTTTAAAAATATATATATTATAAAAAAATATTAAAATATGAATATAATTAATCTAAATATTATTATAAATTTTATTTTTTATGAATACATATATTTATTTTAAATTAAAAAATAAAATTACACATACTCATATTAAAAGTGTGAGTGTAAAAAATAATATGTTTAAAATCTAAATGAAGAAGAATTCATAACAACTAAAACAAACAAGTCAATAAGACTAGAACAAGAGCCGTAGTTGGAGAAGAAGGGGGTGTCTTGGTCATCCGATTTAGTTAGAGGAGAAGGGGGACTTGCCCCATACATCAGTGGGATCCATAGTGATATTAAGGACTTAAGCAAGAATAGTAATAGGAGAGGGTCCTGATCATCCGACTTGCCCCACAGTAGAATCTAGAGGGACATCCGAGACTTTAGAACAAGAACAATTGTTGAAGATGGAGGGAAGACCTGAACATCCAACTTGTTCTATATAACAACAAAATAAAAAATGACACCAAAGAATAACTTTACTTTTTTTAAACCAAATATTTTCCTTAACTTAATTACTCTATACAAAAGAACATACAAAATTATTATCTAAGGTGCTCCAAATCACAGCTACAGCCTCTGCATCTGTATCTGTTCAAACCATAATTGGCTTGCCTGTAACTGCTTTTTGACTTCAATCCATAAAAATTAGAAACAATACCTGTAGGTAGTTGAGTGTTTTGGATTCTTAAATGAAATGTCTTGTCTGATTAAAATAAGTCAAGCCGGCCAAGGCTTGACGTGTTAAACAGGGATGTAATTGTTTTTATCTTATTCTTATTCTTATTACTTTATAATTGAGTGCTGGACTTACAAAAGGAAGAAACCAGGACACCTTCATAGTGGACTCCATGATCACCGACTTTGAAAAGGTAAGAATTGAAAGATGGGAGAACTTTAAGCTTTAAACAATGAGAGATCAACACTTAGAAAGAAAATAAAATCAGCTACGCCTAATCTTAGTTTGAATGATTTCTTGTCATGTTATATATGTGTAAAATGGGCCACCATACAGACTAAAAAACCCTAATTTCAGGTCATATAGACTATGACAATACAGTGGACTTCATTAAAAGTGGTTTCCTTTTTATTATTACACACAGATGGTAGTTGAATGTGGGTCATCCCTGTCCATGGTTTCCTCCCATTCATCTGTATATTCAGATGCAAAGGTTAGATTCATGTAGAGTTCTTATAATGAAAAGTTACTTTTAAATCAGATTAATCAATGTTTTAATTATTATTTTGAGGTTAACATATAAAATTGAACAAACACGTGAATTCAACAACAATTATAATATTGACTTTGCAATTATTAATAATTTATTTTTGAATAAGCGAAATCATTCACATAAAATGATACATGCTTAGAATGTAAATGACAAAATCAACACTCACAAAGAGAGTTTTAACAATAAACTATAGAGTATAGCAAAATTTACCATTATGTTTGTCAAATACAACACTCATAAATATAGAGCCTCAAATTTCACTTTGCACACTTACATTTATAAATATAAAACAACTTTTAAATTAAAAGTTGCATGGGAATTATTGGAAACCTCTAAAAATAAATTTAACACAAATTTACAAAAAAAAAGTCTTGAAAAATTTCAAATATAACTTTGTTCTAAACAAAGTTTATTCTATTTTTATGCATCATCTAAGATAAGAGTCACACACCTTCACAAAATAACAATGCCTATGTTAAATGCTTTAATGTCAAAGTGGATACCTGTTGTTCACTTCCTTTCTTCAATATGTACTCTTTTGGATACCTTCATTGTTGATTTAACTTCTTCTATAAGTTGTATTGACCTTAGATTTCTTGGGTAGCACAAAAGATATATTCTAGATAATATGTATTTTTTTGACATTGGAAGCAATGTGCCTATTCTTCATAATCAATTTCATCTATCCTTTGTATTTTGGACCAAAATCATTATCATTCTATCTTGTAACCATGAAAAGGAGCTTTCCAACACTTCAAACAAGATAAAAAATAAAATCAACATGTAAAACTTGTGTTGGTTTTTGTGTGTGCAAAGGTATTTTGACACTTTTAAAAAAAGTTTATAACTTAAGTTCCACCAATGCACTATGGACATTTTTCTGTCAAAATGAGTCTTTTGTGCACTTTATTCACCACAAGTAACTTACTTCTCTTTTTTTAATTTCTCTTGCACTTTGGTCTTTTGTTTAAATCAATACACCAGTGAAGCATTTTTCGAACTTTGAGTTTCATCCACTTTTTTTTAAAAAAAAAATTGATTACACCATTGTGTTCAACTTTAGAAAACTATTTGTTCCCATAAAATTTAATTGAATTCTAATGATCTTGTAAATTTGATTTAAAAGTACACTGTGAAGATTTTAGCACTTTTGTATAATATTGGACCATTTGTGCCAAAAAGTGCACTCTATGCATCAAAAGAGAGTCTTTTTGCTTATTTTTTATTTTCTTTCACTATTTTTTACCCTTTGGTCTAGGCGATTTTTTCAAAAATCTAATTTCACTAGAAGAATTATATAAAAGAATCTATCTCATGAAGAAATTTTCACCAATGTCTAAAAGTTGATTTTTTGGTATATTTATGTTGGGAATTTGTATCCCTGTTGCAAAGGACTAATAGATTGGGATAACGAAATTTAAGATTATGTATTCTAATAAAATTAAATGCTACTTATAATTTCTAACATTTTTAAAAGTAAATGGAATAATATTCATTTGCATGTTACACACAAGATTCAACATTTATATAGGAAACCCTTGCAAGAGAAAACCCACCACCAAAATATGTCTATAGTTATATTATTCAAAATCAATCAAGATTCAATACAACAAGATCTTTGACAAAGTCATAATCTATAACATAATTCTTCTACAATTGGTGTTCAATGCAATGTCTATACAACTATCTAACATTCTAGCATTGACTCATTCACACAAAGTAATTAATATTGATGTTCACATGGGAATACCAACGATCTAATTGCCAATGCAACAAGGGGAATACCAACTCTATAATTTTTAATCCAACATAGGGAATGTTGGTGTAGGTTTTTATTTTCCTAGTGGGTTAATTTATTTTCTCTTAGTCATAGGTTTTTCCTACACTTTTATTAAGCTTTCTTAAGATAATAAAGTGATTTTATCATTTAATAATTAGGAAATAAGGCATGATGAGGTGTCTCCACCCTTAAAGAGTGGAACATTTTCCTTTTTCATCACTTTATTTAATATTGGTGGTTATTGGTGGTCAATTCCTATTGGTTGGATTTGCCACCTCCATCCTCTCCTTAGCTCTATATAAACTCACTCCCTAGCTTGTATTTGCATACTCTTGCATATTCATTGTTGCATACTTTGACTTACATGTCCATTGATACATGAAAGACCATTGTTCTACAGTTTTTCTTTGAGTTTCTAATGCAATATTGTCATCTTGAAATTTTCACATCTCTTGGAATTCCAAGTCTATAATTGTGTTGTTTCATTTACAGTTTACAGCTTATCTCTCTCATAGAAAGATCTTGGTTATTCATCTGTTTCGAATTTCTAACATGGTATCAGAGCTTAGATTTTAAGAGTTTTGAGTATTTGGATTCCTAATTAAAATATTAGAGTTTTTTATATGATAGATTGTAAATTCTTGTATGCTCTTCTCTTGCGTTTCAATATGATTTGGAGAATCAAAAAGGAATTACGAAGATTTGTTAATCATATATTTGCATGTGTGTTTTTGGTGAGATCTAGTGATTGTATCTATTTTAGCTATAGTGGCAACATTTTTTACTATCTTATTGCATCTGAGAGACTCAAGAAAATTAGATTTGGCTTTTATTTCACTCCATTTGGCCATCATATGACATAGTAGAAAACAAGAGTTTTAAGTTTAGATCTAGTAAACAACTTTTTGTAGGAGCATTTTTAGCCCAAATAGATCTTGTCATTACATTCAAGAGGCCAAGGAGACAAATTTGGACATAAAATTTTCCTATATTTGGAGTCGAGAGATGTCAAGGCAAAAAAATTGCCCAAGAGGTCGTACAACCCCCAAGCGCTATAGTAGAGCCTACCATCAGAATTTTTTCAAAAAATAAAAAATAAAAGTGCTTTAATCAACACTAATGATAAGGGATTTAAGCCATGCACTGAGCGTTCGAGGCCAAAGGTCACAGACAATTTTAAATTGCCATCACCAGTGTTTATACAAACCGCCTACGATTATCTTAAATTGTGATCGATGTATTTTGCAAACTGTAATGGAGTATTAAAACTGCAATAGCATTCTGACTAAACTGCTAGTGATTTTTTCCCATCCATTGCTTGCTCACTGCTTGGGGGACCACCAGGGCCCTCCCTATAGGCCAAATTGGTCCTTTTTTTCAAACTTACATCTTTTCACCACAGTGTTCATTTTTTGAAAAAAAGATATCATCAGAAAGTTGGAGATGATCACTTTCCATCCACATGGGTTTTGAAAAGAATTTTTTCCTTTTTTGCTAGATATTGCAAGTTGAAATTATTTGTTGCTTTTTTATTCTACAGGCCATAACTTTCGCCTTCGGGCTCCATTTTTTGGAAACAAATTGGCATTGGAAAGGTATTAAAGAGAACTACACGGCTATAGGGCTAATTTTTTATATTTCATCTTAGGTTCATTTTGCATCAAAATTTGTAATTTTGGCCGTTATGGGTTTGTTAAGCATTTTATCTTGGTAAAATCCTTATAATCATAGTAATCATAAAGTTCCAACATTATAATATCTTGGGGGTGATTTATGAGACTACCTGAAAGGGGGAGTGTCTCTTTTGCAATTTGCATTCTCTTTTCGTGCACTCACAAACAATCTTCTTTTCTCCACAAATTAGATCAAGTAATAGTTCCTATGCTAACACCCTACAACTATTTTGATTGGAAAAGTAAATTATCCCTCTACTTGAAAAATTATGGATTACATAGGGTAACAATGGGACTAGAAACTGAACCAACTATTGATGCAGAAAAGTCAAAATGGATTAATAAGTGTGATGAAGAATCTAGAACCTTGTGTATGTCTACATCTCTAGATTTTCTCTTTCATGTTGAATCTTTGTCTTCACCAAATGAAGTTTGGACAACATTGGAAAAACTCTTTGGTACATGAGATGAATTAAGAGGTCATCAATTGGAGAATGAACTGATAGGGTTAATTCCTTCAAGTTTTGATACAATACATGATTTCTTCACAAACTATTTAGGTCATAAGATTGTAATTAAAATAATATGGAATTGAGAAAGATGATAAACAATTGATCTAAGTATTCTCTATAAACTTGGTCTAGACTGTTTAGTCTTTGTTTCTACATTTTATGCCACTAAAAGTGTCTTAGGAGCTTCCTACATAATTCCTTCCCTTGATGTGTATGTTAATGAACTAAAAAAGAACATGACAAGTTGGTTCAAATGGGAATTATAAAATCTTCTAAGTCTCATGCCTTGGTTTCAAGTTAGGGCACTAAAGATCATAAAGATAATGGTAAAAAAAGAAACAAAAGAACCAAGGATATAATGCTTCAAATGTATCTTTCTCTACTTCCAATGTAGACACTAAAACTTCTTCAAATCGAGGAAAATATTAGTGTTGTCACAAGAATTACACCCTAACTAAGTGTAAAACCTAGCTATCCTATGAAATATGGGACCATCTTCAAGTTATGGGTCGCTTATGGTGAAGGTGAACCTTTAGAGAGGGTTGGTTCCTTTGATGGACCTCCTATAAACTACTAATTTGACAAGGAATAAAGGTAGAAGAACTAAAACTAAAATGAATTGATCCTAGGAGGTGATGCACCAATGATTAAATGATTGTACCTATTATTTCAACTCATAACTTCTCTAGAAATCTACCCTATTCTATGTACAACTCAATATTGAACAAGCTCATACAACAGTGTTTTAGAGGAAGGTTATATTTTAGGTTTTATTGAAGGAAAACTATATGTTTTCACAACTATAATTACTAAAAGTATTCACACAACCTATGACCTGTACGATTTGTGTGTATTCTTGTATAAAAATGTTTTCAAATGAGTAATTCAATGATTCAATATTGAAAAAATCACATAAATTAGATCAAATCATTTGTAATAACACTTGAAACACATGAATTTTGAGAAGGCAACATATTGTTTTTTATTGAGAAATAGTTTTTCGTGTACAAATCTAAAAAATATACTTGAAAATACATGAAGTTCTGTTACAAATTGAAAATCTCTCAAAAATTGAGTTAGAATCTCTTCTCGTGCATACAAAAAAATTGAAGAATAGAAAGAATTGGCTCTAAAAGAGTTGAGTGCTAGGTTTTATGGAAAGCCACATCTAGCTTAACTGAACTTGTCTTTGTGGAAGAGGTTGATTTTACATGATGATTTGAGATTTGTATAGATGTGGAACTCTCTCTTGACTGGTTGCAAATCATGCAAAATTGGTGGTATGAGTTGACCTTGACTTCTTTGACTTCACACTACTTGCATGCCCCTTGAAATGTGTCCCAACTAAACTTGAATGGATTTTCACAAATATGCATGACGCTGATTGGAAAGGCTGCCTTCTATCACTTTACATGAGACTTCAAATTGTTGGGCATACAAGACAAAAAATCCTTTATTTTAGGGCCCAAAATTGCCCCAAATTGCATGCTTATGGCTCCAAACTTCACTTAACCCAAGTTGTACCCATGCAGACTCTTTACTAGCTCTGAAACTGGTGATAAGTGTCTCCAAACTGAATGTGTAAGCCCCTTTTATCTTCAACCTATGAATGCTTCAACATGATGATAGGCATGTGTTAGAGTTATTTACAAAATACTAAAAGCTTGAAGATGACTAGGTCTTCTAGGGTGGCGTAGGATAATTTTTAGAATATAAAGTGAGGCATGCCTTTTAACTTTAATTTATTTCTTGCATAATGACTCTCCCATTTGTCTCTGCTCAATATTTATATCTGCCTTCATGATAGGTCTATAACATTGGGAACCTTTTGCTTCTCACCCTTGATGTCTTCATCACTGCCTTTGGCCTTCATGGTAGGTCTTGTGACACATGATTTAAATGTTTGGGTTTATTTAACTCATGTGAGAGGATATTAGAACTTTTAGGATTTTAATTAAATATCATTGATTTATTTAATTAAAAGAAAAACATTAGGATTTAATTAAATAAAGTTGATTTATTTAATTAAAAAAGGAACATTAGGATTTAATT
Source organism: Sequoiadendron giganteum (assembly GCA_007115665.2). Taxonomy (NCBI): domain Eukaryota; kingdom Viridiplantae; phylum Streptophyta; class Pinopsida; order Cupressales; family Cupressaceae; genus Sequoiadendron; species Sequoiadendron giganteum. The sequence goes on along the minus strand of CM021102.1, from coordinate 800,081,028 downwards.
AAATAAAGTTGATTTATTTAATTAAAAGAGGAATATAAGGATTTAATTAAATAAAGTTCACTTATTTAATTAAAAGAGGAATGTTAGGAGATGATGAAATAAATCTGATAAAGTGTATTATTTTATTTAAGGGGGAAATTAATTAAATAAAGATTATTCAGTTAATTGGTTAGTGTGGAAATGATTAAGGAAGAATCGGTGTTAGTAAATCAGGATCAAGTGCATGATATCAATCAGGATAATTTGGTTGTCTACATTTTTCCCCTCTTTGAAGCAATGTACCTGCTACGTTGGTTCAAAGAATAACTCTGGTGAGATCAAAAGTAAAAAAAAATCTGATTTTTCATATGCCCCATTGCTGCCCCAGCAAGAAGGATTACATTGGTATACTGCCCCCTCGAGAGATTGGTCAGAAATTTGGACTTTTGGGGGAGATCTCGAAAAAAAGATGACAAGGTTGCCCGAAGGGTCCAAAAAGGCTCCAAGATGCCAAAAATATGCCAAAACACAGAAAAAAGATGTGGAACGAGCCCTGGTCGGGTAGAAACGATGTCGGGGGGACAAAACCCTAGTTTGATGGCTTAATCGAGGCAAAAAACCCTAATTTTCATGCTTAAATAGGCTTGGAGGGATCAGTTTCCATTCATTTGTGCATTCACACCTTAGCAGTTCTAGTCTTTTGAGCTCTGACCCTTCTACGAGATGGTGCAATGAGAGCTTCCCCGACACATTTTCGAGCGAGTTTGAGTGTTCTAGAGACCTCCAAGCACAGGACCACCGATATGTGACCTAAACCCAAATTTGAATTTTGATTTTTCAGTGCATTTATTACGCGTCAAAGAGTCAAAGTCCCCAGCATCACTATATAGCGACGCTCAAATAGTTAGTTGACGATGTTGGAAGGTCAAACAACGTCGCTAATGCAAATGGTGATGTTGATCACAATTTGACATTAGGGTTTAAATTCTTAAACAATGACATTTTTGCTAAAAGCGATGCTAGGATCAATTTGGGATTAGGGTTTACATTTCAAATAGTGATGCTTTCGTTAAAAGCGACGCTTGGCTTTATTTGGTTTTAGGGTTTGGTAGTCAAAGGGCGACACTTGTGCAAATGGTGATGCTTGAGCTGATTTAGCATTTTCAAAGAGTCCAGCGTCGCTATTTGGAGTTTGAAAAATGTTGATGTTTTTGCAAACGACACCTTCATTGTTATGGGGGTGAAAACTCCCAATGGGTTTAGGTATTTTTATGAATTTTGACATTGTGCACTTCATGGGTGCAGGAGGTTACCCAGCCTATATTTTCACATGAGCATTGACCCTCAATTTTGATTGAGTTGGGCACATTGTCTGAGATCCGACACGAGCATTTGGGGAGATTGGGCTATGGTACATAGCTTATGCACTCCTTGTCCAGACCCACCTCATGATGATGATTGCATTGTGTGAGAGATGGCATAGTGAGACCTCATCTTTTCACCTTCTGACTAGTGAGGCGACTGTGACCCTAGAGGATGTATGGTGCATCCTGTGGTTGCTGATACATGGCGCTCGCATGATTTATGACATAGATGTCGACGTTGATGCATGTCATGATTTTATGGGGCATGAGGACCTGGTTCTAACTAAGGGTTAGATTGACTTTGAGTTTTACAGAGGTCGGGTGCCAGTCTTTAGATTGATCATCACTACCATTATATCTGGGCTAGTGGCTCTAGATTGACGGGGTAGATTTTTCAGTACAAGATGGGGTTTGGTCTGGGAGAGCATGTTGAGGTATATGAATTTGTTTGCTTGGGGGCTAGTGATGTTGGCATTGTTATACCATGATCTACATGATTTTGCATATTGTGATGGTCGAGCAATTGGCACAGGGGTGACACTATTGCATATTTGGGCCTGGGAGCATATTGTCATGCTTCGACTAATAGTCACCTTGGTGGATATAGAACCCGATGATCCTGTGGTATAGAGATATGGGGGTGGGATCACCCTGTGGAATATAGGAAAACTTGGTCTCCCTTACTGGCATTGTATTATATACGATTTGGCATCATTCACCCGACAGCCATGGCTACAAATACCCGCCTGGTATGATGATGTTCAATAGTTGTTCTATGCCCATTAGACCCGATTGATGCAGGGGCGGGAACATACCATCATAGAGAGGTAACTGCCAGATAAGAAGCTTGACATTTTGAAGAGGTCCAGGATAGGCTGGTTGAGGGATATACTGCTATTTTTGCCAGATCGACTTGAGAGACTACATGGGGGCAGACGATCCCAACAGTCGAGGTAGTGGACTCATTCAGACAATTAGTTGGTAGGCCATGGGACAATGGACAAGGACCGACAGATCCAGGGGTCACAGGGGCATATGCAGAGTGGTTTAGACCTCCACTACAACTAAAAGATCTAGCAGAAGCTCTTCCATGGGGGAGACCTAGGGGGAGGATTGCTTAGAGAGCACAGGTGGGAGCAAGGGGACAGGATCCAAGGGCACCACCTAGAGATGGATAGACAAATCAATAGTAGGATCAACCACCACACTAGCCACATCAGGCTCAATAGGATTAGCCCCATCAAGCACAGCAACCCCCTCAGCCACAAGATCCACAAATTCAACAACTACAAGCATGGGTGCAGGGCTTACAGGCTCAGGTACAGGCAATGACAGGTGAGCAGGACCAGGCCTGCCAATAGGTACATGCCATCACACTTGAGAGAGATCAAGCCAGACAGTAGGTATAGGCCCTCACCACTGAGAGAGACCATGAGAGGCAGTAGAGGTAGGCCTTAGAGCTATAGTTAGTTGAGGAGGTTGGCCGCAGGCAACAACTAGAGAGCATGGTCACCGCATCTCAGGGCAGGATAGTATCAACACGGATGTACCACGAGGCAGTCAGATAGGCAGAGTACTATATATTTCATTACCATCAAGTAATTCTTGTAGCTCTCAGACAGTCAAATTATTCACAGCAGACAACAGTTTGGTAGGAAGAGGATCAACCAGAGAGGTAGGCAGGCGAGGGGAGCAGCCATCAGGGCTGGCCACTTTTTTTTTATACACACTCTTAGGCTTTGTTTTTTTATAGCCCTGTGGGATATGTACCGTAATTGATGTACATACACTTGAGTCTGATTTTGTATCATGATAGTATCATTTTTTGATACATATATGAGTTTGATTGATTCATGATGATGTGTTTACTTTATTTATGCCTTATGTATGGATGCACTTGATGTTTTATGTATATGTGATGTGATTCTATATGGATGTGATGCACTTTATTTTTATGAGATATTATGTGATGGATTTATGATATGCATACATTTATGGATGCATTTTATTTTTTTATATTTTCTATGCACTTTTTATGATGATGTATACAATATGGATGTATGGATGCAAATGATTTCTAAGATACTTAAAAAATCTCTATTATGTCCTAGATGATAATGCAAAATGGATGATGTGGTATATTATGATTTATGAGATGCATGATATGTTATGATATACGAATATCATGGATGCATGATATGAATGCAATGTTTTTGTATCTTTTCCATGTATGTTTATGATGATGTTGTATGAATATATGGATGCGAGTGATCATGGTACGCAAATGATTTCTAAGATACTCAGAATAAAAAATCTATATTGTTCTTCGTAACTTAAAATGATTAGGAAATATGCAATGGTTTATGATTTGTAATGATGTGACATGAAACGACTATGATACGCAATGATTTATGATTTACAATGATGTGAATGCAATGATGTGATATGTAATACTATGATATGTAATGATTATGATACAATTTAAGATACTCATAATAACAAACCTCTATCATTCTTCGTAACTTAAAATGATAATGTAAAATGCAATGATGAGATGCAACAATTTTAAAATACTTAGAATAACAAATCTCTATTATTCTTCATACCTTAAGATGATAATGTAAAATGCAATGCAACGATTTTAAAATACAAATCTCTATTATTATTCATACCTTAAAATGATAATGTAAAATGCAATGCAACAATTTTAAAATACTTAGAATAACAAATCTCTATTATTATTCATACCTTAAAATGATAATGTAAAATGCAATACAATGATTTTAAAATACTCAGAATAACAAATATCTATTATTCTTCATACCTTAAAATGATAATGTAAAATGTAATGACATGTGTATGCTAATGGTTCGTGGATGTAGGATGAATGTTTTTTGGTTAACTGTCATAATACCATGTTAGCGCGGAGAGAAGAAAGAAGAAATAAGATGATGAGAGGATGATCCAACAATTCTATGATTTATCGAGACTTTATTAGAGATAACAATGAGGGATGATTATATTTTTCTTATCAAAGATTAGGGATGTAAAGGACTTATTTTTCTTATGTTTGATAACACACATAGATACGATGCATCAAGGTATAAAGAACCAATATGGCATTGTACCTTGTGTGATGGACATTGACTTGACAATGAGATAGGAATATTCTTGTTCACACCTGACATACGAAAACCTTACTAGGATGTACCTTAGAAATTTTGAACATTTCGGACCAAAAAATAGAGAGGAAAAACCTACCAATGTAATAGTCAACAAGCTATCCAAAACACCTTCCATACATACCTAATAAAGCAAGTATATACCTAATAAAGCAAGTATTTGCCAAGGTTATATTACAAGAAAATCCAACAATCACAGTAGACAAAATAATATGATCAATGCCTCATTCATTTCTCTCTTAATAATTTTGATATACATCATTGAGAGGTCATTGGAATGGGCATAATAAGATAAATCAAAAAGAAAAGATCAAGTAAACAAACAAGCTAATGTTCTTCATACCGCTAGCCAAGACTAAACTATGGTGATGCCTGATATTGATGTCCATTGTAGGCAGGATGCATCCTAGGACATGATGTTATCAGATGATGGTGAAATTGTCTAGATGATAGGCTATTGATACCCAGAGTTGACCAACTTGTTTAGCTACTGACCTAGACTTAAGACCCTGACATTTGAGAACACACTTTCGACTGCTAAGCTTGCTTCCGAGTGTTTTGCCAAAGGGTGAAGGTGACGATTGATTTATTGTGAGTGGATGCTTATTACGGGTGAATGTTGAAATGGGACAGATGCACTTTTTGGGGTTTTTTTGAATGTTTTTAGTATTTTGAAATGTTTTGAGGTTGTTTTTGGTATTTTTGAGATGTTTTACAAATGTTTTGATTTTTTTATTTTTTTATTTTTTTGGTATTTTTGAGATTTTGACCTAACCTAAATACCTATCCTAGGGGCCTCAGGGGCTGATCAAATATTAGCCTTGCCTACATTATATGCAAATGCCACGTAGTTCGACTGACACAAACTCGTTTATTGATGAGATATGAACAAATGGATTGCTAGTTTATTATAACAGACTCCTAAAGTACTGACCTAATGTGTCTCGGGGGTTGATCAAAGATTAGCCTTGCCTATGTTCAAGCTTGGAGATGACGTAGTTCGACATCATGACTCTATTTTTAAGATTTTATGATTTTTTTTGGATTTTTTGGTGTGATTTGGATGTTTTTGGATTTTCTAATTTTGGGAAGGTCTCAAGAATATACACGAATCCAATCCAAAGGCAGGGTATAAGAATGTGCCCCCAACATAATGTGATAAACTACTTTGATATAGGTAGGAAAAACTGACCTTAGGAATGTGTTGAGTAGTTCTAGGGTGGAACATGATACAAACACAGGATTGAGCTATGATACGAACATAGATGGGTGAAATGGAAGGATGCGATGGAATGTGATAGGTGATGTGGTACCAGCCATAGAGATCATGGCGGATGGAAAGTTCTTATTTATGCAAGGCGCCTGTTTGACAGGTTTTCACCAAGTTATTTGCCCAAAGCGCCATCGAAGTGGTTTTCACTAGAGGACGATTTTTTATCTTTACTATTTTCATGATTTTTTATATTTTTTGATATTTTTTTTATTTTTTGGATTTATACCTGAAAACTTAGGCATTAAACTTTTTGAGGTGGGAGCTATCAATAGGCTCCTATAGAGGTTCTCCTTCGAGTGTTGATAACTGATATGCCCCAGATTTATAGCTTGCGGTGATGATGAAAGGTCCCAGCCAGGTGGGTTCAAATTTGCCCTTGCTATCTAGATTTAGCATGTTCTTCTGATTTTCTTTCATCACAAGCTCGCTGACTTGAAATGATCGGTTCTATGTCTTCTTGTTGTAGCTCCTCTTCAAATGGTTCTGGTAGACTTGCGGGTGGTTCAGAGCATCCATGTGTCACTCATCCAATAGTTCCAGCTCGTTCAACTGAGATACTTGATATTCTTCATATGTTATGAGGTTTTGCAACGATATCCTCAAGGATGGGAGTTCAATCTCAATGGGGAGAATGGATTCTAATCCGTAGACCAAGGAGAATGGGGTTGCACCTGTTGGTGTGTAGATACTTGTTCAATCAGCCCATAGGGCAGGTTTTAACTGCAAGTGCTAGTCATGACCAGCTTCATTGACTATCTTTTTTAAGGATTCTTAGAATTTTATTTGTAGCCTCAGCTTGGCTGTTAGCCTAGGGGTAGTATGGAGTAGAAAAGTGATGTTGGATATTGAATTTTTGGCTTAGGTCTCGAACATCCTGGTTTTTGAAAGGTGTCTCGTTATCTGAGATAATGGCCCGTGGGACACCGTAGCGGCATATGAGGTAATTCAAGATGAACTTAGCAATCTTCTTTCTAGTGATGTAGGTCATATGAATGGCCTCTACCCACTTTGTGAAATACTTCGTAGCAATGATAATGAACTTGTTTCCATTAGATGAGGTGGGGGTGATTTTTCCAATGAGATCGAGCCCCCACTACGAGAAGGGCCAAGGTGTTACAATTGGGTGGAGCTATTGAGTTGGTACATGGATGAGGTCCCCATGATGTTGACATTGCAAGCACTTCTTGACATATTCGTGAGCTTCCCTTTCCATCATTGGCTAGTAGTACCCTATTCTCAGCAGCTTCTTGGCCAAGGTCATACCACTTGAATGTGAACCACAAATGCCATCATGTACCTCTATTAAAGTAGTCAAAGCTTCCTCAGTGTTTAAGCATCATAAAAGGGTTCTCTCAATACTCCTATGGTATAGGGTGTCTCCTAAGAGAACAAAGCAAGATGACTTCTTGACAAAGGCTCTTTTGAGGTTCAGAGTGATATCGGCAGGGAGGACTCCTATTCTTAGGTAAGTGTATATGTCATGATACCACGAGTTACCAAGACTAATGATTTCACACAAAAATGCAGACTTTGGTACCTCAAAAGCTGGTATGAGAAGTTGCTCTACCAGGAATTCATGTTTAAGGACATTGCATGGGATGTCCAACAATGATCTGATCGTTGCCATAGTGTTCATTGCTCTATTGTTTTCCCTTGGTATTTTCTCAAATGTGATGTCAATGAAGAATTATTTGAGGTCTTCCACCAATTTCTTGTATAGGGTCAACTTTTCATCCTTTGTCTGGTACTCATTGTTGACTTGGTTGATGATTAGCTGAGAGTCTCCATAAAATTTAAGAACCATGATCTGCCACTGTATTGTTATTCTGAGTTTGATCACAAGGGCTTCATATTTTGAAATGTTGTTAGTACAAGGGAAGGATAGCATGTAGGATTTAGGAATACAATCCCCTTGTGGTGTGATGAAGAAAACACTCGCTTCTAATCCATGTTGTGTATATGACCCATCAAAATAAACCTTCCAATGATCCACGACACTAAGGTTGAATACATACTCATTTGGGAATTATGATACAAAAGGGTTCTCTAAATAGATAGGTGCTTTTGATAATTGATCAACAATCACTTGTCCCTTTATAGCTTTTCTTTCCACATATTCAATGTCATATTCTGAGAGGATCATGACCCACTTAGCCATCCACCCTATGAGTGTCACCTTGGAAAGTAAATACTTGAGGGGGTCTATTTGGCGATGAGTTTGATTTGATGTGCTAACTTGTAGTGCCTGAATTTATGTGAGGCAAACACTACTTCTAGGCAAGCCTTTTCAATGGATGTATAATTTAACTCATGCTCTACCATGGTTCAGGTGATATAGTAGATGATTCTCTCCTTCCCTGTCTCGTCATGTTGTGCTAATAGAGCTCCAAGTGTTACTGTTGTTACCGATATGTACAAGATTAGTGGCTTATTCTGTATCGGTGGCATGAGTACCAGTGGTGTCAGCAAGTATTCTTTGATTTTTTTGAACGCTTGATCGCACTTCTCATCCCATTTGTATGCTACCCCCTTGTGGAGTAGATGAGAATATGGGATAGCCTTATCTGCCAAATGTGCGATGAACCTATGGATGGATTGGAGTCTTCCTTGTAAACCCCTTAACTATTTTAATGTCTTTGGTGCCTCCATTTTGAGAATTTCTTTGACTTTGGTCGAGTCTATCTCGATCCCACTCTTTGACACTATATACCTAGAATCTTTTCTGATTGTACACCAAAGACATGTTTTTTAGGGTTGAGCCTTATCTTGTATTCCTCCAATCTATCAAAGATGGAGCTTAGTGCCACTATGTGATCTCATCACTTTCTTGACTTGGCTAGTATGTCATCCACATAGTCTTCTATGGACTTGTGAATCATGTTGTGAAAAATGAGTGTCATTGCCCTTTAATAAGTGGCTCAAGCATTCTTCAACCCAAATGGCATCATTTTCCAGCAATATGTACCCCATGGACAGGTAAAGGCCGTCTTATGCTAATCCTTTTTCGTTATCATTATTTGATTGTACCCTGAGAACCCATCCATGAGTGTCAACATTTCATGCCCAATTGTTTGATCTACAATCATGTGAATGTTCAGAAGGGGAAAATCATCTTTTGGGCATGCTTTGTTTAGGATTTGAAAGTTAGTCCATATTTGTATGCCCCCAGTGGGCTTTGTGACTAGTACCAAGTTTGAAACCCATTTAGGATAATCGATGGGTGTTATGAAGCCAGCATCCAGGAGTTTCTGCAATTCAAGTTTCACTAATAATGTGATATGTGGATGCATCTTTCTTAATGTTTTCTTTACTGGCTTCGCTTCTGGATATACTGCAAGATGATGAACCACAACCTCTGGATTGAGTCATGTCATGTCAACATAGGTCCATGAAAATTTTACCTTTCTTTCTCTCAAAAATGTAGCTAGGAGTTCTTGTTCTTCAGTCAAAAGAGATTTTGCATAGAAGGTTATGTGTGGCGTCTCCTCAATCCCTAGGTTGATGAGGTTACACTTCTCTGCCAACACTGCTAACTTTTCCTGATGAATAGCACTAGGGGGGAGATTGAATCCCTCATCCTTTGGTGCCTTAGAGAGGTTTTTTCCATCAGATGCATCCTTTGTTTTTACTATTTTCAAATCAAAAAGTGCCACAATGTGGTTTTCACTTAAAGACCTAGAGATTACTCTTAAATTTTAACTTTTGTGATTGATGGATTCAATTGTTTTCCCATAGTATGCATGTGTGTCTAGCTCGATTTCAAATTCTACTTTGTGGTCTTTGCATGGTATGTTATCCCTAAGTCCCATGAATTCCTAGAGAGCTTCGTCATTTTTGAATGTGTCCAAAATTGGTGGTCCTCGTTGGTCATAGTCTATTAGCTGGGGATAGACTAGCTTTATTTTGTGGGTTTGGTTGTTGGACTCAAAAGATAGTGGAAATCATGAACAAGGAAGAGTCCTCAAATAACATGGGTAGGTCAGTGAGGGAATCCTCGTCACTACTACATACATCAATTATATCGAAGGTATAGTTGTTTAAGGGTAGACCTGTGGATAATGGTAATCGAGGAGGAACTTTGACTATTTTAATAGGGGGACTTGTATGGTTATCTTCAGAGGAGTACATCTAAGGCCAAGATTCTTTATGTGCTTCTCAACAACAATGGGTTCTAATCAGCTATTGCTATTTTTCCCAAGACTTTCATTCTTATTGTAACCCATGCCAAGCATTAACTATAGCCCTTCACTATCATCATCCATTGGAAAAGCTGATACAAGTCTTTCATCTTGGTATAGGAGACTTGATATATCCTTTTCATCTACCACTTCTCGGCCTAGGTCTCTCCAAATATTGAATTTGGAGGGGTCTGCCCTGAATGTCTGAGATGGTGTGTTACTTGGTTGTGGTTGTCAATGAGACCTAGGAGATTGAGGTAACTCTCTTATTACAAAGGTTCTTTTCTTCATCTTGTAGTCTCCACATCCATTATCTTGGATAATGGCTTTGATATCATAAATGTCGGGAATGGCGGGTGTCTTTGTCCCAGAAGTGGACGCTATGGTGGATGGATCTACATATGGAGTCGTAGGGCCTTCATCATTCTTGGGAACTTTGGGGATTTTGTAATACTTGGCTTCAGGTTCTTGCAATAAGCAAAGGGCTCTGGGTCACCATGAACTGTGACCTCTTGGTTTTTATAAGGGAATTTAACACATTGGTGAAATGTGGATGCAATGACTTTCATCCCATGGATCCATGGGTGCCCCAAAATAATGTTATAAGGGAGGTCAAGATCAAGGACCTAACAAGTAGTCTCCATGATGGCCATTCCTACTTGGATAGGAAGCTGGATGGTACCTTAAGACACTCTTTCTTGATCATCATAAGCCTAGATTGTGATTCCTTTTCCTTTTTCAATAATATCTTCAGAGAATCCCAGATTCTTTATTAGTTTGAGAGAAAAAATGTTCAACCCTGCACCTCCATCCACCAAGACCTGTTTGAATTTATTTTTATTGATGAAGACTTCAAGGTGAAGTGCACAGTTATGAGATGGCTAGGTTGGAAGGTATTTTTTAGAGAATGTGAGGAGATGTGGGGTGGTGATGTTTCTGACCATAGCTTGAAACTAGTCTGCATCAAGATCAATGGGTACGGAAGACAAAGCTAGTGCCTTCTATAGAATTTCCCTATGTGCAGGGGAGATCTTCAGCAACTCCATGATGGAGATATGGGTGAGGGTCTTCTTCAATTGTTCTAAGACATTGTAACCATTGGCAACTAACTTTGAGTTCGCATGGGGTTCTCTAGCTTGCGTGGATGGTCCAAGGATGGTGATTTTTCCACCTCATGTGGTGACTCCACACTCGGATTTGGACCCTGTGATACGGATAACACCTACCCACTCATCTAAATATGCAGAAACATGATCATAAACTTGGTTGACACTGCCATAATTTTTTCCTTTTCCATTGTTGTTTACTTTATTGTGATCCAGCGTCAGATTCATGTATATTTTGAGGTCCTGATTTCTAGTTGGTTGCTCAACGTTGATAGTCTTGTCATCAATAAGATCTTGGATCAGGTTCTTGAGCCTCATGCAACTAGTTTTTGTGTGCCCCTTTATCTTATGAAAATCACAAAGGTGCTTCTCATTATACCATGGTGATTTAACTTGAGGCTCCTGGTAGTTTTCAATGACTGGGAGCATGATGATGTTGGCTTCAATGAGTCGTTGCATGATAGATTTGACTGATTCCCCAAGCAATGTGTACTTTCTCTTGGGGGGATATCTATTTATTGGATGTTCCACCTTGATCATTGACATTGTTGACTTTTTGTGTGTTGTTTTGTTGTTGAGATGTGTTGGGTCGTGGGCTGTTTTGGGTGTTGTTTTGAGGTTGTTGGTATGTTTTTTTTTGTGTGTTTGGTTTTGGATCACTGATTACAACCTTGGCATCAACAACACCATCATTGGTAACATTTTTGTTTTTCACCCATGTTCAAGGTTTGTCATTGTAGCTTGTTGATAGACGATTGTTTTGATAAGTGGGTGCCCCCCCTTGTGAAATGAGGGCTCTTTCGATGTTAAGAGATTTGGAGATGAGTTGATCATAGGTGGTGATGCACTACATTTGAGATGGAAGGCTAGGATCCCTTCAAGATTTGAGATAATGGTTTCAACTTGTTGTTCTACTAGCATAGACCACTTGCTCCTATTGGCCTTGGATCACCATCGTTGCAAGAAGGATGCAAATGTCTCTCCCTTGTTTTGCTTTAGGCTGGACAAGTCTTCCAAGATTACATCCATGCCTATGTTAAATGAGTAATTTTATATGAATGCATCCATAATTTCTTGGAACTTTTTTATTTCGAGAGGAAGACGGGAGAACCATTTCATGGTCAGGCCAGCTAGACTTCTAGGGAAGAGCCTCATTAGATACGATTCATCTTAGGCAACTTCCATACAATTCACGTGGAATTCCCGAATGTGATCTTTAGGTTTTCTAGTCCCATAGTAGTTGTTGAATCTTGGTATCTCAAAACCTTATGGGAATGGCTTCATCACAATGCTTCTATCAAATGGATAAGGGTATAAATTCCCTTGTGGTTTTATGGTTTTCCCTGATTGGATGTCCAACACTTGTTGTGAGAGATTTTTTATTTGAGCAGACAAGTCATTTTCTGGATCAGGTGGTGGAATGAATGTGGATGTTGTGGCTTGAATGACGGGTGAGGTGACTTACGGATTTGGTGGTGCATTCATGGGGGTTGTTTGTAAGCTTTGTTGCACAAGTAATGCTTGTTGATATGCTTGTAGTTGTTGTTGTGCCAACAATGCTTGTTGTTGGTCTTGTTGTTGTTGTTGTGCCAACAACGCTTGTTATTGGGCTTGCTATTGGGCTTGTTGTGTGGTTTCTTGTTTTTGGGATTGGTATTATTATAGAGCTTGTTGGTAAGCCTATTTTTGTAATAGGGCTTGTGCTTGAGCTTGTTGTGCTTGATATTGAGCTTGGGCATGTGCTTGGGCTTGTGCAGCTTGAGTAGCTTGTGCAATTTGTGCAGCTTGTGTGGCTTGTTGACCTTATTGTTGTTGTAATAGTGCTTGTGCTTGGGTAGCCTATTGGCATTTTTGTGTGGCTACTTGTGCCTATGCTTGTTATGTGTCTTGTTGCACAACTTGTACGACTTTTTGGGCTTGGAATTTTTGGAGTTCCTTTTGATAGGCTTGTTGGGCCACATGTAACATGATGTTGTATTGGTTTGTCATGTTTGGATTTGGTGGTAGAGATGGAGGATTCAGAATGGTGTGAGATGGGTTTTATTGAGGAGGTTGTTGAGGTGTTTGAGTGATGACCATAGGTTGTGTGGTGGAGGGTATGGTTGACATGTTGGGTCCTTGAGAGACCATGCTTTGGAGAATCTAGGGTGTTGTAGATGGAATGATGATTGATTGAGATGTTTGGATTGGTGCCACCTGGTGTTGCGATTTCGGTGGCATGTTTGAAGGATTTGGTACATTGATTTGATTCATGATTGGAGGATTATTTTTACTTGATTGATTTTGGATTGTTGTGTTGGGTAAAGGGGGTTTCCCTAAACCTTGGATTGATGTGGATGTCAATGTTAGCAGGGGAAGTGGTGGTAGGTTTCCTTGAGAAAGTGATGATGAAGGATCAAATATTCCCCCTTGTCCTTGTGATACCATGGGGAGAGAGACTTGTGTCTCAAGAGAGTATGTCGGTGTTGCGGAGAAGGTGGATTCATTTTTGGTATCATGGAAAACTAGTGGAATGTATAGATGCTTTGGATTTTTTGAGATGGTATTTGTGTCCAAGTTTTGATTACTTACAAGGGGGTGTGTTTGAAGAGCATGAAGCAATGAACTCCCCTTGGTAGTTATGGGTTGGCTTGGAGCATGAGATGATATTGGTTGTGGTATGGGTTGAATGATATTTTGGAATGATGATGTGAATGATAACGGTGGCATAGTCCCAAGAGGTGGTTCCACAATAGTGCTTAAATAATAATAAGAAGGGAGTTTATCCCCTTCCTTTGCTAATGTTAGCATGTATTGTGATAGATTGAGTCTCATCATTGTATTGACAATCTTATGGGTTTCAGGATTTTGGACCATCTTTGTGATTTCATCTTGAGTCATTCCTAGGGGATTGGTGGTGATGTCCTCCACTTGGAAACCTCCCTCTTGAGGATCTTGTGGTTGATGATGAAGATTGAGTGGGGGATCGCTAGATCTGATGGGGTTAAATTAAAGTATTGTTTGACTCGAGTCACTTGAAGTGGATGTCTCTTTGTTTTGCTTTGTGTTTCTCTTGTGTTGAGATCTAGTTTGGACCATAAAATAAGGATAAACTTTTAGGAGTATGAGGTGAACCTCTAACCCCTTAGGTTGGTCTAAACTTTAGGTACAAAGAAGAAAATCTAAGTTTTAAGGATCAAATGATGGTGATGGGATAAATGAAAGATGGATGGTATGAAGGATTGAACTCTTAAGAACCTTGGAAGGATACTAGACTTTTCGTTTTTTGGATTTTGGATTTGATTCAGATTTCAGATAATGAACTCATATAACCCAAGATTTTGGATGTTATCTTGGAATAAAATTTTTCCACAAGATGATAATTTAACTAAGTGTATGAAGAAGGATTCATCCACACACACTTAGTCAAACAAGATGATTTTTTTATTTTTATTTGAAGGATTACCAAGAGTCTATCATGAATGATTTTTTCCAAGATTCTAAGGATTGTTTGTGAGATGTGATTTTGATTTATGTTTGTAGGGTGGATGAGAGTGTTGACTTTGATCCTAGATTGAACCTGGAGAGACTTCTTTTACAAGACCTCGATATTGAAGAACATGTTATACTTCCTATGTGAGAAACTCAAAATGTTGAAAAAGACTTGGATTTTGACAATAACAGAATGAGTACAAATTGGGATTGTTCTTTGAAGCACGTTTGTAATATTTATAAACCAATCTCTCTCTAACTTCGTAAAGTCTTGAAAGAAAATCCTCACGAGATTTTGGAATAAGGCATTTATGACGATTTGATTTGGGAACTTTGAATTTATGGGAAATCATGGGGATCAAGCACATGCGAGGTTCAATTGTCTTGTATCTTGCTTAGATCTGGTTCTTTTTACCACATCCACACTTTCTTGTTTTATCCTTTTCACTCTTGGATGTCCATGTCTCAATTTATTTTCATCCCACAAGGTCCATTGTGTGGAAATCAATAGGATCAAGGCAATAGTTTCCTATGTTGACTTTGAAGAGAGACAAATTAAGATGTGGGTCCAAATTTTTAGAAGCCTTCTAGGGATAAGAACCCCTAGGGACAAGCAGTAACACATGGAATTTTCAAAGGTATTTGTTCTTCCCAAAGGGTTTGAAATTCTGATGATTTGTTGAATGTTTTTTTTCCAATGTTTTAGATCCAAGCAAAAAATTTCAATTCCATAGCAATGCACAATCCTAGGATAGAAAAGGCAATATTTGTCATATTCCCACTTGGATTTCTCCAGCTATGCTTATTCAAAGCAGATGATTAGAAGCTTGACCACACTGGCTCCCCCTTTCTTGGCACACACTTCTCAGGCCAACCAAGCTTTGAGTTCTCATGAATCTCCCATGACAAACTCTTCATCTCTATTTTGAACCACAAGTACATGGGACGTCTTTGGAGGTCTGACCTCCTAACACTAACAAATAGATAGGGATTTTGGCTTCTACACAAATTGGTTTGTAATCAAAGCACCCGTTCAGAAGGCCACATGAGAGGCAAGGTCAACCCAATAAATAGTATCACTTGCTTGTCCATAGGAAGTTTTTAAATGATGAGATTTCCTCAACATTCGAATTTATATACCGATTGGGAGTAGCTTGGCATTTACCTCATTACCGATTTGAGTTGTTCCCTTGGGGTGAGTGCTTTTTCCCACCAAGGCAGGATCTCTAAGGGTAAACAATAGTGAAGAAGTGCATTTTTAGTTTGACCACC
Organism: Sequoiadendron giganteum; assembly: GCA_007115665.2. Taxonomy (NCBI): domain Eukaryota; kingdom Viridiplantae; phylum Streptophyta; class Pinopsida; order Cupressales; family Cupressaceae; genus Sequoiadendron; species Sequoiadendron giganteum. The sequence goes on along the minus strand of CM021102.1, from coordinate 800,065,203 downwards.
TAACGCATTTAAGCGGGAGCACACACAATGCCTTTTCTTCACACTCACATGTTTTGTTCAATTTTAAAACCCAAATTTGAAATGTGGAGGTAATATTTTAGACAACCTAATGTCACTAAAATGATTTTGATTCTCAAGATCACCATGAAGCATGAGACAAGTGCATATGCATTTGAAATGACAAGAGTTTGTAAAGAATATTGCAAAACAAGACAAAGACAAGTTCTTTTTAGCCCTCAAAAACATAAATGAGTTTTTTTTATGGCACCAAATTTGAGTGTGAAGTTGATTGTTAAATTTTAAAACTCAAACAAAATGTAGTGAGTTTCTAAGGTTCCTTTTAACCAACTTTGAGAAAAATGAAATCTTATATGTGTTCTTTTTAAACCCAAAACAAAATGTAGTTGAGACCTATAGCTTGAAGGAAACAATATCCAAAGATGGGATTATAAATGTCCCCAAAGTGTTAAAGAACACTTTTTTACAATCATGAAAAGGAAAATACCATAGGATGCTTTCTCCTTGTTTCCTCCTTCTTTGTTACCAAAAACCTACAAAAGTGGGTCAGCCTACAAAAACACAGCCACAAAACAAGTCAAAGGTCAAAAGGAATCAAGACTTAAAAGCACATGTTAAAATAAAAATTAAAAACTTCTTTTTACCCAGACCCAGTGTTGCTCCTCATGAAAGCGTTGTTTATTGGAGTTTCCAGTGTCGCTCTAGTAAATCATCGCTATGTGGAGAAAACAGAGATGACAAAGGTGTCGCTATTTCTCCCAGTGTCACACTTTGGAATTTGACCCATCAGCTTCAGAGGAAACCAAATAGCGTCACATTTTGGAAATAGGGGTAGCGTCGCTATATAGCGACGTTGAAACAATTGCATCATTGTTTGACCTCTTCAACATCGCTATATCTTGAAATCACAGAAAGTAAAAATAATGGAAATGACCCAAAAAAATGTGTTAATTTCAAGAAATTCACCCTCCTTCTAGCACCAAAATGTGAATGCTCCTTCTATACCTACTCAAACATGAACAAACAAGTGGTCATTACTCAAGAAACTAGTAATACTAAGCATTCCCTATGAAATTAATTTAAACACAAGAACATGAAAACAAGGTAAAATATCAAATACAATACTAATGAAATCCTATTCTAAATGCTCAAACCAACATCCCATAGGGGGATTAGTGCTCCTTTGGTGTGGAAAGAAGCCCTTTCCTAACCCATTGATAAGCTTGATGATGGATTTGATGAACAAAGTTATAAAATGGCTATAATCTTGCTTAAATGGATGAAAATATGAAATTTTATGAACTCAAATTCCTATAGTGATTATGCTTCTTTGTGGATGGATCCAAATTGTGAGAATAATGCCTCTATTTATAAAAGCCAAGGATTGAAGAATGAAGAAGATTGATGAATTTGGGATTAAAGAATAGACCAATAGCATAATGCCACTTGTCAATATGCTAATGAATCTTGAGGGAGATGTTCTCACACATGTGTGAGCACATTTTGGGAGATGTGATGTGTAAGAAGAATAAATGTCAAGGTGGCTTGTGTAAGAGAGAATGTGTAAGATTCCATTTAAATCCAAGGTGGCTTGTGTAAGAGGAGGTGTAAGACCCATTTAAAGCCAAGGTGGCTTGTGTAAGAAGAGGACATGTAAGAGCTTTTAATGCCAAGGTGGCTCAAGAAAGAGGACAAAGTCCTTTGGAGGGAAAAGTCAAGTGGGTGGGATATTCCAAGAATATGCCACTTTTGTGAATGAAAATAAGGTAATTAGTAAATCAAATAAATTGATTTACATGTGCAACTTGGCCAAGGTTGACTTACCTTAGGGTGAAGTCAAAAGCTAGAGGAATGGGGATTAGTGTTAGGAGTTAATTAATTTAGGATTAATTAACTTAGATGGAATTAGTTGATTTGTGACACATGATTTAAATGTTTGGGTTTATTTAAATCATATGAGAGGATATTAGAACTTTTAGAATTTTAATTAAATATCATTGATTTATTTAATTAAAAGAAGAACATTAGGATTTAATTAAATAAAGTTGATTTATTTAATTAAAAGATGAACATTAGGATTTAATTAAATAAAATTGATTTATTTAATTAAAAGAGGAATATTCTATTAGACTGTAGGAATCGAGTAGCACAACCCCCTATAAATTGCAGTGCACCTAGTAAACATTTTAACGTGACCGAGCACCGCGACACACCCTCTGGTACCATGGGAGTGGGGGAGACTAGACCTCGTGACCAACCTCCTGCAACAGGAAAGATTTAGCCAATCAAGCTAGGGCCCCAACCCCAAAAGAGGAATATTAGGATTTAATTAAATAAAGTTGATTTATTTAATTAAAAGAGGAATATTATGAGATGATGAAATAAATATGATAAAGTGTATTATCTTATTTAAGGGGGAAAATAATTAAATAAAGATTATTCAATTAATTGGTTAGTGTGGAAATGATTAAGGAAGAATCAATGTTAGTAAATCAGGATCAAGTGCACGATATCAATCAGGATAATTTGGGTGTATACAGGTCTCTTCTAGTTTATCTAAACCTCGTTGTTTGGTGGATTACATTGTTACCTTACTGTCACCCCATGACTATCCTTCATTGACTATTTATTAATATTTGAATCCTCATGAAACCTTGTCATACTGAGTTTGTTTCAACTTGAGATTTTCTATAAAGACCTACCCTCTATCCTTTTATGAACTTTGAGATTTGTTTCCCATTAAACTCTTTGTTATGACTGTCAAAGCTTGGTATTGATCATAGGCATGTACATTTGGCAGATCCTACACCACTGTCATTAAAACTTGTGCTTTTTTATCTACTATCCATGTGTCTATCTTCTACCTCAATTATTTGTCTTTATTGCTTATATGGATGTCCTTTTATTGGTTGTCCCTACTTCATATAATCCTCTTAGTGCTAAATTTTCATGGAGTTACTCTAACTCTCTCTCTTTTCACTATGATATCTGCCCTTTATTATCATTGAAAATCAAATTGTTTCAATGGTCTTGTCATGTGGGTTAGGATTGACTATCCTCTATATACCTTTCTTGATAGTTTTCTTCAATGGTAATTGTCACTTCAAATTATTCATTGTACATGACCATCAGATTGTGTTTTGTCATTTATCATTTATCATCTCATTTTTACACCTATCACTTGCATTGTTTGTGCAATCCATGACTTTCCTCAACTCTAAACTTTCATTTCAAAAACCTAATACCACTGTCGTTAAAAGTTGAATTTTATTTTTGTCAATCTTCTTCTTGAAAGGGTTGTCCTTCAAGATTTAAGATCACTTATCATGATTTGGTATTGCAAGGTGATAGTCATCTTGGGTATACTCTACCCCTACCTTTGGAAAACCTTTGACTATCGTTGATTAGCTCTATCATACATACTTGATGTAAACATGTAGTTGGTCTTTGATTCATGGCTATTGCACAGTGGTTGTGATTGTCTTGCTTTGTAGATATTGTCATCTCAAGAAGTTTTGAATCATTTGGACAAGGTTCTTAAACATTTTAATGATGGAAAAATTCCTAATACTTTTATCAATATAAGCTTGCATTTGATTTGCATCTAGCCTTGTTCACAACAATAAATACATGATTGTCCTTCCTTGATTATAGTCACCTTTGAAATGAATATCCAAAGCTTTCCTTGTCATTTCACTATCCATCCACCATGAGAAATGGATTTTAAACTCATCCTAGGAATCTTTGAACTTGTTTTTTGTATCTCACCTCTTTCCCTTTAGGTATCTTTGTCTATATTTTATGGAGTCTCTTGGAACTTTCTTTGTCACTATCTTCATTTCACTCCAATCCTAGACAAGGAAGGTCCCTCTAATAGTCATCACACATTTGACTACCTCATTGAAAACCTCCTTTTCTTATGATGGTATTCCTTGTCCTCTATCACACAGTTATTTACTCATGCACAAGCTAGAGATGATCCTTTTGACTATCATATAAGACTATACACTACCTTTGCATTTGTCTCTATCTTCTATCCATGTCATTGTAACTAATTAACATTCATGATCCTTCATCTACACTTTTCACTTGATTTATGGAGGCTTGATTATCCAAAATTCTTGGTGGAATCCTTCATGTGATCTCACAAACTCAATTATCATGCTAATGGTTGTCCTCTTTATTGACTAATGACTGTCCTCTTGGATTATTCATAGGGGCAAGGTCATAGAAATTTGAGTTTCCACACTTCAAGTGTTTTTATGCTCATCCTCAAACTATCCATTTGTTTTGAAGGTCTCTCTTTCATCCTATATTTTCATGATATGACTCACCCTTTTATCATTGCACAAATGTCAAGGTCTGTAACTTTACAAATTTCCTTTTATTATTTCACTTCTTCATTGTGGTTCATCATAGGCATACTATTATCTCCTTGAAGCTCACTTGGTTTGTAATCTTTGTCCTTCATTCAATGTCATTACCTTTTCTTATTTGAATTCACTATCTTGAGTTTCACTAATGGATCACGGCTCCATTGATGTGACTAACATTCAATTATGGATATGTTTTAATTTTAGGTATACTCCTTCATGGTGACTACCTTTTATTTGACTAACTGCCTAAACTTGCTCTTGGGCATTTATGATTGTCCATTGGTCTTGAATATGAACTATTCCCTTACATCTTACACTCCATGGTTTTTCACCATTTTGTGCTTTGTTCAAGCTAGCTTAAGACCAATTTCATGAATACGATTGTCAACCTTCTTTGGTAGATTCATGTAGGGTTTTCACCTACTTGATTGTTAGGAGATCACATGCCTTGGATGCCTTTTTGATACTTTGCACCACCTTTCATGGAGTCTTTTTCTTGTGGACTGCCCTTTTTCATCAAGAACTCTTTTATTACTACCCAAAGACTATGTACCTTCTTTCCAAAGATTTCCTCTATGTCACTATACTATCTTGAATGGAACCAAGAATGCTTCAATGATCTGCATGATGGCGATGAAATATACTTGACATAGTTTGATTTCATATCCATATTATATGCAAGGAACACTATTGGTTTCCATAACCTAGACATCTTCACTATACTCCATCAGTCTAAACATGTTGTGACTATCCTCCATGGCTTGACTGTCATATCAAACTAGATTTAAAGTGACTATCCTCTATTTCATAAAGGACTATCCCATAATATCTACATTTATTTAGGACTATCACATTGTTAAATATTGTCCTTCTTCATACATGATTGTCCTTCTTTCTTCTTTCATAGATTTTTTCTTAGCTTAAGACAAAACCTTTAGGTTTTTCCTCAAAATTTACATGACTGTGTTTGTCTTCCTATGTATGTTATGTCATTTGATATTCTATGCATTTGCCTATCCTCCATAAGGATCTTCATCATGCTAAATAATTATTGTCAACCTTCTTTGGTTTCAATTTGCTATCATTATCATGCAAATGACTATCCTTTCATCTCAAGATCACTACCCTTGACCTAGTATGCAAGGTGACTACCTTATTTTAGTGCTATGTCTGAAGGATCTTCTTTCATTACTATTTTCCTTCCTTTCTTGCATACTCTAGAGGTTTGATAACTTCATCATGAAAACACTAGATTGTCATTATACCAAATGAGGACTCAATAGGATGTATACTCTTTACCAATAATTTCACAAGCTTCTATAAGGGTTTGTTGTTAGGCTATAAATATTTCTCTCATATATTGAAATTCAAACAACATTGGATTATGCTTGATGGTATAAAACAAATCTTTATGGAACCTCTTTTGACTATCATAGGAATATCTATATCACTTTTTCACTATGAAAATATCATGAATCCTCTTATGGATGTACTATGCACATAATGAACTCCAAGTCCTTAACTTTGCATGGTTGCATGGTTGGGCATGACTGAAACCCACAACCTCATAGGATCTGCAACTCTTCTTAAACTCCTTGTCTTATTCTCCTATCTTCTTCATCATTCTTGGATGTCATGCAAAAAATCTTAAACTTTTATACTAGGTCTAAAATCCTAGGATTCTCCCTCCACATGATGTTTTATTTTAGATTTTTTTCTCAATTAGTAAATTTTGTGCCTAGACATATTTTTCACTTTTTTAACTCCCTTTTACATGCACATGATGCTTTCCTTTGCTTTTGGGAGCATGAAGAGACTTTTGAAAGTCTTAATTAATTTTTTTTACTAAAGACAACAAGCTCCACACCTCCCTAACCTTTGGATATAATGAATTAAAATAAATCATTAAAACCAAAATTTAAATAAATGCCAAGGGCTTTGAAAAGAAATAACACTAAGAAGGAGAAGGTTAAATGTGTTGATTGTATGAAACTTGGTCATGATGAACATAAATGTATGAAGAAACAGATTGGCCACCTCACACATCTTATTGAGAAGAGTGATAAAGGGGTAACTAAATCTCCATCCTCATCAAAACAAGAATATACTAAGGAAAAGTAAAAAGGATATGCATACAAACATAAAAGAACATCTCTTTGTGCTTCTACAAGTCTTGGATCGGGGAGATGGCTTCTAGATTTTGGAGCTTCTCATCATATAGTTTCTTCATAGTTCATGTTCTCTTCATTTGAGTCTTGTATTATGCCACCTATTTTTATGGGTAACAATACATATATTAATATAATCAAGAAGAGATTTATTGATATTTGGGATGAGACTTTCAATGATGTATTTTTCCTACCTCATTTATCTAATAATATTATTTCCATCTATTGAGTTACTCACAGTGGAGTAGGGAAGACTATGGAATTTACTCCTATTTTAGTTATTATCAGAGATTTGGAGAGGAGATATATTATTGCTACTAGGGTGGTTGATCATGCATCTTGGTTTTACACCTTTTTAGATTTTATTCCTAATGGCTTTGATCCTTTGGATGATGATCACACTTGTAGTGTGAACTTTAATTTTGAGCAGAATTTTAGTTACTTGAACTTGGGTATTCTAAAAAGTGATCTAGTTCTTGAACCTTGCATTCCATTTCCTCCATCTACTGTTGCTACTTCAAAATCCATCGTTTATTCTTCTAAATTTTCCAATGATTCTTTATAGTTGGACATACATTATCTTTCAGTTTCGACTTTGTGGGATGATCTCTTGAAAAGTATTTTATAATTTTTATAGAGATTCATATTTGGAGATTTGGGAGACACTATTGATTGTATTCATCTTCTCTTTTATGAAGTTGATTCTTCTTTAATTGTTGTGAAGGAACACATTGAACCTCTTGTTCATTCTCTATATGATCATTCATCATAGTTTGACATGAGTGTGGATACTTTATATCAAAATTTGGAGGAGACATCTTCAAAAGAGATACTTGAGTCTTTGAATTTTTTTCTACATCAGTCTCTAGGAGATTTTAAGTTTTCATTTTCAGTAGTGTGGCCTAGAACACCTAATTTTATTGTGAGATCCTTAAACATTGACATGGGGACACTTGAGCTGAGTTCAAATAATTCATGCATCTTGAGTTTTCTTCCTACATATATTCCTTTCAAGAGTGGGGAGATAGCTTGCATACGCCATCAATTTTGTTTCTTCTTAAGGGAGGAATGTTTTTCGACAATCATGGACCATCTTCTACATCTAGTTTTAGGCATCTACCATTGGATCTCTTTGGGGGTATCCTTGGTCCTTTCTCTTCATTTCTCTCTCTATTATGGGGGTGTACTTCCTTTTTCTAGAGGGGTTTATTATTATTTGGGGGATATTTTATATGTACATGGGTACTTAACATGGCCTCATTTTTGGGACCCGTAATCTTTTACATGCTCTCATAATCTACACTTAAGGGGGGTGTTGGTGTAGGTTTTATTTTCCTAGTGAGTTAATTTATTTTCCCTTAATCTTAGGTTTTTCCTACACTTATATTAATATTTCTTAGGATAATAAAGAGAGTTTATCATTTAATAACTAGTAGATAAGGTGATGAGGTGTCTCCACCCTTAAAGGGTGGAGCATTTACCTTTTTCATCACTTTATTAATATTGGTAGTTATTGGTGTTCAATTCCTATTGGTTAGATTTGCCACATCCATCCTCTCCTTAGTTCTATATAAACTCGCTACCTAGCTTGTATTTGCATACCCTTGCATATTTATTGTTGTATACTTTGGCATACGTGTATAGTGATGCATGCAGTCATTATTCTAGAGTTTTTCTTTAATATCCTAATGCAATCTTAACATTTTCACATCTCTTAGAATTTTGGGTTTGTAATTGTGTTATTTCATTTATATTTTTATAACTTATCTCGCATAGAAAGATCTTGGTTATTCATATGTTTCATATTTCTAACAAGGAATGCCAAGAGGTATACAACTATAATATGACCATAATATGATGTCAACATACCATACACATCACCAAGCATCTTGTATCTACATGAATAACCACCTCACGCATGTAGTTGTTGTCAAACAATATGAATTAATAATTATATCCTTAGTATAGTTGGTATAAATATATGTTTCAAGTATAACTACCACTACCAACACCTCTCTTGTGATAACACATACAAACATAACTTCAATTTTGACTACTTCTAATACCGTGTTCCATCTTTTAGAACCTTATCCTACTATTATATTATGTTGAATAAACTCCAACTCTATTGTAAGTGCACCATCACTATTCACACTTTCAAAAAACATTACCTTCTATATGCAATTGTGATTTGATCAAATGACTTGTAGTTGTTGTCACAACACTATCACATGTGAACCAAAATATATGTAATACTATATCACCTACCAAAACATCATCACATGTAAATCATTATACTTGTTATACCGCAACAAATTTATAACTTCATCATATATTACTGCATTGTAGTATGAAGACAAACTCTTCCTATTGGAAATCTCTATAGGTGAATATTACCCAAGTCCCCAAAAATTAGCATACAAGGTAGAAATTTTGATAAATTTAGATTTTTTCTAAAGCATACACTTGGTGTACTTTTTGTAATAAAAATGACTATTATTTTTATTTCACTTTTTATTTTTCAATCAACTTAGTGCACTAGTGGAGCATTTTGTATTATTTTATTTTCAATCAATTTATCTAAAATCTCATTAAATGTCAACTTAGGCTTGAAGTCTTCTTGATCCATCTTTATTTTCAAGAAATTTAGACAACTTCAAAAATTTGCCAAAAAAATATATCAATAGAGTGTTTTTGGCATTTTGAACAATCTATACTTTTTCAAAATTTATTTTCACCATGGTGTTCATTTTGGAAAACTTGTCATTCCTATAAGTTTTTTTTTAATACTAATAATTTTAAAAAGTGCAGATGGAAATATTGTGACAATTTTATACACTTTTACCATTTGAGCTCAAATATCCTCTATTTTATTTTACCCTTGATTTCTACCCCTATTTTAATAATAATGAAAATTATTTGTGGCATTTAATTGAATTTAAACATATTTGGGTTACAAAAAATACTTATAGTGAATGAAGCAAGGTAAAATAGTACAAAAAACTGTGTACAAAAAATGAACATAATTAATTTCAATAAGGGTAAAAAAGAAACATAATTGGTATTTTGTAGCATGTTATTATCATTTTTTAAATAATTTTAATATGGGTATTTATATGGGCTCCATTGGGATAATAACAAGATAAATTACCAACAAAAGAAACAAAGACTAAACCCACTAGACATAGAACCTAATTGTATAAGTTAGAAAAATAAAATATAAAAAATCTATAGAAATAGAAATAAATCCCAACTAAGAGAAAGCATAGAAAATAGGAGAGAACCACTTGCACAATTAAATAAGAGAAGTCACACCATTTCCAACTATACTACTTATGCAAGACCTACTACCTAAGAAAGAAGCTACTTACAACCCTTTAGAATAATCACAATTCTTTTGTAGGCACAACCAATTGTGGGAAATCAAAATTCATTTTATTCCTTATGCTCTCTTACATCCTGATGATGGATCACGAAGTGTGATCCGAAACGTTGATGCAAAAAATACAACACAATCTAAGCCAAAAAATCTCAGCAATAACTTACATGGATTGTGGAAATTTGTTATCACTAATTTGTTAATAACCTTATCCTTGCAATCAAAATACACCAAATCATCATTTATTGATGTAATGGTGTACACATAGGTGACCTCCAAGGTACCTTCTATGTGATTCACTAGAATATTTTAAATCATCATTCACAAATCAACACAAAAGGTTAGAATATACTCCAACTTTTGAAAATTTGATAAAACCTCCTCATTTAGGGTCTTTAATTCATTCTTGGATCTTAATTGCATATCATAAAAGTAAGGTAATAGAAAAAAATCTTATATTAATCAATGAGGAGATAAATGTATGCAAAATATGATCTAACAATTTCAAAAGAAATGTGCACACAAAAATCATACCACAATGAAATTACATTTATCTTGGAATAAATTTATAAAAAAACCAAGCCTCCAAATATTGAACCAACTTATTCATAGTATAAATCTATTTATAATATATATCAACGAGATCAATACAAGGTTTATATGTAATCCAACTTGTGAAAATTTGAGAAAACATCCTTATTTAGGGTGTTTAATTCATTATTGGAAATTGACTACATTTCATGAAAGGAGGCTAATGGAAAAAACACTTTTTAAACTAATCAATGATGAGATAAATGTATGAAAAATATGATCTAGCAATTTTAAAATAAATGTACACACAAAAATAATACTACAATAACAAAAAATTTATCTTGAAAAAATCTTTGTAGAAAAAATGAAGCCTCCAAATCATGAACCAATATATTCATAATACCAATCTAGTATAATACATAAATAGGGCCAATCCCTAATAGGAGAACAACTAACATAAGTTTGGATTAATTTTAATAGCATAACCCCTACAAAATTATATCATACTACATATCCATCGTAGTCACTAGTACATGGAAGATATAAAATAGGAAACCAAAAATGGTGAAACCTTAAACCATAGGAGAATACCACCCCCAAAATGATACCCAAATATCCATGGGAAATTCCAACACCCAACTCCCATGATGATTCAACATGATAATGTTAGAAGATCATTTTATGTTCTCAAAATATACTATAACCAACTCACCAACTTGGATATTCTATTACCCCATTCAAATATTCATTATGATGCATCATAATGTTGTCCATGATTCCAATATAACTTATGTATAACCATGATCTTATGTTTCATAGAATATGTCATAATTAATTCCCATCTTACAATGTCATAAGATGTTCTGACAACTTCTTACATATTAAAAAATATTGACACATGGCCAAGAATGTCATCTCACAATAGGATACCATTTTTCTCATATGAGAGCATAACAATAAATAAAAAATTGGAATGCATGGTTGATACACCTTTTCAACATTCTCCCACTTGGTGAATACCTTGAAAAAGAGCAAAGGAGAACTCCAACACTAAAATATAACTAACCACCTTAACCTATTTGTGCTCACATGATTCATCAATGCATCCACAATATTCATGAGTTCCAGCCATTTTAATAATTCCCCTTTCATCATCCACCACCTATTATAAAAAAAAATGACACTAAACATCTATTTGATTTTTTTGTGTGAAAATTCAAGTTGTATGCCAAGTTGATGGCACTCTGATTTGCGCATCCATTCTAAACTATTCCTTGAATTAGTCCAACATTTGAACATAATATTTGAAGCTATATTTCCTCCTTAGATGCATGAATGGTTATAATATACTTCACATATGTTTTGGATAAAGTGACCACATCTTGTCACTTTTTCATCCAACTAACTGTCCCACCAAATTGTTAAAAACATAAATATATAAAATATGATCTAACAATTTCAAAAGAAATTTACATAGAAATAATATCATTATAAAATGTTTTTTACCTTGTAAAAACCTATTTAGGAAAAATGAAGCCTCCAAATCATGAACCAATATATTCGTAATATCGATCTAATTACAATAAATCAACAGGGTCAATCACTAATAGGAGAACAACTAGCATAAGTTTGGAGAAATTTTAATAGCATAACCCCTACAAAATTATAGCATATTGCATCTCCATCTTAGTCGCCAATATATAAAAGATAAAAAAATAGGAAACAAAAAATGGTAAAAAATAATAAGCCATACGAGAATGCCACCACCATAATGGCACTCAAATATCCATGATGAATTCTAACACCCAACTCTCATGATGATTCAACATGATAACATTAGAACACCTTATTCTATCAAAATCTATCATAACCAACTCACCAAATTGGGAATTTTGCTATCCCCATGCAAATATTCCTTATGATGCATCATAATATTGGTTATGATTCCAATATAACTCACGTATAATCATGCTCTTATGTGTCACAGAATATGTCATAAGTGTAAGAGAGGGGGACCAACCACACCAAGGCTTCAGGTCACGAAAAGCCGAGAGCAGAGGGCTGCCCTAACTTACCTCACTCTAATGGGTGTTTTAGGATGAGGATCGAGAACAAAGAGCACTCTCAAGGGATTTTTTCACTCTATAGATCTGAAAATCTAATTGGGGCTAGATGAGCTAGTTTCTGGAGTTCAAACTACACCTTAGACAACTCTTTGTCCGAGGACAACAGCGTAGGTTTGGGACAACAACGCGACACGCTGGCATCTCTTTAGCGCGTTGGCATCCATACAACTAGAAAACATAAAATTCAGTAATAAAAGCTAAAAATTTGGCTAACTAACTTTAACGAAATAAATAGAATGATAAACTATGAAAAGTAAGTACAAAAATGATAAAGTAAGTAGATAAAAACAAGGGTAACGAATATCAACTCACTGAAGTGCCAGTTCGCCAATGAGATCCACACACATGTTCACCTACACACAACAAAAAATGGAAAATTCTTGGGGTTGTATAGGGGTTTGCCTCAATCAAACCTCCACTTTGGTGTTTCCACCTCCACGGACAAACAAAAAAGCCATGAAGTAGAAGGTATGACAAAGGAAATAGAAAGGAATGCACTGAACACTACAAAAGATAAAATATACTCTATCAAATCACAATGTGAAAGTAAAGTGATACAATAGCACCTCCACCCAAAGGCACTCAAGGCCAATGAAGGGATAATGCAAGGTAACAAACTTGGCAAAGTCGCCACAATCGTAGCGGTGACGAAGGGAGGTCTCGCAAGACTCCAAGCTCGTAGCTTCTATGGTAGAGCAACACGTGCAAGGATGAATTTGATGAAGTAACCAAATACTGCAATGCTCAAATGCTAGTAGAGTTCTCAAGAGTGTGCTCAAGATATCCCAAAGTATGAAGAAAAATGGAGTAAAATTGCTAGAGATGTTGAATGAATGTGAAAAAGATGAAGTATTGTTAAAGAGATGAAGTCATTGTGAAATCAATGCCTTTGAAGATTAACATGAGAGGGAAATAAGTTTTTTTTGGGTTGGTTGGTCACACAGAGGCATTACAATTCATCCCCAATGAGGAGTGTAATGTCCCTGTGGACTCTAAAGGAAAGAATATGTTAGGGATGGTAGCACGCCGCGCAGACATTCATGCTCACATCCCTGCCAAAAATTCCCCCACCGATACACAAAACACTCACCAAGTGGATGGAAGGCATGTCGGTGATGTGGATTTTTTCCTTTGGATTTGATTTTCTAAGGTGAGGTTATGCAAAAGGGGAATTTACACAAGGGGTGAAAATTTGTTCCTATACATTTTTCCCCCACTTTAGCGAGCATGAATATCGATGAGCATTTGTTAAAGTAGATTGAAGAGTTAGAGATGTATACTTGAACCATCAAGGAAGTAGACCACAATTTGGTGAGCTCAAAAGTGTAGGGCGGGGAAAGGACTTCACAGGTACTCTCTCTTGAGGAGGTTCGAACAGAAGGACTTTGTAGCTCTGCGAAACTATGAAGTTGCACAAAGTACACCAAAGTCCCACAAACCAATGATGGACAAATATTGTAGGATACAAGTGCTTCACAGTCCCTCAAACCTGCAAAGAAGGCATTCGCCCAAGTACTCTCTCATGAAGGAAGCCCAATGAAAGGGGACTTTGCAAAGTCAGACTAGAAAGCGGCTTCACAAGCACACCTATGAAGCAACATGTTAATCCATAGATAAAACATGTTAGAAAAAAAAAGTAGCCACACAAGAAAATAAACAGACACTCACCTAGACAGTCAAAAACTTGAAAGGCTTTCAAAGGTGTCCCTTGAGAACCCTTCAAAAGAAGAGGGGTCCACTCGAGGGAAGCGTTATTTGAAAGTGTAAGAATGTTTTTTCACAAATCAATTCATCATCAAGGAATCCTTTCGAAATATGTTCACTTCATCAAGGAATTCGAAAGAAATTAAATGCCCCCTCACGAGGGGAAGGTCAAGGATTTTCCCATAGGAAATTCTACTCCCTCCTTGGAGGAAAGTTCTTCAAGTTCTTTCTTTGTGAACCCATGATGAAGGAAACACATTCTGCTAGGGGGTCCTTATTGAGAATGTGATTTTGAAAAATTTTTGAAAAGATTTTTGAGAAAAGATTCATTGGCAACAAATGCGTTTTCTAAAAATCAAAATTGATATGGTAGCCGCCCCCCCCCCTCAAGTTGGTGTTTTTTGAATGTAGAGGCATGCAATAGCCTAAGGAGAGAAAAGAAAGAATGAAAAATTGATGTTGTGGCCCGTGGGACATAGCGAGATGTCACCATGGTAATGTTTTTGTGCACACGAGGGACAACACATGAACACTACAAAATCACAACTTAAGCAAAGAAGAAAGAAAGATAAAAACACTGCAAAAAGAGATAATAACATTACAAACAAGGGATAGGGGTGGTCTGATGTTTTGGGTTCAGAGATGCTCATATATATATAAGTATAATAATAGTATATTTAGTGAACTGTCATCAACCCGCTACTAAATCAGACCATATGAAGAATGAATGAGAAAAAATTAAAAATTAAAAATTGGATCAACATGGAAGGGAAGCCTAAATGCCCTCAACACTTTGCATCATGCCCAATTTTCTGAAAATCAATACACATAACAGAGGAAGAATGATGATACAAATAGAGGAATTTTTATGACACATAATCAATCCTGCATCGAAGCACCTACAAGGGTGACAAGGGTCATCCAAGAACACATAACACAAGCATGGGGGAACACATCACAAAAAACACCCAACTAATCTAAAGGTAAAGAAGAGGCGTCCCCTAACACTCATCGACCAAGAGGTCATCTACTTCCCAATCTAGATCATTATATCAGGAAGGAAAATGAGCCTACAGTGATGGAATATTAAAGGGGGAACCCTCTGACTCCCCCGCAACAAGAGCCAAGGAAGGAGACTCTTCAGGATCTCCACTAAGTTCCTGTGGAGTGAAAGTTAGCCACTTCACGAAAATCACTGACAAGGTCGAGACCTCATCCAAAGAGTTAAACATGCACTTCATGGGAGTGCCAAGTGTTATCTCAATGGGTGAGGGACTTGGTGCCTGAGATTCACTTTTGGGCTCATTGAATGACTCAGGAGTAGCGACGAACTCAGGGGAAGTTGGAACTTGCTTTGTCAATAGGACAACACATGCTAACGCAAGACCACCCTCTGAAGAAGGTGGACTCCTCTTACACCCCCTATTGCTAGAAGGTCCAACCTCCACCTTCTGCTTCATCGAAGGGTGTGAACTCCCCATGGATGAGGCAAGAGATGTGAAGGAGGAGGAGACAACTATGGTGGACACTACCAAAATTTATGACATATCCATGGGTTTAGGGAATGGCGAGATGTTCAGGAGGGATATCAAGAGAGGCAGCTCGACCAAAGGAATGATAAAAACTTGCACCTTTTTAGGGTTAGGTGCATTCATGCTCATAGCAAGAGTCAAGAGTAGAATTGAACTTGATTGAACTAAATCAAAGGGGATGGGAGAGGAGGACACAACAAGAGGCTCAACCACAGGATTTTCCATCACATTCATCTTTGATAGAGGGACAAACTCTTGAATGAGAGTAGGAGGAAGAGGTTGAGAGATAGGGGGAGTTGGCTCTAGCGCTTCAATAGTGGGCCTCTTCCCATTCACTACTTTGGGAGCAGGAGCAGAAGGAGGCCACAGAGGTTGAGACATAGAGGATTCCCTGTGGGGACCCTTCCTTCTACCATATCGAATGGGCATAGGCACTGTAGGTAGGATGGGAACCTCGAATGTCGGGCACTTAGGCTTTCACCAAGCGGGCACCATAGAATTCTCTATCAATTGCTACAGTGGGGCAAGAGGAAGTGATAGGCGGGACAATGAAAGAGGAGGAAGAAGGACCTCGAGTATGCTTCTCTTCCTCCCTTCTCTAAGCCATGGTGGAATCACTATCAAATTTCAAATAATCCCTATGCGAGACAACATAAGGTGATGGAGGGTGTCTCACTTTAGGTGTTAAGCACCCTTTCTTGTACTTCTCATAGGTCCAGTACAAGAGGTTCATCCTGAGGGGAAGCGTACCAACGAGTGCAGGCTAAAAATGATACAGGGAATAACTACCATGCATAACCGATGGTTTGTAGCCGATATCATGGATTACGTGCACTGAACCCTCATGGATAAATTTTAGACATTTATGCACAATCAAGGGAACTACATTCATAGCAATGAATCAAGGGATACCCAATTTCACCCTAAAGAGTTCAGATCCCAGAATTACATCAAAGAGCATGTTTATTGACTTATTTCTGATAAGGACTGACAAGGTGATGCTACCAAGGGGAGGTATGGAAAGTCTGTTATGTGTATGGATGGTACTTTCAGGTGTGTTGTACCCATCTTTATGTAGGAAATTGATCAACATAATCTCCTTAGTAATCACATTCACCTGGCACGTCGGGTCAACAATAACACTTATCATAGTGTTTCCATTGATTTGTGTGAGGATGTAAAGAGGAGATGGATCTCTATCATAAATGTAGACATCTAAATTTGACCACTTCCACATGGTCAAAATTGACTACTCTATTCATCTATTTCATTAATAATGATTAAATAATTTATTTAATCATTATTTCATTTTCTGTTTAAGGTTCCTAAATTATGTAATTGAATAATTAAATATTTTACCTTACACCTTTTCTTCTCTAAATTAAATAAATAGGACAATTTATTTAATTTAGTCACTTAACCTTTTGATTAAAAATCAATTTTTAATTCATCTCCTTCTCTCTCCTTGTCACATCCTCCATAATCCTCATCTAATTTGGATTAAATAAATTAATCTATGATTAGGATGTGCACCACTTAATCAAGGTTAGTGTCACATCCTCCATAATCTCCCACTTGCTTCTAATCTCTCATTAATTATCCTAATCTTGTGTTTGCACAACCTTAGTCAAGGTCATTAGCCACATTTAGCATACCTTTTTTGGTCAACCTTTCCACTTGCCTTTCTTGGCCTTGACTCCCTTTCCCATGTGAATTTTTAATTCACATTTATTCACCCAAGGCTCCTCTCTTCTCCATGTGAATATTTAATTCACTTTTATTCCTCCACGGAATCTTCTCTTCCCCATGCAAGTTCTAGAACCTTCGACTTGTCACATCAAGCCACATGTGGGTGAATCCTACCTTTTTAAGGACCTTGTTTTATCCACAGTACTTTCCACCTCTCCTTTTGGAACCTTGTCTTATCCACAAGATTCCCTAATCATGTGAATTTTTAATTCACTTTTATTCACCCAAGATTCTCCCCTTCCCCATGTGATCATTGAGAGGTCACATCATCCATTTTCCAAGGTACTTGTCCTTCCTCCACATCATGTACTTTTCTTCCACCTCACTCCCACATCATCTCACCCTAAGCCATCTCACATTCCACATGTCAATATGTGAGGATTTGTGAGTCCTCAACTCACTATAGCCCTCCATCTTGACCTTGTTGGTTTAATCTCAACCGTTGAATTCTCTAGAGAATTCAAATCCATCTATAAATACCCCCTCATTCCCCTCATTTTAAAGAAGGAGATTTTTGCTACCAAACTCTTGCCAATTTTTCATTTGCAGTAATTTAACCATTTACAAGCATTCTTCATCAATCCACCAAGTCATTTAGTCACTAGCATTTTATCACATTTTGCATCTTGCATCGATTCACCTCCATAGCCATCCAAGGAGCACACAAACTCTCAAAAATCAAGGGCCAACCAAGGAAATCAATAGCACAAAAGGTATAACAATTTATCTTCTTGTTTTGTTTATCTTTCTTGCATAGATATTCCTTAGGCTAATCTTGAGGTGTATTTCTTGTGTTTTTCCTTTTAGTGCATCATTAGTTAGTTTTGCATCTTAGAATAGGGTAGAACATTTTAGGGATCACAATAACCCATCAATAGGTCCTACGAAGTGAAAATCACACCAGGAACACTACTCACAAGCTACACAAAATGGATAGGTAGATGCAGAAATGAAGCCATCACGTATACTAAACAATACTCACAAATCCCTCCAAAGGTTCGCAATTGGATAGTGACCCAATTGAGGTTTTGTTCTATGACACTTACAGAACCTTCCAACTATGTCACTAGGGGTCGCAGGTTGAGTTGCAAGGTGAAATGCCCCACAACACTCACACCTACAACACTCCTAGGATACTAGCAAAGGACCCTTCAACACTACTAAATGGAACCAAAATGGTTCACATCGAGTTCACCAAAAATGTACGAGAGGGGGACTAACCACACCAAGGCTCCAGGTCACGAAGAGCCAAGATTAGAGGGCTGCCCTAACTTACCTCACTCTAATGGGTGTTTTAGGATGAGGATCGAGAATGAAGAGCCCTCTTAAGGGATTTTGTCACTCTACAGATCTGAAAATCTAATTGGGGCTAGACGAGCTACTTTTTGGAGTTCAAACTACACCTCAAACAACTCTCTATCTGAGGATGGTAGCTTGGGTTTGGGATGACAGCATGGCACATTGGTGTTTGTACGGCCAAAAAAATATAAAATGCAATAAGAAAACCACCAGAAGCCTACTAACAGCCTAGCTTACTAACTTTAACTAAATAAAAAAAATGATAAAGTAGATAAAAACAAGGGTGACGAATATCAACTCATTGAAGTTCCAGTTCGCCAGCAAGCTCCATGCACACGTTTATCTACACACAAGCAAGAAGGGAAAATTGTTGGGGATGTATAGGGGTTTGACTCGGTCAAACCCCCACTTTGGTGTTTCCACCTCCATAGATAGCCGGAAAAGCCATGAGGTAGAAATTATGACAAAGGAAATGGAAAGGAATGCACTGAACACTACAAAAGATAAAATCTACTCTATCAAATCACAATGTGAAAGTAAAGTGATGCAATACCACCTCCACCCAAAGGTACTCAGGGCCATTGAAGGGAGAATGCAAGGTAATGAACTTGGAAAAGTCACCACAGTCACAACAGCAACGAAGGGAGGTCTCGCAAGACTCCAAGCTTGCACTTCTATGGTAGAGAAACATGTGCAAGGATGAAGTTGACAGAGTAACCAACTACTACAATGCTCAAATGCTAGTAGAATTCTCAAGAGTGAGCTCAAGAGATCCTAAAGTGTGAAGAAAAATGGAGTGAAATTTCTAGAGAGATTGAATGGATGTGAAAAAGATGAAGTAATTGTGAAATCGATGCCTTTGAAGATCAAAATGAGAGGGAAAGAAGTTGTTTTCGGGTCGGTTGGTCGCACAGAGACGTTACAATTCATCCCCAATGAGGAGTTTAATGTCCCTGCAGACTCTAGAGATAGGAATATTTTAAGGATGACAACACGCCGTGCAGATGTCTGAGTGTCGCACTCGCATCCCTGACAAAAATTCCCCCACTAACACACAAAACACTCACCAAGTGGATGGAAGGCAAGTGGGTGATGTGGAATTTCACCTTTAGATTTGATTTTCTAAGGTGAGGGTATGCAAAAGGGGAATTTACACATGGGGTGAAAATTCACTCCTATACAATAAGTAATTCCCATCTTACTATGTGTAGTGAAATTTCCATCCAAAGTGAATGATGTAACTATTAGAAACCAATCAAAACAACAATTGGATTGGGATAAAAGAGAACTCAAACCTCCATGGAATTTGATGAAAACCCGATATGTAGAAGATCTTATTGTGTAGATTGACCCTAGATCATTTATTTGTATGTGTTCTCAAGGAAATTTGACATTATAATGATGCTAAACTTCTCAAGGTTGCATTATGATCCAAAATAGCTAATTTTTTGGTATGTGTGAGAGAGGAAAAAAGGAATGGATGGCTAGGATTGATTAGATGAAGATCAATGGATTTCAATGTTTGAGACATCTCACCCCATGAGATGTTTCCAAGTGGAATCATGAGGGGATATGTGAGGGATATGATCTCTCAATCCTCAAGATTGTGACAAGTGTCACAATATGAGGACTTGAGAGGGAGATGGGGAGGATCAAGGTCATAAAGGCCTTCCTTGGCCTACATTCCCAATGTATGACAAGGAAGGGAATAAAGTAATTTAAAATTCCTTTGGGTAATTTTGGAAGAAAGACCCATGTGCCTAAAGGACATGAGGTCTTTCCCAAAAGGGGAAATATTAATGATAACGGTAGCTAGGTGGATAAGTAATAAACGAAAAGGGATTAGCCCTTTACTAAACCTAGGATTAGGAATGTGCAAATGATTAGGAGAGGGATTAAGTGGTTAGGATTTAAGCAATGATTAGTGGGCAAGTGGGAAAATGTGGAGGATGTGACACCTCCTTAATCTATAATTAAGTGTGTACACATGATTAAGAAATGGATTAGGATTAAGATTAGGGGGTAATGAGAAATGATGGATGATGCGACATGTGAGGGGAGGATTTAAACAAAATACATTACTTATTTATTTGTTTATGAGATGAATCAAGGCTAGGTAAATAATGATGGATAATTATTTACCTAAAGTTGGACTTTATGAGGAAATTAGTAGAGTGATTTTAGGCGGATATAGGGAAGGGGGAATATTTAATTTATTATTTAATTGACATAGAGGATTGAAAAATGTGAACTGAATTAAATGAATAATGTTATTTATTCAATTTAATAGATGAAGTGAATATAGATGGGAAATTACCATAAAATTTCCCAAACGAAACTGATTAATTTTAGGTGTCTACATTTCTTCGCTCTTCAAAATAGTGTTAAAATAACGATGTTCCAAAGAAAATAAAAATATAAAAGACTTGAATGAAGGACCAGGTAAAAAGATGTCCTAGTACAAAGGAGATAGAAGAATAGGAAGTGGAAGAAAAAATAATGTGGATAAGTGATAGTTATGCCCCCTTGAGAGGATGGTCAAGAAAAAAGGGACTCGTGTAGCTTCTCAAAATATGAAAAATATGTTTGAGGGAGGGTTCGCGAGGAAAAATGAGGAAGGATGATAAAAGAATATATGAAAATGAACGTGTAGGGAAGAAATATGAGCAAAATAGTGAATAGGGTAGGCATAAATAGGAATTAGAGGATAATTACTATCTATTTTAACCTAATCACCTAAGAGCTCGAGTGAATAAGTGAGAAGAAAACATGAGAGAAAATGAAATATAATGTGACAAGGGAGTCTATATGGTCAAGTACACTCATTCAAACTATCCATTGTAATTTTACTTTATCATTTATTACAAGTTGAAAAAATTGGGGGGAATGTATATGCCCAACCCGATAGGGAAAATCTTCCCATAGATGGAAAAGGGGTGGATGCACAAAAACTAAGGGGGATGTGTGGAGGTGTGGATTTTCTCTTGATGGGTGAATCCATTAGAGGATAGGTGGGTCCATATTGAAGGGGTGGATCCATCGAAGGAGATAGAAATAAAACACAAGATGATAGAACATAAGAAGTTGATAGATTAGACTAGATGGATGTAGGCATTCACAAGTCTGAGGACTCGAGAGAGGATATCGATGGTACTATAGATGATAGTGCATTTTCACAAGGATGATTGGGCAAGTGACCCAAATGTCAATGATTCAGGTGCATCAACTACTAATGACAATTCTAGTGGATCGGTAAAGGTCAAATATGAGTACCTTCCATCTCTCGACAAGAGAGATGAAGATTAATTTGGAGGACATATGGAGGATCCTCCAACTATTGATCAGAGGACCAAGGATATTAGGGTCGAGTGTGGAAATATCCACACTCTTAAAGAGGTTTTTCCAAAGGATAGATGTCCCTACTCGGGGGATGGCTTTGGATATTGATAGATGTATCAACCTAGTTATGTGTGTGGAAATATACATGTGTGGGTTGATTAGTAGGGTGTTCCTGCTAGATAGGAGTGGTAAAATTTTAATTTGTCATTGGGAGAGGTCATTGCCAAGATGATAAACCATAAATGGTAATATGTATGGGGATCCTATGTGTTGGCACAACTGTATTGTTTCATGCACATAGTGTGTTACTAAGGTAGTCAAAGCCTCACCCACATCACATTACTATAGGTGTGGTCGTAGGATCATATAGTAGTGATGTGACTGATAGGACAGAAGGATGGATAGGGAGTAGAGGAGCCTATGGTTTATAGCTAGCAAGGAGGACTGAGCTATCAAGGGGTGTGAAGGATGGTCTATCGACGATGATTATTTGACAAGATGGAGGAGGGTGACATAGTATGACAATTATAAATACTATGGTCCAATGACCAGAAGGTGGCACAGTTTATATTCAAACCCTCCTACATCTTATGTCACTATTCATATTTGAAAGAGCGATACTGGAAGGACAAGGTGATCCAATAGTTTAGGGTGGTGCAGGATATACCAGAGGGACCCCACAGGCTCACATGACTATCTAAAGAGATAGGAGAGTGGGGGCCCCAGATATCCCCTTGGGTCATAACACACTCCTAAAGGAGAGTAGAGGATGTGTTATATAACATGTAGGGTGGATTCAATGACCTTGATATTATGTAGAGATATATATCATGGTGGAATAGACAAAGACTTGCACCTATCATTCTCATGCGAGCATCAACAATGGTTGACATGATGTAGGTGGTCATGGAGGAGGCTAGGAGAACAAGACAATAATGGATTAGTTGTATCTAGAGGAGTGAGGGGGGGAATATCATCACAAAGGAGGTGGTGGTGGAGGAGGTCACTATGTTGAGTAGTAAGGAGATGAGAGAGGAGAGAGAGGGTGAGCAGATGGAGGTGGATGCGGAGGAAGAGTTAGAGAGGTCCTTGATAATTTCACTGTTGGAGGATGTGACTCCCCTGGGTAGAGTGGAGGAGAGGGGGAGGACCTCGAGGTCCAAATGATGATAGTAGAGATCTAAGTGGTAGCACTACAAGGGAGACTACAACAAGCCTAGGATGACCTAGCATCCATTATAATAGAGTGTGATAATGTATAGGAGGAGAGGGATTTCCTATAGGAATAGTTGAGCACCATGTAGGGGGAGGTGTAGACAGTGACTACAGAGCAAGATAGCCTTTGATTGGAAGAATATGCATGGGGATTGAAGTGGATAAAACTGTATGGAGATTAGGATAGATACTGGCAAGAATGAGACATTGCTAGGGTATAGGGTGGTGGCACAGGGATGTTGGAGTCGGTCTTCTAGTTTTATGAGGTCAGTAGGGAGGCTTGGTACTATAGGGACTTATAATTTTGGTTCATGCCAACAGTGTTGAGGGAACTAAGCTTCTCCCAAGCAAGGGACTCGAGGAGGAGTGAGTCACGATCATTACAGTTAGGATTCTGTAGGATTGGATTGATGGGACCACCTAGAGGAGGCAATGGATGAGGTTCTAGACTAGTAAGATAAGGGAGAGTGCCACCCCCCACACACACACACACACAGATGTAGGGAGAAATGAATAGGTGGAGGGGGGCTGAGTTGGTATTTTTGGTTTGATGCACAAGTTGTACCATAGATGATGAGTTAGATGTATAAGGGGTGACATGATTATTTATTTATTTATGGCATTGATTATTATGGACATTGGTTATGTATATATATGTGATGCATATGATGGACATTTGAATATATGATGGATACTTTCTTATGTATTTATGTGATGCTATGATGGATATTTAATTATGGGATGGATATTTTTTTATGTATATATGTGATGCTATGATGGAAATTTGATTATGTGATGGTTTTTTTATTATGTATATATATATAATTTATGGATGATGTATATGATGTGATGCTATGATGGAAATTTAATTATGTGATGGTTTTTATTATGTACTTATATGATTTATGGATAATGAATGTGATGTGATGTTATGATGATCATTTTTCATATCTATGATATACTAATGAGTTGTGATGTAGGATGTGGATATATGTATGATATATATGATTATATGATGGGTACTAACATTTGTGATATAGGATGGGTGTGTGTTGTTGTATATGAGTCCTAATGATAATATGATCATCAAATTTATTGATGATATGTAATGATGATCAATGTATGAAAACTAGATATGTATATGATAGATGTATGATTGATTGTGATGAATAATATGTAATTAAATGAAACTTAATGGATGAATCTAATAAGAAAATATTACTACATGATGTGAGTAAATGATTAAAGACGTTTAGAACAACACATCCTAAACAACCTAGTGTGATGTAAATGATAATGAAAATGAGAAAGGATGCTCAGAATGAAAAATCCTAATCAACTTAATACAACATAAATAATAATGAAAATGAGAAAATATGCTTTGACATCAACTTAATCCTAATCAGCTTAATAAAAATTTGACATCACACCTTTGACATAAATGAAAACATATGTTCAACACAACAAACAAAAGGTTACTCCAATATCTCATAAAATTTCCAAATGGCTTTGGCAGATACGATGTTGGAAAACCACAAGCACAAAAGGATGCCCCAATGTAACACAAGACCCTAGAAAATCTTGGTGGATACAACACAAGGCAAACAAGAAAACACAAGAAATAAAAAGCCAATACCTTTCCCCCATTGTCACCAGTCAAAGCATACCATGATATGATGGATCGTGGTGACTTAGAGTAGGTAAAACAAGAAGCTTAAAAGAAAGATAAACAAAGATCCAAGAGCACCAAATAAATAATAAAATCTCAAGTACCCTTTGTCATAATGATGACAGATGGATTGAGGTGGTCTAATTTGAGGAATGATAAATCTTACAAATATTGAAGATGGATGGGGTAGGACCTAGCATTTATGTGACAAGAGATGATCAACATATTTGATATTCTAGGGATCTAATGGATTCTATTGAAGTACCAGATTGATAGAGGATGACTAGAGATGCAACACACACAAAGACAAGACCCAATGATAAGTACATACAAATGATGACCTAAATGACAACACAAGGTTGACCTTATGTATAGGACAATGAACACCACACTATAGACACTATACACAACCAATGATAGAAAATGAAAGCCTACTTGTAAAAGAGTTTTGAGTATTAGGATTTAATTAAGATTTATGAGGTGCACCCTAAAATAAATAAATTATGCTCAGGAATTGGGATATTTAATCTAACTTGTCAAACACTCAACAATATGTACCAGGGGATAGAAGAGAGATAAGATATGTTGTGGATACTACTAGATAGAATTGGTGATAAGCGGGTGGATTGATGTCCAAAGGTAAGGATGAGTAAGAAAATGATTATTCCACCTATGTGCAATGTCTATTTCTAGGTTTTCACCACACGTACTTGTCCAACGTGTCACCAAGGGTGGTTTTCACCAAAGGATGACTTATTTCTCTTGACTATTTTTTAATTTTCTTTTGAATTTTTAACTCTCTTTTATGGATTTTTTTTATTTTTGAAAGGTGGGATAACTCGATTGATTTAGGAATAGAACCTTTTGAGGTGTATAATGTTGATAGGTTCATCCAATGGTTCTCCTCGTGGGGTGGCTAACTAATATTCTCTTGAACCATATTTTGCAGTAATGGCATAAGGACCTAGCCAATTAGCCTCAAACTTACCCTTATTTTCTTGGTCCTATTGGTTTCGTTGATTTTCCTTAAATACAAGATCACCAAGTTGGAATTGGTGAGGTTGGATCTTCTTATTGTAGCTTCTTCTTAGCCTACTCTGGTAAGCTTAAATATGGTTATAGGAATTGAGGAATCTTTCATTAGAAACTCTAACTGACTCAGGCATGTAACCTGACACTCCTCATCATTGATGATATTTTTCAATGAGATACACAAAGATGGGAGTTCCACTTCTATTAGAAATATATATTTGACACCATAATATAATGTGCATGGGGTGGAACTAGTAGGGGTACAAATGTTGTTGCAGTAGATCCAAAGGGTGGGATTCAGGTGGATATTCCATTCACAACCAGTTTCATTAACAACTTTCTTGAGGATTTTGATTAAGTTTTTATTAGTTGCCCCAACTTGGTCATTACCCCGGGGATAATATGGGGTAGACCAATGGTGTTGGATATGAAATTGTTCACAAATATTTCAAACATGTTAATTCTTAAAGGGTTTACCATTGTTAGTGATGATAGTGGAGGGAATACCATATCAAAAAATGATATGATATAGGATAAATTTGGAAATTTAGAGGTTTATAATGAGGGTGAGAGAGATAGATTCCAACCATTTAGTGAAGTATTCAGTGGTGGTGATAATTAAGGTGTATGCATTGGACAAGGATGAATATATCTTGTTGATGAGATTAAGACCCCATTGTGAAAAGGGTCATGGTGAAGTAATGGGATGCAACACTTGAGATGGTGCATGTATCAAATCTACATGTTGTTGACAAGGGACACATTTATTAACATACTCACATGTATCATGCTCCATAGTAAGCTAATAATAGCCTATGCAAATAATTTTCTTTACAAGGACCATTCAACTTTCATGAGCACCAAAAATACCATTGTGTACTTTGTGTAATACCAAATTGGCTTTCGTAGTGTTCAAACATCACAATAAGGAACCATTGTAGCCCCTATGATATAAGGTGTCTCCTAGGAGGGTATAATAGGATGAAGATTGGATGAAAGTTTGACATTGTCGGTGGGTTAGTTAAGGTGGTAAAATGTTATCATGGAGGAATGTGTATATGTCATGATACCAAGGGGTTAAGGACCAATGATTTCGCACACTATTTTTATATTTGGGATATCATAGGTTGCCATCAAAATATGTTACAATTAATAATTCGCATTCGTGGATATCATGGGGCATGTCCAACAAAAAGCCAATGGTAGCCATTACATCCGCTACTTTATTTTTGAGACAAGAGACCTACTCAAACTGGATGTAGCCAAAACATTTCTTGAAATAATCAATGATGTACTTATAGGGAAGAAATTTATCATCTTTAGTCTGGAATTCATTATTGACTTGTTTAATGATGAGCTAAGAATCACCATAAACATCTGACCACCTAATATTCTATTAAACTACTCTTTTAGACCAATGTTGAGAGCTTCAAAATCAACTATACTATTTGTGCATGGAAAGGCTAACCTGAATGACTTTGGTATGAAATGACCTTGAGGAATGATGAAAATAGTATCGGGACCCAATCCATGTTGGGTAAATGAACCATAAAAATATAATATCCATAGATCTTGTTCAATGACGGTGAAGAAAAACTCATCTAGAAAATCGGTGACCAATAGATAATCATCCACCAAAGGGGAATTTGTTAGCTGATCCATGATAACCTAGCCTTTGATTTCTTTTCTATCAACATACTCAATATAAAATTTAATGAGAAGCATGGTCCATTTAGCAATACAATCTTTCAACTATGTTATTGATAGTAGATACTTGAGGGGGTCAACTTTAGAGATGAGCTTGATAGAATTCCTGAGCATATATTTTATGAGCTTTTAAGAACTAAACACAACTACCAAGCATTAATTTTCTATAGGATATTAATTTATCCCATATCCAACAAGTGTATGTAGTACACTACTATTTATTTCCTATTCTCATTGTGTTGAGCAATAAGTTCCCTTAGTGAAATTAAAGTAGCAAAAATGTAAATAAATAATTGTTTATCATGTGTAGGGGGCATGAGAATAGGTGGTTTAGCCAAGTATTCCTTAATTATATCTAAACCCTATTGACATGAAGTACTCCACTAAAATGAAGTGATTGAATGGTTGATATTTATCAACAAGTTGAGTTATGAATCTATGGATGGCTTGTAATTTCCCCTACAGACTTCTCAACTATTTAAGCATCTTAGGAGGGGGCATATCTAGAATTTATTTGACTTTAGTAGGATCAACCTCTATGCCTCTCCTAGACACAATGAAACCAAATATTTTTCCTAACGTCACACAAAAGATACATTTTTTGGATTTATACATAGTTGGTGTTGTTCTAATCGATCAAATATAAGTTCAAGGATGACGGATGCTCTTCTCTAGTCTTATATTTACCTAGAAAATTATCCACATAGTATTTTGTAATTATGTCTAGATGAGGACATGGAAGATAACAATCATGGCACGTTAATAAGTGGTACCAACATTCTTCATAGAAAAGTGCATGACCTAGTAGAAAAAGGTTCCCCATGGAGTTGTAAACGTTATTTTATGTTGATCTTCTACTACAATGTGGATTTGATTATAGCTCGAGAAATCGTACATAGATACAACATAGCATGGCTCACTGTTAGATCCACAAGCATGTCAATGTTAGGAAGCAAGAAGTTATTTTTGGATAGGCCTTGTTTAGATCTCTAAAATCAGTGCAAATGTGGATGCCTCGGTTGGCTTGGAAACAAGATCAATGTTATAAATCTATTTACAGTAGTCAATAGGCCAAATGAAGCCAACTTCTAGTAGCTTCTCTAGTTCAAATTTGACCAACAATACAGCTTGTGGATGTATTTTGTGGAGCTTTTGTTTAACGGGTTTGGAATTTGGATGAACCACCAACATGGGATCAAGTCCTGGCATATCAAAATATGACCATGAAAAATTGATAGAACTTATTTGAAGAATATTGGAAAATGTTTGATACTCATTGCTGACAAGGAGGTTGCCAAGTTAATGAGTCATGGTTTAGTCGGGGTGTCCAGGGTGCCCAAGTTAATCTCTTTGGTCTCCTCTATTAGGATGACATATTTCTTTGATTTTTATGTATCCATGAAGGGAAGATGAATATCCTCATCCTTTGATGCCTCAAGGATGTTTTCATTATAGGATACACCCTTTATTTTTACTTTTAATAGATCTAGAAGTGCCTCAAGGAAGTTTTCACCAAAATATCTTTGAATCATCTTTTGGTTTTCTTTTTTTTGGTTAAGGAGTTCATTTTCCCCAAAGTAGGCCTAATGATCAAGGGTGTAGAAAAAACCTAGTCGTTGATTCCCAAGAGGTATACCCTCACAAAAACCCATGAATTCAATAAATACCTCATCATTTTGAAATACATCAAGGTGTATAGATCCGCGTTGGTCCTAATTGATGAGTTCAAGGTGATGAAGTGGGAGGTCAATGAAATTTTTCTAGTGGAAAAGAGGGAGGAGACATCCAAATCATCGTAGGAGAGTTTAATGACTTCTTCCATGGAATCTACCACTAGAACAAAATATGAATTGACATTATTAGAAGTACTTTGTGGGCTCTTTTTGCTTAGATCTGTACCCAAGTCCTTGATATTTTTTGTTAGTTGATAGTTATATAGGTTGGAGCATACCTTTTTCATGGAATCCCAGTTCTTTCCCTTGATAATTAACCTTT
Source organism: Sequoiadendron giganteum (assembly GCA_007115665.2). NCBI lineage: Eukaryota > Viridiplantae > Streptophyta > Pinopsida > Cupressales > Cupressaceae > Sequoiadendron > Sequoiadendron giganteum. The sequence goes on along the minus strand of CM021102.1, from coordinate 800,035,364 downwards.
TGGTCCATCTAATGATGTATAGGATGTCTCCTAAAAATATTCCAAAAGTGTATTAGAACTCCTGGGTTCTTCCCAATATACCCATTGATTAATATCTTCCTCAATTTACTCTTGTTACAAAGTGCTTGGAGACTGGAAACTTGTAGACCTTAAGCTTTTAGTGGGTTATGGTTACGGCTTCTTTAACTAAGAGGGATTCCTAAAGGTATACATAGAAGGGGGCATATAGCCCACATTGAGAGAAATATTCAATTCATATTCCTCATAACCCTTTTTATTGATCTTGAGCTTAGAAAAGGTGGGTTTGAGGAGGGAAGTTGGATTGGATGGTGTGGAAAGTGTGTTGGGATCGACATAAGACAAAGATGAACTTGCATTGGAAGGTGCAATTTATATCCCTAGGAAATGCCAAGAGTGAGGGAAAGTGGCCTCAAGAGCATGACAGTACTCAAAAGGGTGAAGATCGATGTGAATGGTAACCTCAATGCCATTGTGAGGAAACTTAAGGCATTGATGGTATGTGGATGGGATGACTTGCATGGCATAAATTGACCAAGGAGGTTTAATGGAGGTCAAGATCAAAAATAGTTTGTGTTGAATCTCGCTATGCATTGCCATAATACTTATTTTATAAATTTTAGTATACACAGATTGAGAGTAGAACCATTATCTAATAGGACCCTCTTTATTTTTTGTTTTGCAATAAGGAATTTAATGTGTAGAGGGAAATTATGGGATAGATCAATTGGAGGCATGTCATTCTAACTAAATCCCAAATGATAGGTGGATGAAAGGTGTCCTACTAATGCTTGAAATTATGTGGTTTAAATGTCATTAGCAACATGAGCTTCTTGTAAGGATTTAGTGAGGATCTCTTGGTGCATTATGGAAGACTTCAGATCCAAGATAGAGATTTTTTTAGGGGTTTTTCCAAGGTGATCTAAAATATTATAATGTTGACTTACCAAAGGTAGATGAGGTGTATTATATGGTCCTGAGATGGTGATTTGGCCATGTTGTGACCATACATTGAGGTTCTTTGGATTTTACCCTAATCGCGGCCACACATGAATCAACCTATGTAATACAATCGAACATGTTATCATAATTAAAGGGAACCTTGGTATAGTTAACATTATTGGTCTGATTTTTTTGGTTATGGTTTTCGGGATTACTCGAACTACTATTAGTATTGGATTTACTAGGTCCTTGAGAGTATTTGGTAAAAACATTCTAGTATATCTACAGTTGAGCATTGGATGAGATGGATTGAGTCCCTTCCAAGGTAATGTCGCCCCTATCAATAAGGTCTTATACATAATTCTTAAGCTTCATGCATTTATTGGTAGAATTTCCCCTTAATCCTATGATAGTCACAATACTCATTGTCTTTAAACCAATTAGGATTTGGTTTGGTATCACCAAAAATTTGAGTAATGGAGTAGGTTACTACATTAGCTTGTACTAGCTTATGAAACACCAAATCAAGGGGATCCCCTAAAGTTATGAAGGATTGTCTGGCGTTACCTTGACTGGGAGGTCGAGGTGTTCCTTGGGGAATGAAGATGGCATTCATGGTAGATAAGGTAGGAAAAGTTTAATTATCCTAAGACATATTATCCACCTAAACATGTTTGGTATATGTGACACCATCATTGACAATATTCTTATTCTTGTTGTGTCAAGTTGTGTATTAGTTTTGTTGGAAACAATAGAAATGTGTGATTATGAAATATGATATAATATGTGTGTGTGATAAATGATTTTTCTTCTCAAAGTTTGAGTCCCCATTTCCCATTTTAAGGATTCCAAGAGGGTATCCTTTGTGTGTGTGTGAGTTTTAATAAAATTTGTGGTGATGTGAAGAAACTTGTAATGTGAAGTTGTTTTCTTTTGATGATATGAAAGTTTATAAATGTTATATTTATGTATAAATGTGTGTGTTTGTGCACTTGGGGAAGCTATGTGACTCTAGCTTGGGGTGGGTTGAGTTTTCAACCCTATGGTTGGGTGGAGAGCCCATTGAACTATGTGGTTTTTTTCTTGTTATTCACTTTTCAAGTTAGAGTGTTGAAGTCAGAGATTACTTTAGAGTTCATCCAAGAGGATGTATGTGGTTCATTGTGAAAGTTGTAAAGTATTATGATCCTATGATGTTTTGTGACTAGGCTTTTCAATTTGTAAATTGGAGATGTATTAATGTGCTAAGTGTAGACACCCAAAAATGTCCTCTTACGATACCTTGTCACAACACTAGGTCATTTAGACATCTTGTAGCATGTTTTTCCCTAGGTACCCATGTCATCATCTAATTAGTTAAATAAATCTTATTTATTTGACTAATTTCATTCGTAATCCCTCCATTCTTCTAATGTTAATTAAATAATTTATATTATTTAATTGATTAAATCATTTCTATTCATAAATCTCTCTTTTCTTCTAATGTTAATTAAATAATTTATATTATTTAATAAAATTATAAATTCAACATTAATTAAATAAATCAAATATTTATTTAATTAATAAAATCTTAAAAATATCTTCTCGATTTCTTTCCAAAACCTGAACTCGTGTGTATCTAATTAATTTATTTAATTAGATAATTCATCAATTATCCTTCTCGTCTTTTTTAGGATTTATTTCTTTTAAAAGAGAAAATAAAAATCTTTCTATCTTTTTGAATCTTATCTTATCTTGTTTTATTTCCTCTTTGATCAAATAAAGCAAAAATCAAATCTTATTAAATCTTCTTCTCTGTCCACATCAAAATTCTATAAATACGGCCTCTCACAAGCCATTTGGGATCGACTTCTTCCAGTACCATTACTCTATCAAATTCATTCTGCAACTTTTCATCATCATTCATCCTTCTTCTATCATCTCTATCCTATTGTTATGTTGTAATAGTGAGCAATCAACATTTTGTCAATAGTCAAATCCTTCGAAGCTTGCATTCTTATGCGAGATTGAGAAGAACAATGGAGTGAATCCCTGGTGACATGCATGTTTGTTTAGATTAGATTATTTATCTTGCATATGTATGTTTTATAGGTAACTACATTGAGGATGGTGAAAATTTGAATCTTAATCTAATAAGATCTTAGATTTAAGATTTCTCCCTATCTACACTAAGTTGTGTAAAAAACGAGAGAAATAAGTGGTTGTTTATGCACTTTAATACCTTGAGAGAATAAGGAGTAGATAAAGGATTTTTCTCTCCAAGTACTTAAAATTTGATATTTAATGAATGAGAGCATATGTTTTTATTGGAAAAATAAATTTAAATGAAACTAATTAGTAGAAGTATGTAGTTTTGGCAAAGAACTTTTTATTTTTGCTTAATAGGACATGGAATTTTTGAAAAAGAAAATATGGTTCATCTCATAATGATTGTTTCAACTACTTTCTAATTTGAAAAGATATTGTTTTCACAAATTGAATTATAAGTAAAATATTTAAGAAAAAACTTATATTATATTAAGTATTTGAAATAATTAAGTTTTATGTGTATGTATATATAAATCATATAAACATTTAAATATAATTTATAATCAATTTTAACTAATTAGTCTTTTTATATTATATTATATTATATATATACATATACACATATATATGTGTATACACACATATATGTATATGTATATACATATATATACGTATACATATATATATGTTATATATACATATATATGTTATTTATATGTATATATACAAAATTTTATTTATACATATATATATATATATATAATTGTATATATAATTGTATTTGCTAGATTTTTTAATAAATTTTAAAAATTTATATTAAAAATTTAAAAATAAATAAAAGTTAAAGCTTTAAATTTTAAAAAATTAAGGGTGACCCACAGATTGGCTTGCATAGACTACCCAAGGGTGCAACCCATGGGGACTTGGGCCTCGCCCCCCCAATATAATTGTATAATTAATAGAAAATAAAATTTGTTTTTAATTTTTTTAAAACAAAGGAAATTACAAACTATTAAAAATTTTATGAACTAACATTAAAACATTAAATTTTGGTATGTGCTTTGTAGAAATTTTATAGAGGGTTGCATTTGTAACAAAAAACAACTCTCGTATACAATTTTGAAATCAAAATGAAAAGTGCATAAATCTACAAACAAAGATGTGTACTAGAGAGGCAATCTTCTTGATTTTCAAACCTACAACCAAGATAATAGGAAATTTTTCATATATCGATCTATAAATAAATTTGGAAAGTAAACATAAAGAAAAGAAAAAACAACTCGAACGTTCTTGAGTTATCATCACAACAAAAGAATTGTAGGCTTTATATAAAGAAAAGGAAATTGGTTAGTGAGTTGGTTTCTAGTTAGTTGTTAAGGAAATTTGGAAATAAGATTAAATTTAAACTAAAAAATAGAGTTGATAATTCTTTTCTTGAGTAATCCAATTAATATATTTGAGGATATTAATTTTTACTTTGCTTGGGGAATTTCCCAAATTGGATTGGTTTAGAAGGTGGAAGACATAACTTAAATGTGATGAAAGTTAATTTAATTTAGTTTAGTAATATGATGGTCTATTGATATAAACAAGTTATATTGGATTATTGTTAAACTTATATTAAAATGAAAATTCATAGTCAACGTGACTGTTTAAAAATAAATGGAAATTGGAATGGTTTTACCTTGTAAATATTTATTATCTTACCTATCCAGTTAGTTTACGTGGCTAATAACAAATTGTGTCATTAAACCCAAAGAAATGTGTGTTTTTTGTCCATGAAGGAAAATTGTTGGTATATATAGTCTCAAAATATTGTTTATCTATTGATCCAAAAAGGATGAGTATCATTTTGTCTTTTTCTCTTCTATCTCACAAAAAGCATCTCCAAATTTTCCTTGCGAAGATTAATTTTGTATGGAGATTTATTTCAAATTTTATTGCATTAGCTAAACCTCTTACTTCCATGCTCATGAAAAATATTGCATCCAGTTGGACCAAGGAAGGTAAGATCAACTTTCATGTGATTAAACATTCTATTTCTCAACTACATTAGTTAATCCTAACTATGGGAGGTGTTGGCCTCTTCTAATGATTCAATAACTAAGCCCTTAAAGCTATAACTTAGAGATTAGAAATTTGTACCAAGTATCTATCTTGCTCATCATGAAGGTTCATTTCATTATCAACCCAGGGACGTGAACTTGAAATGGGTCAGCACTATATGTGCACTAGGATTCCATTGTAGTCATCCTTATCCTATAACTTTAGAAAGGAAATGATACTGAAAGTGAAATACTTGAAATGAAGCAGCATAAGTATTGAGCATAAACCAACAACTAAACTAAACTAAAATGAATTACATAAATAGAAGTCTCGGTAAACAAACAGGAAGTTACTATGTCTACGTGGTTGCAGGAACAGACACGGAACAAAGTTCTAGTGGTTGCAGGAACAGACAACTACGAAGACTGTAACTAATTGTTGAATAGAAAAGTAACTACTAAACTTAAAGGATAGAATTCTCACCAAGTGGGTCCCCTTGAATGAGTTTTCCTAGTACTAACTCAGATGTAACAAACTAAAATATCATTTTATTTAAAAACATGCTTATAACGTAGTAGCAACATAACTCTATTTCTTGAAAAATGAAAATGCAAGTACAATTCTCAGAATGTTCAGCCTCTTGAGGAGGAGAATTTGACCATTATCTATAGAATAAAAGATTCTAACTAACAAGGCAGTCGACTTCAACAGATTAGGAGGATGCCACTTATTGAAAGCATAAAAAAGAGGAAGGAGGTTATGCATGCACAAGATTCGGTTAAACCAAACTTGCTTCAACAAAAATCTAGCATAACAACACCTCCTAAATCTACTCAACTAATAGACATGGCCATTAAGGTTAACTTCCACATGATCTATAAGTTTCCAACTGCTTGACTTCCTTAATGTCCATCTCTACTTAACTTTTTCAGCAATCAAGCAGTTGGCATAAACTCCTTCCACATTGCAAGCTCCATTTATTTCTGCATCTAAATCTGGACCTGCATTATAACTTTAGCGTGCACAAGACAAATTTATATCCATAATTATCTTAAAGTAACACCCATTGAACCACATGTAAAATTAACATAGATTAATCGCATAGCGTGTTAATGTCATCAAAATTCACAAGGATAAGTTTATGCTCAAGGTTTATGGATTTAAGGAAATAACATGGAGAGTGCCAATCACCAAGTGCCATAGTCTATAGTATCAATAGAAAATATATGATAAACCCTATCAAAATTGAGCCATTAATTGGACTCATCATCTCACCCCAACCTAATGTTTTGTTGGTTCTCCAGCAGAGGGAGCTCTATTCCTTTGTCTTGTCAAAGCTTTAAAATCACCAACTGCCAACTATCCCAAATCAATCTCTACAGTATATGAATTATAATCCCAGTAGAATCCTTGCTTGTTTTCTAATCTTCTCCACCTTTTCCTTTTTACAGCTATGTCATACTAATAGTATCTATAATCTGGTACTGGCCACAATAGAGTAGGTGGTTGAAATGTCAATGGAAGCCAATATTGTTGCTTCATCCTTCCAATCTATATGTACCTAGTACATTATTTACATGTTGTAGCATAATTTTTAAAGGAATGGGGTTCAACTTGTTTCAACTGATCTATCAAACTATTCCACCTTTGTGATAGGTACCCCAATACTATTTTTCTTGTAGTTTTAGCTATTTGTTCATATTCCTGGGATGCTTCTTCCCTGATAGGAATGATTCTATTTTTGTAGCTCGGATGATAAATAATTATGTGCTAGGTATAGTAAATGTCTGAAGGGTTACTAGATTCAACTTTGAGAGGCAAGGGAGCATGGAGTTCTCTTTCTCTATATATTTTAAACTGCTCCCCCTAGCTAACTTCACTCTGGATCCATGACATGAATGCCCTCATATGGATATCTCCAATGTATAGCAATGGGTTTCAGTCATGATCATTAGGAACAACATAATTATTCAAGTACAATTCACACAACAAATTTTTAACTTCAAGAAGAGAGGATTGGTAGGCTTGAAAAAACTCATGTGGGGTTTCAATAGAAGGGCTTAAACCTGAAATAACTCGTGATAGCTTGAATGACACTCCTTTAGATGAAGTGCATATAATCTCGGAGGAGTTCTCCATGTAATAATTTTTGGTACTAAATATACCACATTATCTACCTTATCCTTCAATGTAGCAATCTCTGCATCTTTCTTCTCAATTTCTACATTTTTCTTTTTGACTTCTTTTTGTAGCTTGAGTCTTTCCTTTTTACAATCCTCCTCTTTCCTTTGCATTTCATTCCATAAGTTCAGAGCTACAAGATTCCATGAAAAAGTGGGAGGTTTATGTATCCCTACCAATTCTTTCCTCACACCGATTCATGTTGTTTAAATGGCACCAGTTGCAATGACTCTTGTTGTTCATCTTGCTCTGGTTGCAGTGGTTCTTGATTTTCAACCTGCTCTGCAACAACAACAAGCTCTACTAACCCTATGTTTTCATGTTCCTCAAAAATATCTTCCACTTCAATATTTTCCTGCCCCTTATGATCTTTTTTCTCCTTCCTAGGTGTTCTTCTGAGCCTAGGGATTTTTTGGAGGTATATCAATAGCTATCTCGGCTGGTTCTGATTTCTTTAAAGGGATTTTATGTTTCTCAATGGATGCAAGAAGGCTAGTGTCATCAAATTTTTATTTCCTAGGGCTAGGTTTTCCTTTTTTTGATGTTTGGCTCCTAGCCTTCCCTTTTCTAGTTTTTGCCTCCCTCATTTGTGCTTCCTCTTTCCTAATGGTTGCCCTAGTACGAATTGGAGTTTTAGGAAGAACATTGATATTAGGGTCTATGGATGAACTTTCTTCATCTGAATATTTTTTATTTAGAGGAGCCAATTTCTATTGTTGATTTGGTTGTAGGAGGGTTTATACTAGGGTTTGTGCTAGAGTTTGAAGCTCTAGGAGTGGTTTTAGCAACCCTCTCACCCCTACTAACCCTACGAACTTGAGGCTCGCCTCCATGATGCACATTTTCCAATCTGAACTAATCAATGTTCACAAACTCTTCCCATGACATACCAGATACTTCTTGTAAAGATTTGTCTACTAACAATTTGATCAAACAGTGATGGGAGACAAAATTGTCCCTACCATTTTGTGTTTTAGCTGCCATGATTGCTAGGAGGTTGTACAGCACATTGGGAACGTTCATCCTTCTTCCATGTCTCTTATGGTTCAGGAGCTTAAAATTCACATAATGGAGGCATGATTGGTGACCTTCACAGGTAATATATTTGACAATGTAGATAGCAACTTGTTTCCAATTTTTTGACAGATAATTTCTCCTTATTCCTTGCTTATCTACAACAAGCAAAGGATCACTAGGTTCAGTGAACTCTGCTCTAGTTGACCTTGCATCCTTGGAAACAGGGTATAGCTCTCCTTCAGAAGGAAAACTCGTTATGTGAACAATTCTCTCCTCAATGGCTATAACTTCTAGCCCTTTTACCATTGCCTTACTGTTAGAAAGTGTTTGTAAAAATTCCAGAGCAATGTCCTTGTTGAAATTGTATAGTTTCAAAAAGTAGTCCAACCATCCACAACTTTTGAATTTGGCCAGAGAGAGTACATCCTATAGTATCACATCATGAACTATAGGTTAATTCCTAATTAGCTGACCTCCCATTGTTTCTACCCACAATCAAGCAAACACTTCTGCAAAATTTTATTTCCTATAACCCTTCTCTAAAAACCCAATTTCTTCCTCTTCCTGCAACTCTTCTTCAATGCTAATGCCAATGTCATGTGACTCTCCAATTTACCTTTTTGGTGACATTATGACTATGACTAAGGTAGTAAAGAAACATAAATGAGGGATATCATCAAGAAAAATGGTGGCGGTTTAGTGTCACATCATACATACAGGTCGTCATTTCAACTATTTCAAATTGGCTCATTTTAAATTTATTGACATGTATGACACGTGGACATGATGGATTTACACTTCCCCCCAACCAAAATTAAGGCATGTGTCCGCATAGGCTAGGATGTAATTATGGTGTGATAGGGCAGAGTACTTAAGATGTGCTATGTGAAATATCAACATTAATATACAGTAATTAAATAAATGCATTCAAGATAATTAAGATATAACAAGTTGTTACACACGTACCTAGAAATTTGGAGTTTCATTTGCAAAGAATATGGAAGGAAGTGTGAGTTACTTTTAAAAGTACAGTTGAGCAATTAAATGAAGTGGTGATGGAATAAAGTGATGGTGGATTTATGGAAGAGAGAGAAAGGATGGATATGGATGGACGGATGGATTTATTAATGGAGAAATGGATTCCCACAAAAGTGGAAATCTTTATTGTGATTGCATGCATACTTTTACTAGTCAGAAGGAGGGACACTAGGTCTGCTTCCTTTGGTTGTAGGAAATTTGTGGGTTTGGTGTTGAATAAATTGTTGCATGAATTCTTGTTTGGAAATCGGTTTATGATATAACCTGAAGCAGTGACCGTTGACAAGGAGCTTAAATCTGATAGGGTCAATGGTTGTGAGTTGAACAACGCCATTGGACAAGATTTTTTCCACTTCATATGGTCCCAACCACCTAGTTTGAAGTTTTCTTGCATTATCTTGATACCCGAGATCATAAGGGAGGGCCTAGTCACCTAGCTGGAACAACTTTTCCTTTATGTATTTATCATGCCATTTGATTCTTTCATTTTGCACTATCTCGGCATGATGAAGAGCTGACTTTCTCATCTCATCCAAGTCATCTAGCTGCATTATCTTGTCCTTATGTTCCTCGGATATGTCTATCCCAAGATCTAGTGCAGTTCTAAGATTTTTATGCTCAAACTCAATAAGCATCATGGTTGTTTTTCCATACAATAATTCTAAAGGAGTGAAACTAGTGGTTGTCTTCCAAGTGGTTCTATAAGCCCAGACAGCTTCTGCAACCTAGTTGCCCAATATTTTATGTGAAGTGCTACTGTCTTGGTTAGAATAGATTCTATTTCTCTATTTTTTACCTCTGATTTTTCATTGGCTTGTGGGTGATAGGGAGTGGATTTCCTATGTTTGACATTATACTCATTCACCAATGTTGTGACAAGAGTGGATGTGAACTGATCCCCTTGATCTATGACTATCTCCCTAGGAACTCCATAGTGTGTGAAGATTTCTTTGTAGAGGAATTATGCAGCTTTATTGTCCCTAACATGTTTCATGGCTTTTACCTCAGTCCATTTTGTCACATAATTAGTACAAACTAAGATTTAAGATTTTCCATTTGATGGTGGATCAATTAGACCTACAAAATCAAGTCCCCATTTATCAAATGGTGTGATAACTACCTGAGGGTATAGAGGCATCTCATCTAATTTAGTTGTTCGGCCCATCCTTTAACACATATCATATTTCCTAGTATATTTGCTTACATCCTTATGAAGTGTAGGCCAGTAGTATCATGTATTGAGGATTTGCATGGCTGTCCTCTTAGCTGCAAAGTGTCCCCCACAAGGTTCATTATGGCATGCATGTAGTATATCATAAGTCTTATCCTCTCTCATACATCTTCTCAGCACATAATCTAGTCCAGTATAGAATAAACAACCTGCCATCCATGAGAATGGAAAAGTCTTCTCAATAATAACCCTTTTCTCTTTTGGAGAGAAATGAGGGGGAACTCTTCCTGTAACCAAATAATTGGCTATATCAACATACCAAGGTATATGCACACTGATAGAGAATAAATTTTCATCAAAAAGAGTCATAAATGACTTGAGTGTCTTTTGATGTTGTCAATCTGGAGAGAAATTATACTACAACATTTGCTTTCCTTGGCTTATCTTGATGGTGATATCAAAATCCTACATTAACAACAACCTCTTTCCAATCTACCTCTGATCAATGGCTTGTTCATAAGATATCTTATGGTTGCATGGTCTGTATGGACAAATATCTAGTATCCTATGATATAATTCTTGAATTTGTTGAGAGCATAAATGACTGCCAACATCTCCTTCTCTGTCACTGTGTAGTTAAACTCAGCCCCTTGTAGGTTCTTGTTGATAAAGTAGATTGCATGCTCTATTGCTCCCTCTTTTTTTCCTAAGGCAGCCCCTAGTCCATAATCAGATGCATCTGTGTGAATGTGGAAAGGAAGTTCCCAATTAGGGCCTTTGAGCACGGGAGCATGGGTTAATGTTGTTTTCAAATCAGAGAATGATTTATCACAATCCACTATCCATTGGAGCTCAACATCTTTAGTCAGAAGAGTGTAAAGTGGTGCTACCATTTTACTGAAATCTTTTATGAAACACCTATAATAACCTACATGTCCCAGGAAACTTCTAACATCTTTTTGCTTGGAAGGAATAGTAAGATTGGTAATTACCTCAATTTTGGCTGGGTCCACTTGAATTCCCTTTTGAGAGATATAATGGCCAAGGACCACTCCTTGCATCATCATAGAACATTTATCACTATTCAAGGAGATATTATGGTCCTCACATCTTTGCAAAACCTTTTTGATGTTTTCTAATGCTTCTACAAAATCAGCACCATAAGTAGAGAAATCATCCATATAGATTTCCATACAATCATGTGAAATATCTAAGAATATACTGATAACTACTCTTTGGAAGGTTGCAGGTACATTTCATAGGCCAAATGGGAGTACAAAATAGGCATAAGTCCCCCAAGGACAAGTGAAAGTTGTCTTGTCCTAATCCTTAGGTGCAATCTATTTTTTATTATAGCCACTAAACCCATCTAAGAAGGAAAAACACTTCTTTCCTGCAAGTGAATCCAATACTTGGTCTATGAAAGGAAGAGGAAAGTGATCATTTTTTGGTGGCAGAATTTAGTTATCTACAGTCAACACAAACTCTCCATTTACCCCCCTTTTTAGGCACAATCACCAAAGGAGGCACCCATTGGTTGTCTGAGATAGGGTAGATGAATCCTGCATCCAACAAATTTTGCAGTTCTCCTTTCACAATCTCCCTCAATGCAGGGTTGATTCACCTTTGTGGTTGCCTAAGTAGTGTGCAGTCATCCCTAATATAGATCCTATGAGTACAAATTTTAGGATCTAAACCCTTCATGTCATGGTAATCCCATTCAAATGCTTGCTAATGCATCTTTAACAGGTTTTTTAGAGACAACTTCTGCTCCAAAGTAAGCTTGTTATTTATATTCAAATGTTTCCCCTTCAAATCAATCATGGTTGTTTCACTAATGCTTGGCACTTTTACTTCATGAAGTAAAAATGTATGAAGTATATCTATTGCTACAGGAAATTCAGGTGCAAAAGAGGTTAGCAGAAGTGTCTGCAATGGACATGCAAAACTAGATTCTTGAGTGGGTGCTTCTTCATGCACTTAATAACTGTTCTGAATTATATGGGATAATATATCATCTTCTTCCTGAAGTTGCAGGAAAGGACTTCTACCAATCATCATGAGCTATGCCACTTAATTGGCTTCCTCTACTTCTTCTCCAACTTGTGGCCAAATGGGGTTGTCCATATCATGGGATGGTTGAGCAGGGGGATAAAGGACAAGCTTTTTAGTGCTTTTCCCATCAGAAATAGTCATGTCCCCTAATTGAAATCCAATGTAAGCATCTGCAGTGGCTAACCACAACCTTCCCAAAATAATAGGATATCCTCCTAATGTAGCTTTAGGGGAAAGGATCATAAAATCAACTAGATATTCCAAAGAGTCTATAATAACAACAAGGTCTTCAACTATACTATCTAGTTTGACAGTGGAACTATCAACAAGTTGTAGGATAGTGGAAGTAGGTCTCAGATTTGTAACATTTAGTTGTTGTAGGATATCTTTATTCATGACATTGATAGTAGATCCCAAGTCTATTAGAGCATTTTTTACTTGGATTCCATTTATGATGACTCCAACTATAGAACTTCCTAGGTTAGTATACTTAAGAACAGTTACTTTCCCAAGCATGATATCTACCAACTATCCCATCACATGAACAGTAGTGAGGTCCTTCTTTTTCCTCCCAGGATTTTTAAGGCATGCTTCTTTTATTTCCTTACCATATATGGGAACATCTTTTATGGCCTGGAACAGAGGTATCTTGACACATATGTGTTTTATCTGATCCAAAATATCAAAGGTTATTTCTTCCTTTTGCTTAGAAGCTTCGAACCTTTGAGGAAATGGTGGGTCAAAATCAGTCTGATGAACTGGTTCAGGATTCATTGGCACACTTGTTTGGGTAGGGATATTAGGTAAATTTTGATGCTCCTCCTCTTCCACAAGAATCTCTATGATAATAGGAGTGGAAGGTGATGACAAATTAGTTCATGAATGTAGATGAAAATTACTGAAACTCACAACATAGGTAGGATATTGGTTTGGATCTGCAGAGTAGACTGGTTGTTGTTATGGTTTGTTATTTGGGTTGGGTGTGGGTTGAGCTGGTAACTGAGTAAGTCTATGTGTGCTAGTATTTGAGTTAGGAGGAGGCATTATGGCAAGTTGTTGAGGCTATGGAGGCTATTGCATGTAACCAGTTGCCTAATTTGGCCATTATTGTCCTCCCCTCCATTGGGATGTTTGTTGCCAATTTCCTTAAGGTTGTTGCCAATTCCCCTAGGGTTGTTGCCACTAAGGTGGAGTTTTTTGGTAATTGGGCCAATTGTTTGGAGGGTTGCTCCAAGGCTGAGGTGAATAACCTCCAAAGTTTGATGGATATTGGGGTTTCCATTGATTACTAGATGCATAAGAATTCATTTAAGGTCCACTAAAAGATAATGGGTTTGGTGGCATACCTTGTCTTGGAGCCCATGGCCTTCTTTGTGCAACATAAAAAACTTTATCTTCATCACCCTCAATTGGCTTGAATTTAGGTGGAATGTGCTTGTTGTTAATATTGACCACCATTTTACATTTGCAGTCCTTCTTCTTTTGCCTACAATGAGGACAATATTCTACCAACATTGCCTCTACCTCCTAATGTTTCTTTTTTGCTTGAAGTGTATCTAGATGAGTTGCCATATTATTTATGATGGCCTGCTTGAATTGTGATATTAAATGAGTGATTTCCATCCTTGAAACTCCATTAATGGAGGATTTACCTATAGAATATTCGTAACCTCTCCCTTTCTTTATGATTGCTCTGGAGTAATTCTGACATATCTTCTTAATATCATCCCAAGGATCTTGTGTGATATCTCCTCTTCCTATCAAGTCTAGAGCATCAACACAACTCTCACTGATCCCTCTAAGAAAGAGAAACTTTTGAGACTCTTCATTGAGTGCATGATGTGGAGAAATCTGCAGACTAAACAGGAACCTTGACACATAGTCCTCCAAAATTTCATCCTCCTTGTGTTGCATCTTGAAGATATCATCTCCTCTCATATCACTACCTCTACAATATTCTTTATACTTCTCAAGAAACATTTCCTTCATGGCATCCCAACTATTCATAGTATTTCTACCTAAGATCATAAACCATCTCAATGCGGCTTCTTTCAAAGTAGTGGGAAACAACTTAAGCCTATGAGCGTCAGTAGTGTAATCATAGCTTTTATAGAGGATATCAAATTCAAACAAGAAAGTGTCTAGGTACTCTATTACAAGCCCATAGAATTTAGGAAGGACTGAAGCAGGAATTTTCTTGAGGTTATTGACATCATTTTGTTGAGGGATAGGGAAATGAAAGGTTGGTTGGTTAGGCATAATTGGGACAGACATATTTGCTTGATGGATTATCAGAGAAAATGGATTCTCAATCAGGTTTTGGGCTTGCTCTTTAGAGGAATTTTAAGAACTGGTCAAATTGGGAAATGCATCAGCAAAAGGGTTTACTTCTACTTCATCTCCTAGAAAATTTTGAAACTCAACTAGCTGGTTATCAAGATTAGGATCAGTAGGAAGGAATCTTTCTAGAGCATCTCTTCTCCTGCCCCTATGCATGCGGTATCAACTCAATATCAGCCAAATCACACAAAGAATTGATGAAAGAATAACAGATCATTACTTATTCAAATGAAGGGTATGTTGAAAATAAAATTTAGAGATACCAAAATAGGAAAGAAACTAGAAATGAATCCTAAGAAATTCCTAGTTTGACACCATCCCTGACAATGGTGCCAAAAATGTTGTCCTCTTCTAATGATTCAATAACAAGGCCCTTAAAGCTATAACTTAGAGATTAAATATCTGCACCAAGTAGATATCTTTCTCATCATGAAGGTTCATTTCATTATCAACCTAGGGACATGAACTTGAAATGGGTCAACACTATATGTGCACCAGGATTCCATTGTAGCCATCCTTATCCTATAACTTTAGAAAGGAAATAAAACTAGAAGTGAAATACTTGAAATGAATCAGCATAAGTACTGAGCATAAACTAACAACTAAATCGAACTGAAATGAATTACAGAAATAGAAGTCTCAATAAAAAATAGGAAGTTACTCTATTTTTTGTGGCTGCAAGAATAGACACAGAACAGAGTTCTAGTGGCTATAGGAACAGACAACTACTAAGACTGTAACTAATTGTTGAACATAAAAGTAATTATTAAACTTAAAGGATGGAATTCTCACCAAGTGGGCCCCCTTGAATGATTTTTCCCAGTACTAACTCAAACGTAATGAACTAAAATATCACTTTATTTGAAAACATGATTACAACGTAGCAGCAACATAACTGTATTTCTTGAAAACTGAAAATACAAGTACAATTCTCAGAATGTTCAACTTCTTGAGGAGGAGCATCTGACCATTATTTATAGAAGAAAAAATTCTAACTAACTTAACTAACAAGGTAGTCGACTCTAACAGATTAGGACGCCACTTATTGAAAGCATGAACAAGAGGAAGGAGGTTATGCATGCACAAGATTCGGTCAAACCAAACTTGCTTCAACAAAAATATAGCATAGTAACACCTCCTAAATCTACTCAACTAATATACATGACCATTAAGGTTAACTTCCAAATGAGCTAAAATTTTCCAACCACTTGACTTCTTCAATGTCCATCTCTACTTGACTTTTTCAGCAATCGAGCAGCTGCATAAACTCCTTCCACATTGCAAGCTCCATTTATTTTTGCATCTAAATTTGGACTTGCATTATAACTTTAGCGTGCACAAGAAAAATGTATATCCATAATTACCTTAAGTAACATCCATTCAACCACATGTAAAATTAAGATAGATTAATCACATAGTGTGTTAATGTCATCAAAAGTCACAAGGATAAGTTTATACCCAAGGTTTATGGATTTAAGGAAATAACATGGTGAGTGCAAATAACCAAGTGCCATAGTCTATAGTATCAATAGAAAATATATGATAAACCCTATCAAAATTGAGCCATTAATTGGACTCATCAGGAGGGAATTCATTCTTCATGCCTTTGGAAGTAGGAAAAGTATATCAGTCAAATTTCATTGAAAAGAAAGTCCTTGTTATTGTTAAAGCTCTCAAAAAAATTAGGCACATGATTTCAAACAACAAGGTTTAGTTGATGGTTAACCATTCAAGTGTGAAAGAGTTCCTTTTGAGCAAATATGTAAGTGAGAAAAGAGCTAGGTGGATAACAAAAGTCATGGAGTATGGTGTGGATCTTCAAATCAATAAACTTGTGAAGGGTAAAGGGTTGTGTGAACAACTAGGAATAGATGTAAAGGTTGTTAATAATAAAGTATATGTTTAGGGAGATGCCTAATAAGTTCAAGGTGACCATTCATATAGTCGATATCAAGATACAATTGCTTTTCTACAAACACTTGAGTACCCATAAGGTTTGAGCTCATAAAAAAGAAGGTATTTTAGGTTGTAATCTATACCTTATGTACTTATTGATGGAATATTGTTCATGACAGACATCAATGGAGTTATTTTAAGATTTATTGATCAAAATCAAACTAATAAAGTGCTTGAAGAATTCCATAATAGCCTTTCAAGGGGTAATCATTCACCAATAAAATTATTGTAATATTATGAGGTTGGTTATTTTTGACCCAATCTATTTAGATATCCTCACAAATGCGTAAGGACTTGTAGGGATGTGCCCACTTCATAGGTAATAAAAACTATCTTTTCTTCCTCGACACCCCATCCAAATAGATCATCTATTTACATAGTGGGTTTGGACTTTATTAGCATGATAAATCCACCATTAAGTGCTAGTCAAAAGCAAATTTTGATAGCTCCTAATTATTTTACAAGGTGGAAAAAAGAAACTACCTTGAAGGATTCCACTGAAACTTCTATTTTGGATTTCCATGATGGGTTAGTAACATGCTTTGGTGTTCCATTCTAATGCTAAAGCTTTTGTAGGCACACAAATCAGTGATTGGGCTTTCAAACATGGAGTTTATTTGAAGATTTCTTCAAACTATTACCCTCAAGGTAATGATTTGGATGAGTCTACCAACAAGAACCTCATCCAAATCATCAAAAGGACAATAGAATACAACCAATGGGCCTGGCATACCAATCTCAGGACAACCCTTTGGGCTAATAGAATCACACAAAAGAGGGTTGTTGGTAATTATCCCTTCATGTTTATATATAGTAGAGAAGTGAAACTTCTATTGTCACTTGAGTTGCCTTCTCTTGAACTTTCCTAGAAGTTAGAGATGTTGGAAAACGATGCTATGATAGTGAGTCTAGTTGATTTAATGGAGTTGGAGGAGGTAAGAGACCATTAAAGCTCATAAAAAAAATGAAGAAGACATTTGATAAAAGGATAGTTGGTAGGGTGTTTCAAGAGGGAGATTCGGTTTTAAAATGGGATGAATAGAGAGAAAATTTTATGAGACACACCAATTTTGATGTCATTTGGAGTGTCCCATACATCATCACCAATTGTAATCAGGATAATGCATTTCAAATCTCTAAAATGAATGGTGAAATTATTCCTATTCTAGTCAATGGGATACACATCAAACCTTGCTTTTGAATTCTCAAATATTTACACATATTAATGTAGTTGCTGTTTCTTTCCAAGAAATGTTTCTACACACCCTACATTCTCCTTATAATGATGTATGGTTTAGGTTGTTTGTTTACCTCCAAGTGTTTTCTACACATGTTCCTTTTTGTAGTGTTTTGAGGCTATTATATTTTAGTTGTTATGCCCCTATGACTCTTTACCCAAAAAAAAATTAAGGCCATTGGTTCTCTATGTTTAGAGAGTAAAAATCCTACATTTTTTTTGTAAATGTGAAGAATTTGTGTGCCCATTTTGAAATACCCATTGATGAGAGCTGATTTGAGAGATTATTATGTGTTCATCTACATCAAAATATTCTTCTGATATTAGTGATTCTCCCTTCCCTATGCTTTAGGTAGTTCCCAAAAATTATAATCCAAAATTATGAGTGTGAGGGTTGTCTAGGTTTTCATCTTATAAAATGCCCAAATGGGTATCTCTAGTTCAAATTTGAGGAAATTTGGGTGAAAATTAGATAATTTATAATCGATTATATCTTTTCCAAGTTCTTAGAACCTTGTTGGGCCTCTATCGGATTCTAAAAACCTTAAGAATGTCCAATAGTTCTTGGTTCCTCCTCTTTTCCTAACCCATGAGTTTCATGTCTTAGTTATTTTAAAGAAATTTGTTGGTGGTTCCAATGGTTCTTGGAACTGATGGAACCTCCAACAAGATTCCTAGCTCATGACGAGAACCTCCAACAAAATAAATGTGTGAGGATAAAAACAACAAAGAAAGAAGTGTTTGTCAAGAGTTTCAATTGTTCTTGGAACCATAGTAACTTTTGATGATTTCTAGTTCTAGATGAACCCCCAAAAAGGATTGTGAGTAGAGAAGGCTAGACAAAAGAGTTACCAAGTGAAGGTTGTTGACGACTCCATGGGAATTGAGAACCAACATTTCCTAGTTCCCATAAAACCCCCAAAAAGGGTTCTAAGTTGGGTGGAGAAAGGTAGCTTACTCCCGATGGCAAAGTAAAGATGAAATTCAAAGGTTCCATAGGAACTAGGAACCTAGGTTCCCAATTCCTATGGAACTCTTGACCAAGAAAAATGCTTATGCCCTTTCTATAGGGTTTGGGGTTTTCCTTTTCTTTTCTTGATTGTCTATTTTTAGTCCATCTAAAATTTCTCGATTTTCTATAATTAGTTACCATGTGTCTTTTAAGATAAGTAGACCTACTTTATAATCATTTTTTCGCCTTTATATTTTGTATCATCCACATATAATTTTTAGTTTCAAGATACAAGAGCACAAGTCTTAGTTGAAATATTCTCAATTGAGAGCCAAGAATCGAGGGGTGTCCATTCTATCAATTTTGATTAGAATATCTTAGAATTTTTTATTTTTTGATGCTATATTTCTTATTGGTATGTTGATTCTTGTAGGGTTATTTCTATTTATATCATCATGGTTAAATTTATTATTACTATTTTTTAAATGGTTTTATTGTTGATCTAATTTTTAATACAAGGGAAAACATTATTTTTTATACTCATAACATGCACATTCTTTAGTGGAATAAATTCTTATGTACTATCGATGGGGTTTGGAGGTTTCCTTTTCTTTTGTTGATCATCTATTTTTAGTCCATTTAAATTTTCTTGATTCTCTAGAATTAGTATACCTTGAGTATTTTTAAGACAAATAGACCTACTTTATAATCAAATATTTTAATATTTTTTTACCTTTATGTTAAGATATTACATTTACAATTTAGAAGAATAAGAATATACCTCAAAATAGAAGAACCACACTTTCATTGATATGGAGGTAACCATAATAAAACATATCACTTGCTTTAATACTAAGCTAAACCCTCTCATCCCAAAAAGAGGGTGTTGATAGAAAATGAAGGGGTTTTATCAATTTTATTTTAAAATAATAAAATTTATTGAATTTTTTAAAATAAAATAAATTATTAGTTGTTGGAAGAAGGATATTGTTGGAAGTTATCATTGTTGATGTTGGTTGGAAACATGAGCATAAATTGCATAATGTTGCTTGATCTGGTGTTGTCATTGATGTCAACATTGTTATGATTAGCCTAGTATTATTTGGAAGAGTTGCTGAAGAAATGTGTACAAAATAAGTTGGTCCGATAAATATGGTTGTACAAGAAATTAGCTAAGTACTTCTAATGACTATTTTGGTTCAGTGTGTCATTTTTTGGGTCCACACTCCTTCGCACTAAAAGTTCTAGCTCTACACTTTTAACCATGCTTTCAAAGATCATCAGATACAACAAAAATCAAGATTTTATAATGTTTTGTGAAATAGTTTGAAAGATATCATTGACATAGTTCAACTCTATGTATTGCAGTCATTTCTCTATTGAGTATATCAATGTGGGAGATTCCACATTTCTTTGAGAAGAATGTTTTTTGTGCTACAGTTCTAAAGTTAGACTTACTAATGTCAGCTAAGTGTGACTTTGAAGAAAGATCGAGTCTTGAAGTCGCTTGCATGGAGAAGTGTATGTATGATTGAAAAAAATTTATTAGGTCTAATTCCTGGCTGACCTAATACCTAATATGTATTATGAAAGATTAAATATATAATGTGAATGTTTGTAGGATCTCTTTTAGGTTCTTGACGACCTAAATTATGTATTACATGTTTGATTTGAGCGTGAAGAAGCTTTTGAATCATGTGTGAAGTTGACAAAGCTATTTTGAATTGTTTTGGTCACATCTAATTAGGCTAACCTAATTGATGTATGTGAATGTAATTGGGTATATATATGCAAGAAAAATTTTGAGTTGAGATTGGATGAGAGAGTATAAGTGGCACATTAGGTGTGAGAGGTCTCATATTATGTGAACATGTGAATTCAGTGTTGAGAGATAAAAATAAGAGTAGAATTATTGAACGACTACTAAGCAGAGCAATATTTTGTATTTAGAGCTTCAAAGGAACTAAAATCCAACGCAAGAAAGGTGTACCTTTTATCAATTCATATTTTGGCTAAGTATCCATCTTTGTTTTGTATCTATTTTTGGTTGTGATCCTTATAAGGACAATGTATCCTAGTAGTGAGCCCCTGTAATATACTATATTCGGATATAATATATTGTAAGCTAATCCTCATTGTGGTTTTTCCCTTTTTGGGTTTTTCACGTAAAAATCTTGGTGTTCATGTGTCATGTGATCTTGTGGATGTTCTATTCTTTCATTCCTTATTTCTATTAATATGTTTTGGTGATTGGATAAGTTGTATTCAAAATTTTAATAGAATATTGATTCACCCCTCCCCCTCTCATTATTTTGGGTGTTCAACAATTGGTATCAGATCTTGGTTCCTTTAGAAAATCTAAACAACTTGAGGAAGATCTTAGAGATTGAACACATGGCTAATAGAAAGTATCTTGATCCTCCAAAATAAATTTCTACAATTGAACACATAGAAGATGATTGTTGGATTGACAAAGAAGAACTTAAAGCATCCCTTGAAGATCTTGACAAGGTTGAAAGTGAGAACAAGGGTTTGAAAGAAGACCTTTAGGAAGCAAATGATTGCATCAAAAAGTTGAAAGATCAAATAAAGAAGTTCATATAAAGACATAGGGAATTCAATGCACAATTGAAGCAAGAAAATGAAGACATCACTGGACTGAAAGTGCAAATGGAAGAAAAAGAGAGAATTGAGGAATGTTTGAATGCATTGGTACTAAGCAAGACTGAAGAATGCTCAAGACTTGAACAAGAAGTGGTAAATATCATATCAGAATTGGAAAAGGAAATAATACATGAGGAAAAATTCAAAACAAGTTTTACTATGCTTGTTGAACTAATTGTAGGACAGAAGCCATCTAAGGATAAAGGTGGTATGGGACTTGAAGAGGACAAAGTTCAAAGGAAAATTAAACACCTAACAAGGTTGACAATCAAAAGAAGACTCAAGGCAATGGAAGATAATTCAGAAATCAAAGAAGCAATTTTGGAAGACCTCCCATCAGACAACCAAATTCTCAAAGGTACCCATATTTCAATGGTATTTGTTTTTCATGCAATAAATTTGGACATAAGGCAATAGAATGTAGGGGTAGAATGCAGAAGTCAGATGATGAATAGATATAATACTAGGAAAATGGCTCAATATTTCAATGGTTACTACTATACATGCAATATGTTTGGACACAAACCTAACCAATGCAGATAAAGGATGAATAGAAGTCAAGGAAGTGTTGTATGCTACTTTTTCAACAAGCCTAGACATATTTCAAGAGTTTGCAGAAGCAAAAACAAAAGATAATATAATCCAGTAAAGAGCAATGAAACTATGAAGAAATTTGATCCTACCGAGGTTAAGAAGGAAATGGACTAGATATGGAGAAAGAAAGAGGACTCTTAGAACAAAGATGAATCAGGAACTTCAAATGCATTTGTACCTCCCTCTAGTGCAAATAATTCACTTGGAAATTAAACCTAGGCATGACCTTAGGGGGAGAAATAATAGAAAATTATAATAGCCCCTTGGAAATATGAGGTGTTAAGATGTGGCACAAATATATATTATGAAAGAGAAATTTTTTAAGCTATAGAAGAAAATTATAGTATAAAATATTGCAATGCGGCAATTTGTAAAACATGGAAAGATGTCTGTGCACACATTTTTTGGGGACATCATCTTTTCGATTTGAAGCGTTTATTGTAGGGGTTAATTAAAATCAAAGTTGAAAACATATGTGCAAAGGAAAAATCATTTATCCCAAGGCATTCAAAGAAGAAACGAAGAAAACAAGGGAGTAGAAAGGTTTGAAGCGTCATCCAAAAGCTAAACATTAAGACCTTGGTTCACCGAGCTATTTAAGAGGTATTTTTACAAATCTTGCATACTTTTTTCTAGAAAAATTCTTTGAAAGAAATTTAAGTAAATTAGAATTACCAAAAGTAGTAAACAATTCACAAAGATCGCAACCAGTGCTTAAGAGGCATTTTTCTAAAGTATTTTTGGATGATCCCTTGGGTGCATTCTCTCACACCTCTATTGGGGTTTTAGCTACTGAAGACATTAAAGCATATATTCAAGGGAAAATTGAAGAAGTATCACCTAGTAGGTTATATATTCTATGGACAATTGAGTTAGGAGGAGATGATGATACCCTAAAACCTGAGTACAAAACCCTATGTGAAAAGAGGCTAGATGTCTAGAGGAAGTTTTTGAATTTTAAAAATCAGGAGAAGTATATCAGAATGGTACTAAACAGAATTCATGACCAATCCATATGGATTGACGGCCCTCACTCAATATCAAAGGAAGTAATTAAGGATGTAACCATTTTTTGGTCCACCAAACCATTTCTTGATCAAAAGACAGTTGATACAAAGGATATAATGGAGAAAACAATTGCTACTCTTGAACAAAAGGAATTCACAATGAATTCTATTACAAACCAAACAATTATTTTTGTAGCCATACTTATTGGTCAAAAAATTTACCAGTCAAACAATGTAAGATTTTTCCCTCCTATTGCAGTTCATATGGCCCTTGATATGATTGAAAGTAATACTGACTACAACCTCTGTGAGTTGCTTTGACAACAATTGATGGAGAACCTAAGAGACATTAAGAAAAGGAAGAAGCATACATTCTTGTATGGAACACTACTAACTTCCCTATTGCTCTAATTATTGAAAGAAGTATTGGTGGTTGGACAAGTAAATTGGAAAAATGCAAAACCAATTGCACATCAAATAGCAAAGTACATGAGAAACCTTGGAATTATGGATGCTCAAAAAGATGCCCTTGCAGTATTCTTTGGAGTATTTCAGAGCAAGATGAATAAGAGAATGAGGATTCCCATAGATGTGGTGAGAAGATATTCAGAAGATATTAACTTTCTTGTCTCCACTATTTTTTTCTTTATTGAAGCTATTAAACCTAGAACCATCTAGATCTCAAAACTAGATTATGAAGGATACATATCTATAAATATAAGGTTATTTCACTATGCTTCACCTAGCAATTTTGAAGTGAGCATTCTTATAGAAAAGTTCATGAGCAAGAGAAATTCAAGGCATTCGAGAGCATATTTATTGAAGATGTATTGCAGTAATCAAGATCCAATTGCCATATCAAAGTATTCTTGCATCATGCATGTTGTTGGAGCTAATATGATCATGTAGGTTTCATGATCCATTCAAGCATTCAAAGCACTATTTCAAGTCAAGATTCAAGGTTCAAGATCCACATCCATTGAATCCATTTAATGCAAGTTGCAAATCTACATTCCAAGGTTTATTCAAGGGTTTGGTGAGTTGTTCATTCATCATTCCTTTCATGCTATTTTATTTCATTTCAAGGTTTGATTACCAAAATGGGGCTTGACCAAGGAAAACTCCAATTTACCAAAAACAAAAACATTTTTCCCTCTTGATTTGTGTTTGTAGATTTAGGTGGAATAAATCTTGAAGATCTCTTGAAGAGAAAAATTGAAGTTATCAAAGTTGCAAAAATTTGTCATCTCACGAAAACCCTCTTACAAAATTTATTTTTGGCTTTCCTAACCTGAAATTTGGAAAAATTGGAAGATTCAGATCTATAGCAGAGGCTTCCGAAAGTTTTAGATAAACCCTAACTCAAGACCCATTCGCCTCTGGGAAAATGAGTCCCAGATCAGCTTTAGAAATTGATTTTTGGTGACTGGTAAACTTAGATCTGCCTCTCTCTAATCTACATTTTTTTTTTTTTAGTTATGTTAGTATTGAGCTTAATCTTCAAGTTCCAAGTGTTGGATTGCATTTTGGTGTTGATTTTCTATTTTTAGTTTTTCTCCCCAAAGTGTTGTTTGACCAGGACCCTCATCCTTGCAAAATAAGGAAATATGTAGATTCACTCTTTGACTTGATTCACCTAAGGATTGATAATCATTTTATTGTATGGATCTCACTTCCTAATGAATTGAGGAAGAATAGGTCTATCACACCCCATATTTCATCCCCTAACCCTTTTTTTCTTCTTTTCACCATGCAATGTGATGTATATATGATATTATGTGATTAAAAGCAAATGATTGAATTACTATGCAAGTGATTATGAACATCATGGATTAATTATGTAGAAGTGAATTGATATTGTTTTGAATTATAACAACATATTATTTAGATTTTAGATGGAAATGTGAACAATGAATGTGCTTATATGTATATTATATGTATTGAACATGTATGTGTATTATGCTTCATCATATTATGTGCTTTGATTTAATTGCATTGGCGATTGAACTAACATTTATATGGAGTGTGTAGGTTAACCTTCCATAGTCGTGGAAATTAAAGGAAACCAAAAAGACCCCTGTGTTTACCGTGTAAAGTCGACTCAGTCCGTATAAAAGGGATATAGCCTTATGTTGTGTAAAGTGTTATGTGTCTTGTGAAATGTATGTTGGGGGTTAAGGGTTTAAATGTTTTAAATTGTTTGAACATAAATGTGACACAAAAATGTGAAATTCGGATTTCATGTTTAATATAATTTTGAAGGGTCAATTATGTCTCAATTTTAGCTATTTTTTGTTTTTTAGAGACCCTAGACATATGGCCTAAGGGTTAGTGGTCATTTTTAGGCCATTCTCTTGGTCATACTTTATTTATGACCCTCATAAATTGAGGATAAGAAGGGTGACGAAAATGGAGTGAGGGGGATGGACTTGACCCATCCCCAACCCCATTTAGTCTCCCAATTTCATTATGAGAAGGGATGGGAGTCCATGTGGACACTGTGCCTCTTAAATGAAAAAGAGGACATGGTGGCTAGGAGTCTTCTTGAGAAGATTTTGAAAGAAATTTTGGTTGTCATGATCTTCTGAACTTCTTTTGTCTAAGTGTGGAGGAGGGATAGTGAGAGCTAGAAGAAGTTGTGAAGGGATTAAGGAATCCAACATTTGATTTCACTTGAATTTTTGAGGTAGGATCTTCATCCTTCTATTTTTATTTGAATGTATGTGTTAATTTAATACTGTGATGTGTTATTCCTTGTTGGCTTGTTTGAATTTTTGTTTTTGTTAATGCATTAGGTGTGTGTTACCTTGTTGGGTTGGCTCCCCAATTTTGGTTGTGAGCAACCCATGTAGGGGATAGAGGGGGAGAGATCCCTATGAGGGGCTTATATTTTATTTGTGGAAATTTTATGTGTTTTAGTTGTGGGTATAATGGGTATAAGTACTCAAGGGTATGAGTACCCTTTTTGTAAAAAATAGGAAGGTTGAGTGAAGAAAATATTTGAGAAAATTGTTAGTGAAGAAATTTTCTTGATACATTTGCTGCTAAATATACCCCCATGGTTGTGATCCTCCCAGTCTCTCCCCATGAGACCATTAAACACTTTTTGTGTTATGTTTTTCCTTGCCTAAATGAATTTTTTCCACGTGTTCAGTTGTAAAATTGTGTTTATGTTTTGGAAGGGGTTGCTTGTGTGTTTCCCTAGTCATTTTAGTAGCCTCCCAGCTTAGGGGTGGTTGGTTTCTAGCCTACAATTGGGTGGTGAGCACCCCATAGGCTTGGAAGAGATTGTCTCTATGTGTAGGTTGAAATTGGGGGAATTGTTGATTTAGAAGACTATTTGTTTTGTGTAAAGTTACAGATTTATAGAAGTTAAGGATTTTCTAGACTATTGTGCCAAGGGATGTATAGTAACTTGCTCAAGCAAGTGTTGAGTAAAGTTTAGAATATTAAAGTTCAAATAAGGGCTATGTCCCTCTGATTTTGAAAGTGTAAAATGTGTCATGTAAAGAGTCGTGTTATTTCTAATTGTGGAAAATGTTGAACATCTTGTAAAAGATATTTTGTTTTCAGTGTTACACTATAATGAAAAAGAAGAGAGAATAATTTGTATGTATCTGTTTGCAGTTAGAGAATTTTTCTATAAAATAAATAGAAGCATTTTATTGCATCTTAATGAATCAAAAAAAAATTGAAGGTAGCTATTTATTGTTAGAGGAATGACTAGGAGCATTCCTCCTAAAATATAATGAATCCTTTTGTTACAAAATGAGCATAAATTGTTCCAATCTATCGATATTACATGGTGTATTGTGTTCTAATGCCATCTATGTTAAGTAATAAATGAAATGCAAAGAAATATTTATCCTATTTTATTTTAAAGGAAAATATGAAACTCCTTGGGAAATAGATAAGTTATCTTGTTTAGAAAGGAAACAAGCAAAGAAAAGAATGTTCCCTTTCTGTTGTCTATTGTTGTATAAATATTGTGTGAGAAATGAACGAAAAAGAACGAGGAAACAATATTTCCCTTTATGTATAGAATGATGGTTGCATATCTGGTGTGGATGTAGTGAAAAAGGAAGTAAAACATAAGTAGTCTAATCTATTCAATTTCTATGCCTTTAGTAATATATATATTTCCATACATCACATTACTCTGTATGGACAATATTATAGTTAAGAAATGGAAAATGACATTTATTTCTAGAAATTTCTTACAAAGTAACCCCTTTAAATTGGGGGTATTTTATTCATACACTACTTGCTACATTATGCACTAGGCTGAGAGAAATAAACTCACTACTCTAAGATTTAGAAATAGTGGTAGGCCATCATGACCTTCAATTTATAGATTTTCATAACCCTCATTGCATCTGATGTAAACCTAAGTATGTGCATGGTAGCAATTTTTTTGTGCAATAGCTAACTCGGTTCCTCGTGAATCTACACACGAGAGAGGTAATAAAATAAATCAACCAAAAAAATTTAGAGAATAAAACACCCCCTTGGTCTCTATGAAATGATCTACTTCAGGTAAAATCATTCAAAGAAGAGTATGCAAGATACAAATAATAACACCATTAACATATAACCTGAAACAAACATGGGAGGATTTGTATTTATTGTGGCATAGCAATACCTAGTTTGGAGCGTATATGCATAATGTTTGAAACAGAAAGGAAATTTTAATTTAGCTCCCTTAAAGGAAATAAAAATAATAAAAAAGGGAGAACATTTCCTCACCACGAGCCACGACCTGTGGGAAAGGAAGAACCCCTTACTCGCGACCTTTGCCAAGGTACAGCCCAAGGGTGGTCACGACTCCATTAGGAAGACTGACCTTCTGTGGAGGGGTCTCTTGGCACTAAATGCTAGCAAAAACAAATCCCCAACAAAAACAAAATAAAATAAAATAATGTCCTACAAACAAGACACAACAAGATAGACCTACAAGTAAAAATCTACACCCTACAAATGCTATTCCACCATATTTGTAACATAACCCTTCCCAACTGCCACCTAGATAGGAAGACTTAAGAAAAAAAAGACATTAGCATTATAGGGGCAGATTCTATGTGGTTAGATTTCAATGAGCAGAGAATCACATAAAAAAAAAAAATTAAGAACTATGTTCACCAACAATCTACCGCGTCATTTTCCCCCCTCTTTGTGATCTATCTCCTCTCCTCTTGATAACTAGTTACCCTACAAATAGGGGAGGCATTGCCCAGTAGCAAGGAGAGTTAGGGAAAATTTATTTTTTAGGTTTTCCTCTCGTGACCTTGCATATGGCGCCAAAAGTGGATAAATTTAGGATGAACATAAGTTTATTTTTTTGGGGTTTTCCCATATACTATCATGCATGGTTTACCCCTTGGTAGGTGGAACTCAAGGTTGATTTTGAAATGGACTTAAGGAATAAATTTATTGTAATTTTTTGCCAAGGCATAGCTATCAAATCAATTTGTTGTCACTAAAATCAGCATAAAGGTAAATATAAATGAGAAGTTAATCACTGCAAATTCTTGAGAATGTAATATGATTTATAGCAGGGAGAATTAAATCAAGATTTAATGCTAATAATCGATTAATAATATTGAGTACAAATAATTATGTTAATGGATATTTCACTTAAGGAAAATAATGAATAAGTTATTATAATTTCAATTAAGATTAATTAATGTAGCTATTATAATGGCATTATTAGTTTAATCTCAATGGTGCTTAGTCATGGATAAACACAATATTAACGTTGGAACAATATTGGGTTGAAATATTAATACTTCATAAGTATCAATATTAATTAATGTGATGAATTTAATGATAACCTCAAATGGACTAATTAAAGAGTAGTGGTTATACTTGTTAATGCAATTATTATTAATTTTAATATAAATATTGACTTGAATGTTATTATTATTAATACACTTAATAATGTTAATATTAACATACATACGAATGTCAGCCCAAGTATTAATATAAAGATTGTTAATAATACTATTATTTATTTTAAGACAAATTAGCCATAAAATCATTATTGAAAGATAGAGGTTCGTCAACCTTATGGTATATTAACAATGACAATGTAAATAACATTAATTTGGAAATATCATAACACACATTATAGAATTAACCATCACATTTTGATTGACATTAGCATTGGATTGTATGGTTTGGCTTCGAAATGATCAGGAAAACTATTAAGCTAAATAAATAAAAGGCAACTCGAGGGGAAATTACTCATAAATAACAAAAGAAACATTTTATCAAAATAATTGTGGGATAATGCTAGCACTATTATAGGGCTAATGTGAACCTTAGTAATAATATCAATAAGATTTAATGATAGTGTTACTATTTGGATTAAAGGTCGTTTAAATGGAGATTTTGTCGATGACACATTGATAGTATAACTCTTTCCATTAGAAGTGTTACTACTCAGTAGATTATAACAGTATGGTAGAAGATAATTACTAATGATATGTCACCCACGTTGTACATTCCTATAGTCATAGGTGTAACATTTTAAACTCTAGGAATATATGTAAGAGAAAATAATTTGATTAACTAGACATATATTAATGATCAGATATGCAAATAATAATACAACTAGTGGTAGGGGGTTATTGGCTAAAAACCAAACTTTAGAGTTGATGCTCGATTGATGACTATGGCCTTACCTTACACTCATGGATAATAAAGTTCGGTTAGATGTTCCCATTGTCTCAATTATATATCAACTACCATTTTTAAGCTATCATTAAAGGATGAGGTCAGTATGAGTCAAAAAGGATATTAAATGTTAAGTCCACCTGAAATCCCTAAGGATCTATGGATTACCTATCCACCTAGGGTGTGTGAGATGGACTCTACATACCCAATTACTCTTGATCCCTTCACCCCACTCTCTGGTGACATGCCTATGGTGATTTTGTACAAGAAAATTGATCAATTTGTATAGTTTATATGCCATGTCTAAGCATGGTTAGCAGTTACTAGCACTTTACATGTTAATTGTTTTAAAAATATGGTTTTTTCATTTCCCAATGTGTAAAATTATGGGCATAACATTTGGTATCATAGCCTAGGTTCCAACTCTAGGAACTTTGGGCATATTTTGGGTCTCACAATAGAGACGTTTAGGGTTGCATGGTTGAGAGTTGTTTCTAGCATTTGGGATGTAGGTTAGAAGTGCAAAGTCAAATCATGAACATAAAACAACATTATGGATATCATTAAGTAAACCAATTAGGAAAAATGAGATCTTCAGGAGATCAAAAAATCACTAATGTAAGTTGAAGCAATGTGTGGCCATATTTAGTTGGCTTTAAAACTGTCGCACACCCCCTATTATGCACCTAATCATGGCTTCTCATACAAATTAGGACAATGGTTATCTAGTTAGAAAATGTGAAAATACCACCCAACTTTTTGTTGGCAACACAAGGGTAGACAACTGAGAGGGGGGGGTGAATCAGTTGTCATAGAATTTCAGACTTATTAAACTTATTTACTTTTAATCTCAGATCTGATTAATAACAGTGAAAGCATGAATCAACGACACATCAAAAACACGCATAACACCAAGATTTTTGCGTGGAAACCCTATTAGGGGAAAAACCACAGTGGAGGTTAATCCACAAGTTATACTGTATTAAAAGTATAAGAAGAATATATGAGGAATGCACATGCATTCAAGCACACTACCTAGAGCTCACTGCTCAAAGGAAGACTCACTGTCTTACAGAAAACATTCAGATTCAATCCATCTAAAGAATTTGAACTGAGAAAGTAGCATCTACTAATGCTTGAGTACAGTTATGATTAAGCACATGAGCACTTCTTCACTTTCTTTCACTCTTCTTCACACTCTGCTATGCTTTTGAATGATATAAACATTTTTCACACATAGCACTCATACACTTCACATCTCACACACTTAACATCCATCTCAAATGAAGAAACAATCACTTATATATATCTACAACAATAAATTACTTTGATTTATGTCAACTTCAACAAAATAATAGAATAAATGCAAATTGTCGGCCCAAAACAATAAAGATTATCAGTGTGCATCAACCAAGGTCGGCCACAACATAGTAGAGACCTAAAAAAATGTCCTTGAACACAAAAAACCTTCAAATATTCTTCCTCAAAGATCCACAACACGCTTCAAACACCTTGTCAGCCATGAAAATGAAAAACATGAACACGCAAGAGAAAATATCGGATCATGAGCACAATGATCAATGCGGACTTGCAACATAGATAGAACATGATCAAGAAACATCCAAAAACACCTCAGGAACATATGCAACAACTCAGATTACCAAAATCACATTATCTTCTTCCATGAACACCATTTGCAATAACAAAATAGTTGTCAAAACATAGAAACTTATAACTTGCTCAAATCTTCATGGGCACCTCTAAGACTTTCGGAGTAGAAACTAGATAGGCTTGAAAAAAAACCCTTTAATCCACAACATCTAGTTATCAACATACAAAAATTTCTACCATAATGATCTTCACTACTTCACACACAATTTGTAACATATTTTATTATAATTTTCTCAATATCCTCGATATATATAGTCTTAAAGACATTAATGCTAATAGTGTTGACATCAATGACAACCACATATCAACAACCTGACCACAACATCCAACAATCTCCCCCTTTGG
Source organism: Sequoiadendron giganteum (assembly GCA_007115665.2). NCBI lineage: Eukaryota > Viridiplantae > Streptophyta > Pinopsida > Cupressales > Cupressaceae > Sequoiadendron > Sequoiadendron giganteum. Next base: position 800,003,427 of record CM021102.1, on the reverse strand, counting down.
CATTGATGGAAACACGTGATGTGAAAAACACACCATCAATGCAACTAACTCTTCTTCCAACAATCTCCCCTTTACACATTGCTCTTCAACATTACTCTTCTCCCCCTTGGTTCTCCAAGAGTTTTTCACATTACTCTTCTCCCCCTTTGACATCAATGGAAAAGGTACACAAGCTTTGAACCACATATCTGGATCATCTGATTACTCCCCCTGAGTAGCAGCCACCACAACATCAATTTGAATCAAGATATGACTGTGAATGCACAAACTGATGAAAACACTATGCATCTTGGTTTTGATTAGGAGGGGTAATCACCCCTAACTTCCCTTTGAGATACTCAAAAGTATCCTTGGGTAAAGGCTTAGTAAATATTTCTACAATTTATTCCTTAGTAGGCACATACTCCAGTCTAACTTCCTTATCACTCACTTTATCTCTCAAAAAGTGTTACTTGATAGATATATGCTTGGTCTTTGAATGCAGCACCGAATTCTTAGAAATTTTTATAGCACTTGAGTTATCACAAAATATGACAATATGTTCATCATAATCAACTCTGATATCTTTCAACATCTATTTCATCCACAATACTTGAGTACAATTGTTAGTAGCAGCAATATATTTCACCTCTGCAGTAGACAAGGAAACAACATTCTTCTTTTTTCTTAACCATGAAATCAATTTCTTTCGCAAGAAAAATGTGCCACCACTAGTACTTTTCATGTCATTCACATCTCCTACCCAATCAGCATCAGTCAATGCATTTAAAGTAATATCATCATCTTTAGGATACCATAGGCTAAAATCAAATGTTCCCTTCAAGTATCTAAAAATTCTCTTCACACCAGTCACATGAGATTCCTTCGGATCGGCTTGAAATCTAGCAACAATGCATACAATATTCATGATATCAAGTCTAGTTTGAGTTAAATACAGCAATCCACCAATCATTGATTTGTATCTAGTCTTATTTTCCTTCGAAGAATCATCTTGTGTCAACTTACATCCAGTCACCATGGGTGTACCGATTGGTTTTGAATCTTCCATACCAAACTTCTTTAGAATTTCTCACATACTTGGACTGAGATATAAAGATCCCTTTATCTACCTAAGTAATTTGCAATCCCAAAAATAATTTCAACTCTCCAATCATTGACATCTCAAACTCATTTTGCATCTCATTAGAAAACTTCATGCACAAACTATCGTCTCCTCCAAAAATGATATCATCAACAAAGACTTCCACAAACAAATATTTATCTTCATCAATCTTGAAATACATATTACTATCAGCAATACCTTTGTTAAATCCAAGCTTTAGCAAGTATTTGTCCAATTTGGCATACCAAGGTCTAGGGGCTTGCTTGAGTCCATATAATGCTTTCTTCAACTGACAAACCATATATCCCTAATCATTCAATTCAAATCCATTAGGTTTCTCAATATACACCTCTTCCTCTAACTCACCATTTATAAATACTGACTTGACATCCATCTGATAAAATTTGTAATTTTTGTAAGCAACATAAGCAAGAAACAATCTCACAGCTTCAATTCTAGCAACAAGAGAAAAAGTTTCTTCAAAGTCAATTCCTTCCATCTGAGAGTATCATTTGCATACCAGTCTTTCTTTGTTTCTGATAACTTCACCTTGTTCATTTAGTTTGTTTCTAAAGACCCATTTAGTTCCAATTACATTTTTGTCTTTAGGTCTAGGAACAAGAATTCATGTATTATTCTTCTCAATTTGTTGTAGTTCTTCTTTCATTGCTTCAATCCAATGTTCATATTTTCATGCTTCATTGGCATTACTTGGCTCGGCTTTTGAAATTAAACAATATTCTTTTGCAATTCTTCTCCTAGTTTGGACACCTTGTTCTTATCTCCTATAATCTGATTTTCTAAATGATTTAATCTCGCATACCTTAGAGTCTTAGAGTGTTCTTTAATTTAAGGCTCTTGTGATCTTTCTTCTATACTTTCACTAGTCTCTCCTTCTTCTTGATCTTCTTGATTCACCAGAATGATCTGAACTTGATTTGAAGTCTGACTCTTGTTTGTACTGTCACTCTGATCATCAGAATCATATCCAAAGGTTTTGGAGGGTCTGGCAATGTCTTCATCAACCTTAACATTTTAACTTTCAACCATTTTCTTCAATCTCTTGTTGTAGCATCGATAGGTCTTGCTCTTAGTAGAATAACCAAGAAAGATTCCTTCATCACTTCTAGCATCAAAATTTCCTATATCTTTATCTCTCCTGATATAGAATTTACTCCCAAAGATTTTGAAATATCTAACAGTAGGCTTATGACCAAACCATAGCTCAAAAGGAGTCTTACTAGTATTACCTTTGATTTGTACCCAGTTAAGGATATAAAGAGTAGTACTCACAACTTCTCTCCAATGGATATGAGGGACATTTCCTTCCAACATCATAGTTTTAGCAACATCTTGAACTATCCTATTCTTCCTTTCCACAACTCCATTCTGTTGAGGGGTACACGGTGCAGATAATTGTCTCTTTATCCCATGTTCTTCACAAAAAGAATTAAACTCACTAGAAGTAAATTCACCACCTCTATCTGATCTTAGACACTTAATCTTCAAACCTGTCTTTATCTCAATCATAGCCTTGAAGATCTTGAACTTTTCTAGAGCTTCAAATTTCTCCCTTAAGAAAGTAACACACATCATCCTAGAGTAATCATCAATAAGCAACATGAAGTACCTATAACCTTGTAGACCTCTGATTCTAGCAGGACCACACAAGTCAGTATGCACAAGCTCCAACAATTTATTTGAACAATGTTGTTTTTTGTGAAATGAAATTCTAGTTTGTTTTCCCAACTAACATTCCTTGCATATGGTATTAGTAGGCTTCACCAACTTAGGAAGATCTCTCATAGCCTGTGAGGAACTTATCTTGATAATATTGTCAAAGTTTACATGACACATTCTTCTATGCCACAACCAACTTCATCAACTTGAGCAATCAGATAACTTTTACTACCAGCATTCAAATGAAATATGTTACCTTTTGTTTTTGTACCAAAAGCAATCACATTTCCTGAACTTCCCAGTATGCTACATTTTCTATCTTTGAATTGAAGATTGTATCCCTTATCAACCATTTGTCCAACACTCTGAAGATTATGCTTCAAACCTTCAACATAAAGAACATCATCAGTATTATGCTTACCATCAAAAGAAATATATCCTCTACCATGGATTATACCACCATTGTTATAACCAAATCTTACAACACCACCATCATACTTCTTCGGGCTTACAAATTTACTTTTATCACCTGTCATGTGATGTGAACATCCACTGTCAATTACCCATTCATCTTTTTCTTCAACTCGAGCAGCTAGAGCTTTCTCCACATTCGTACAACTAGAAGATTCAATAGACACATAATTATTTTCCTTGATAGCAATAAACACAAACTCATCTTCACTTACATTCTCTTTGTCAGATTCATCATTTGTCACACCTTCATCAGCATCATAGTAACACTTCTTTTGAAATTTAGGCTTGCAAGGTCTTGGCTTAGGAACTCTTTCTGGACACCTTGATGCAAAATGACCTATCTTGTTGCAAGAAAAACATTTAATAGGAAACTTTCCTTTATACTTACCTTCTAATTTGGCTTCCCTTTTGACAATAAGTGCTTCAAGCTCATTCAATTCTCTTTATTCTTCTTCAATTTGTCTCATTTCTTCCTCATATCTAAATACCTTTCTAGAAGAGCTTTCACCCAGATCATATCTATGCTTGTCTCTCCCATAAGTAGTAGCTTTAAATGCAGATTCTATCTTCAGAGGGGCATCACTGAATTCACTCAACTCAAAAGTAGTAAGTTTACCAACCAACATATCTTTGTTTATATATGTCACAATTCAGAGCTCCTCAATGGCTGCAGCTTTGATTTTGTATGCATCAAGCAAGGATCTAAGCACTTTAGAAACAATCTTTGATTCATCCACCTGTCCACCAACACATCTGATACCACACACAAGTTCATTCACTCTTTGCATGAAAGTAGCAATATTCTCATCATTACCCATCTTCAACAGTCCAAATTTTCCTTTCAGACACTGTAGCTTGGCCATCTTCACATTAGCATCACCTTCATATAAAGTTTCCAACTTTTTCTAGATCTCATAAGCAGTTCTCAGATCTATAACATTTGCCATCTCAAAATCAGTCAAAGCACTCAACAATGCTTTCTTAGCCTTGATGTTATATTCAGCATCCCTAATCTCAGCAGTAGTAGTAGGACCATTTAGAGGAATAACATACCTATTGCATGTAATATTCTAGTAAGATTCACCAATGCATCTCAGATGACACTCCATTCAAGTCTTCCACAGAGAATGATTTTTTCCATCAAATCTCGGACTATCCTTCTTGTATGTCGCCATCTCGGATCACCTCAAGTTGTCAAAATTCTTCCAAGGAACCTGCTCTAATACCAATTGTTGGCAACACAAGGGTAGACAACTAAGAGGGGAGGTGAATTAGTTGTCACGAAATTTCAAACTTATTAAACTTATTTACTTTTAATCTCAGATCTGATTAATAATAGTGAAACGATGAATCAACAACACACATAGCACCAAGATTTTTGTGTGGAAACCCTATTAGGGGAAAAACCACGATGGAGGCTAATCCACAAGTTATACCCTATTAAAAGAATAAGAAGAATATATGAGGAATGCACATGCATTCAAGCACGCTGCCTCACTGCTCAAAGGAAGACTCATTGTCTTACATAAAATATTTAGATTAAATCCATCTAAAGAATTTGAACTGAGAAAGTAGCATCTACTAATGCCTGAGTACAGTTCAGATTAAGCATATGAACACTTCTTCACTTTATTCCACTCTTCTTCACACTTTGCTCTGCCTTCGAATGATCTGAACCTTTTTCGCACATAACATGTAACGCCCCGCCATGCAACTCTAACATGCAAGTTCACTAACTAATGCCAACAACCTCTAAGGTTACGAGATAGAGGTTATATAGAACCTCAACAAAAAACATGAATTAAACCATGACATTCACTTACTCAATAATTTAATTACATACATTCCAATTAAGATAGTTTACATCAAGCATAAAGATAACTTTCCATTCCATTAATTCATAATTAAATATTACAATCACATCTCTCATTCCTCGAATGAGGCAAGTCCAATAAATAAGTTTATAAATACAACTTCCACCTCAATAACAACTGAGGGGTAAAAAAATACAAGATCAACTAAAATGAAATAAAGCAAGAACTGATACTGGAACCCACGAGCTCTCCAACTGGAAGTCTCGTCCACAAGAACATGAAGAAAGAACCCAACGGATTTAGGTGCACGCCACCCAACCAAGTGGAACCCAAAGGCCCACCCCCCGTCTTAGGAGATAGTAACAAGGAACCCTAGCCAAGACCATCTACCTCTAGACACAGGCTAACACAAACTGAACCAGACTGAAACAACCAATCACATGTACAGCACAAGTACAACTCCTATACCATGCAAGTACAACATAAGTACATCTCAGATACCATGCAAGTACAACTCTACATGGTCACATTGCTTCCAGAAATAAAGCAGATCAAGTATGTTAAGGGAACCATACACATAATAATCAAACACCAACTATGGTCACATCATGTATGTTACGGAAACCATACCCACAATAAACAAGTACCAACTGTTGTCCAAGATAGAGTGTCATCGCACAGCTCCTCATGAGTTACCCACTGCAAATCATCAGGATGGTGGCCTCAAACCGATCCACGACCCTCATACTTACTAATGCAGAGTCAAATACCTTTCGTACAGACAAGATAGATGACCTTGCCTCACTAGGCCTTCCCACCCATCCCAAGCCTAATCGAGCACTTGGGTCTATGAGTGAGGCATATTTATCTTCTTAGTGTGAAGTACTACCCAAACTTCTAAGTATATTGATTTAGTTGCCACTTAATTACACCACTTTCGAAGGTTACCCAATCTTACCTCTTCCGGGCTCTGGCCCCTACAGAAGCCACTCTTCTACTTGACAACACACATACCATCCAAACACCAAGGGTAACAAAGTGCAAACAGACCAGATATCACGAGCACTCCATTCTCAGGAGGCGACACAAACTGAAACGCACTCCAACACTAGAGGCAACAAAACATATAACAAGGTCACTCCTTACAAGGAGACATGGATCCCATAATCCACTCCTTTCTCAAGAGACACAAAACATCCCTGTTCATAGAAACCGGGTAAACACTGATAATTTCTCATGCACTACCCAAGCAATACAAGACATATTGACATAACAAACTGACAACCCATGAAATAGAAAAATCAACTGGAAGACTTGTCCAGTGCAATGACCCAAACTTCCCAAATGATGACAAGAACAGATAAAAATCAAAACGAGAATTAAATCTGCTTTGGATTCACTAAATCCATTTCCTCATTATCATTCAACAATTTGTCGCATTAAATAAACTAAATTAAATACATCTTTTCAAGAAAAAGAGAAATTAACACTAATAATCCATTTCCCTACTTGCATTTAAATGAATGATAAATTAACCAGTTAATTTCCACAAGGCAAAATACATTGCTTTAAAATAAATATTGTTTCTTCCGTTTATAATAGTCATTTAAATTTCAAAACCAAACCTCCTTTGAATTATCGTTTTAAAAGGGAACAATGACATAGTTAAGATTACCACGTTTAAATTTGTTCAATCCAATTTAAATCATGCCATAAGTAAAAACACCATTTAAATACATGTATATATATAATAGTGTATATACATTCCCATTTGATTATATGGGGTTGAATTGCGCAATATTAAATATTAAGTATTAATATTTAAAATTATATAATAGAATAATAAAATAATACTATGACATACTTTATTATTATAAAATATAATAATAAAATTAAATATTATATTAAACCTATTTTTTATTATTAGTATACAATATAATAATAAAATATTTATAAATCATATTTTATTATTATAAAATATAATAATAATAAAATAAATTTAAAATCACAAATTTTATCTTATATATAAAAAGAATTTTTTTTATTTTATTTTTATGCTAAATACCCGTCGTATTTCCTTGGGCCGTGCACGGGATTTGAAGAGGCGACCTGCGGTTTCGGCCGCGCATTGCTTTGGGGGCCGTGCACCACATAGGGTCGGCCGGCTATGTTTACACACAGCCAACCCTCATTAATGGGGGTGGCGACTGTGTGTAAACACAGTCGTCCACTCCCATGTGGGCGGCAACAATAGGTAAGGTGTGGGGAGTGGGGAGGGGCGCGTTGGGCGCGGCTCCCTCCACCTGCCTCCCATGGGAGCGCGATGGGGGTTGAGCCCCCAGTGACCTCCCCAGAATTTTAATATTAAAAAAAACCTAAACACAAAAAAAAACACGAATTCCATTTTACTACGGATTTTTAAAAAAGAAAAAATCTGCCCTTTTTAATTTCAGTTTCCTTTCAATAAAACATTTTATTTTATTTTCTTTTAACCAGTATAAGCATTTTTGGTTTAAAAGATAGAATAAATTGAAAAAACCAGAATAATATAATTATAAGAACAATCATTTACACTCAAAAGCATCATTTTCTTGGAAGCAATTTAAATTTTAAGAGGGTCTTCTTGCTAATTTGAAGAACAAAATTCCAACCTTTGCTTTATTTGAATTCAAACAACAAAATTCAAAACTCCTTCCACAAGATCTTAACCATTAATATTTAAATTTCAAAAATTCAAAAACAAGCATTTAAAAGACTTGAACCTAATTTTTTTTTTGAGATGATAGAAGATCCTGATGTGTTCTTGCTTCCCTCTTCAAATCCACAGATTCTTCTAGCTTTTTCCAAAATACCCACCAAATTCACAATTTCTTCCTTCTCTTTTTAATTTAGTCTTTTTCCAAAATTCCAAGAACATCCAAAATTGTGAAGCAAAATTCAACCATAAGGAAAAAAACCTAAAAATCCTTCAACCACCCTCATCAATTCTCTAAAACAGAAAATGTAAATATCTTTTTCTTTCAATTTTTTGAATTCAAAATTTCTAATTGACTTTTAATTATTTTCTTTTATTTTCTATTTCATCTTTTCAATTTTCTCAATATCACACCAATTTCTATTAACTCCAAAATGGAAAACTTAATTTATTTCCAATCAATTAATTTAATTATTAATAAACTAAATCTAATCAAAGAATAAATTTATTTATTAATAAATTAAATTACATTTCATTATAAACTAGATAAAGTTAAATGACAATTTAACTACCCAGCATAAATTTTAACCTTTTCCAAACTTCTAATTTAAACTGAAACCAGAAAAATTGAACAATATAAAACAACTGGACCACACTAAAACCGACGACACACTATGACTAGGGTGACAACTTGGCACAGAATCCTAGCTACTATCTCCCAATCAAATACCGTTAGGCATTGGACACACTCCACCCTGTGAAACCAGGTGGATTCGATGTCCTGTAACTATCAACCTACGAACAAAAGGTATATCCACATGCAATATATGTCATCATTAAAACACACCGTGAAGAGGAAATCTTGGAATCCAAGGCGCTCGCAAGCGAGTGATACGATACCGTCCTCTTCACCAATACAGTCGTACTAACTGACAAATCTAACATACTAAAATAATCCAAAGCATTAACATCATTAATTCGAATATCCATTTATGTTAAATCAAAACATGCCATAAAGATAACATCATATGAAAATACCATTACATCAAAAGATAATGTTAACGTCGCTTTATAGATAGCGATCAAACAGAAGCCAAGTACCATAGTCAAGGTACAATAGAAAGTACAACCAAAAGAGAACAGAACATTGTTCGATCAAAAGAAAAAAACGGAGGGGTATTACATAACACTTGCACACTTTACATCTCACACACTTCACATCCATCTCAAATGAAGAAACAATCACTTATATATATCTACAACAAGAAATTACATTGCTTTATGTCGGCTTCAACAAAATAATAGAATACATGCAAATTGTCGGCCCAAAACAATAAATATTATCAATGTGCATCAACCAAGGTTAGCCACAACATAGTAGAGACCTAAAACAATGTCCTCAAACACAAAACACCTTCAAATATTCTTCCTCGAAGATCCACAACACGCTTCAAACACCTTGTCAGCTATCAACATGAAAAATATGAACACGCAAGAGAAAATCTCAGACCACGAGCACAATGATCAATGCGGACATGTAACATAGATAGAACATGATATAGAAACGTCCACAAACACCTCGGGAACATGCGCAACAAATCAGATTACCAGAATCACATTATCTTATTCCATGAACACCATTTGCAGTAACAGAATAGTTGTCAGAACACAGAAACTTATAACTTGCTCAAATCTTCATGCACACCTCTGAAACTTTTGGGAGTAGAAACTAGATAGGCTTGAAAACAAACCCTTTAATTTGCAACATCTAGTTATCAACATACTAAAATTTCTACCATACTAATCTTCACTGCTTCACAGACAACCTGTAACATATTTTATTACAATTTTCTCAATATCCTCGACATATAGAGTCTTAAAAATGTTAATAGTGTTGACATCAATGGCAACCACATATCAACAACTCGACCACGACATCCAACACTTTCCTTCTCCCCCATTGTGGCTAAATTGAAGTCACCTGGTGACTATGATTATTGATGAATATATAATTCTTATTTATTCAGTATTATTCAAAATTGATTTAATTGCTTATTTATTGAGTTAATTTTGTTTATTTATTTATTTTTCAATAATTTAAAATGGTTAAAGTTATTTAAATTATTGGATCTCAAAGATGTCTCGTTCTCCTTAGGGATTATTTAGTTTGACTTATGTTTTGAATTTTGAAATTATTTCAAGGTGGCCACCGTTGAAAGTTTTATTGTCTTATTGGAATTTCATTGGTTGACTTTGATTGGACATTTTATTTATTTCCTTATTGAAACTTCTTAGTTTTGCGGATTTTATCAACTTTATTATTATTTGTGTTTGCATAAGTAATATGAGTATTGTGGGTCTTCCATAATCTTGGGGGAGAGGTACACACTTTAAATCAACTAGGAGGAACGTCAAAATTGGTTAATACCTTGTATTCACCTAAGGCCATGAAGGGCAAGGGAATTTTGATACTTAAACAAAGATGAATGTGGATACTCTTATTTCATATAGGGATCCACAGGATAAAAATATTTCAAAACCTAAGTGGTATTTGTAGTAGTTATGCAAATCTAGGGTAATCAAAATAATCAAGAGGAATGACACGTTGATAATGGAAGTCCATCAGGGATGGGCTTGAGCTTGATCTTTCCTAATAACCCTTGGACTCAATCACCAATTAAGGTTTTCCCTATGTTCTAATTGACATTAAGATTAATATAGTATTCCTATCTCTTACCAATACTTTTAATTCCTTAACTAGACCTTAAGTAATAATGTTGATGTGTCCTATCCTACTGGTAAGGATAATGAAAGATGGTGTTCATGACTGCCACCACTTAGGAGACAAAAAAATAAGAAGAATAGGTTTTGAGTTTTTTATAATCTCATAAAATATACATAATTCTCAACCATTAAACCTCCCCATACTAGTATTGTAAGTAGTGTTTGTGCTATTACCATCATAGGGGCAATAATCTTTTACCAGAAAGTCTAGGTGATATCAATTTTTATGTATATGATGTATATCTAATGTGTCATGTTGTTTGGATGTAAAATATTTATGTAGTTAAACCCTTAATTATTGGATTAGTTAGTCAAGTATGAGGTTGCAACCCTTGAAGTTAAAAGTTTTACACCTAATCTAGAATTGTCATTTCTTGTTTTAAGAAATGTTAGAAGATATTTTAGTAGGACAAACATGAAAATGAACCAAGAAGACAAAGATTGTGGATGTACCCATGATCACAATCAAGAAGAGACAATTGGTTGAAGAAATTGGGATTTCAGACACTAAAACCTTAGTTATAGCTATAAAACAACTAAAGCAAGAGAAGAATATAAGAAAAAAATCACCAAGGTGAACCCCCATTGGATCAACACCTACCTATGCAAGGGAAGAAAACATGGTTGTTGTAGATAGTGGGGCATAAATAAAATAATTTACATTAATACGAGTTGTGGAACGACCCTTTTGGACTAAAATCGATCCATGATATATGGTCTCTTCACGATTTTTTTTGTGGATACATGCTACTTTATTTCTTAATCTATTGCTATGTATGGATTTTCATTGTATATATATATATATATATATATATATATATATATATATATATATCACCTCATGATGTGCATAGGTGAGTGGTAATTGATTACATCTAATGCTTATAATTATTGCTAAAAGAGTTGAACGTACAAGGTAGTCATCTACTTATAATGTATGTGTATATTAGGTTTGGTTATTTCAATAAGATAATTTATAATGGTAGCCGATAGACAAATGGAAGACCCGTCAAAGCAATACATAGAGATAGCCATGTTGAAATTTCCCTAAATATGGGTTACGATGCATGATCATTAGCATGATAAATGTTTAAAAATTACCCATCACCGAATGGAGAAGCCAATTGTGCTTTCATCCTCCAATAAGATTAGAAAAGTAGTTTTAAAACTAAAATACCTAACCTAATTAAACATGGGGGTCTCATGCAAGAATTCTAATAAAGGATTAAAACCATTAAAATGATTATATGGATAATATTGTAGTGGGTGCAGTAGATCTTAATTTAAGCAATGCCTTAGTAGATTTTTTATGAATGGAGCATGGGTGTTTGTTAAACTTTTACACCAATCATTTTCATAAAAAATATTTATTTTCGAAAATTAAGGTGTAGATAGTCACATAATTGTTATATTCATTATTACGAAAGAACGTGGTGTGGCATGATCGTAAATTATGTAGTGCGATATGGGTAACTAATGAAAGAAAAATGACTCAATTTTGGTGTACAGTAGGTTATGGAGACATGTGGATTGACTTAAATATTGTTTTTCTTCTATAGGATGCGTAGGAGAGTACATCGACATGGCAAGGTTGCAGGAGGCACACAACCTCCCCCATCTCATCTTGGGCCTCCTCTAGAGAACGTGCCTCAAGAAACTCCATAAAGTCAAAACTCATAAATTATTCATTCACTACAAGAGATGGTCGAAGTTCTTTGTGAGATATTACTTGCAAAATTTGAGGCCCCTCAAATAAAACAACCTCCACCTCCAGTAGGGGAGAATGGTGGTGATCATCAAGAAAGTAGCAAAGGTCCTTGTTTGGCTCTTGGGAATGATACTTGAAAGAGGAATATATGGACGAACCTCATGGTTTGGGACAACAGGGACTCACAAGTGATCAATTCGAGGAACAAAGCATAGAATTAATGCAATAAATAAATTATCTTCGGAGTGAAAGGTTGTGGGAAAACCAAGTCTTTAGAAGCCTGAACAAAAGACTAATAGACTTTACTCCTACAATTTATCCTAGGAGCTTTCAGATGAAAACATATGTAGCAAAGAGGACTCGAAGGTCACTTCATGGGAATCACCAAGTATTCCATAGACCCCATCCAAGGTCACAAGGGCTACCACAACAACAAAAAAGGAAAGGTTTGAAAGGAAAATGACATTAGGACACATCTAAGGGTCACTCAAGGGTAAGTCGAGCACTAGTTGTTCACATTGATCATGGCCCCATGGATAGGGCATAGTTCCATTAGGGGTGCAAAAATTTTCTAAGGGACTTCTTGAAGTTGATAGGCCCAAGTCAACTCAAGATAACTAGGTGCCAACAATTCAAGTAAAATTTAAAGGTTTTGATTTTATATGTCAAGAAGTCGAGCTCAAAGCTAAAGAATTTCCACATAGAATTGGAGCAAATAAGCCTGAGGATGTAGCTTTTGAGAAAGGAATTTATTTTGGTGGCACTCTTCCCCCACCACCTTGATGACTTCCATGAGGAAGTTCAATCCTAGGGGGAGGATGTGAGGTCCATTGTCAGTTGGACATGTGGACCCTTTGTTTTGTTATTCACATGATCGTGCTTAGATGCATTACACTTTTATCCTATATTTTATGATGGATGATTATGAATATTTGATTTAACTATTATTGTGCATATTATATTACTAATTTTATGGATCGCAATTTTACAAGTATGCTCATTAATTACACTAATATCTTGAATGTTATGGGATTGGAAACACTATGTTTAGAACAGAATATGTGATATTGTTTTAATCAGGTGATTTTTTGAATTACCATGCAATGTGGTGCATATATGATATTATGTGATTAAAATAAAATGATTTAATTACTATGCAAGGGATTATGAACATCGTGGATTAATGATGTAGAAGTGAAGTGATATTGTTTTGAACTGTAACAACATATTGTTTATATTTTAAATGGAAAATGTGAACAATGAATTTTCTTATATGTATATTATATGTAACTAACATGTATGTGTATTATGCTTCATCATATTATGTGCTTTGATTTAATTGCATTGGCGGTTGGACTAACATTTATATGGAGTGTGTAGTTTAACCTTCCATAGCCATGGAAATTGGAGGCAACCAAAAAGACCCTTGTGTTTACTATGTAAAGCCAACTAAGCTCGTATAAAAGGTCTATAGTCTTATGTTGTGTAAAGTGTTATGTGTCTTGTGAAATTTATGTTGTGGGTTAAGGGTTTAAATATTTTAAATTGTTTAAAGATAAATGTGACCAAAAAATTTAAAATTCGGATTTCATGTTTAATGTAATTTTGAAGGGTCAATTATGTCTTAGTTTTGGCTAATTTTTGTTTTTTAGAGACCCTAGGCATATGACCTAAGGGTTGGGGGTCATTTTTAGGCCATACTCTTGGCCATGCTTCATTTATGACCCCTCATAAATTGAGGATAAGAAGGATTACGAAAATAGAGTGAGGGGGATGGACTTGACCCATCCCCGACCCCATTTAGTCTCCCAATTTCATTATGAGAAGGGATGGGAGTCCATGTGGACACTGTGCCTCTTAAATGAAAAAGAGGACATGGTGGCTAGGAGTCTTCTTGAGAAGATTTTATTATATTATATTATTATTATATTATATTTTATTATATTTTTATTATATTATACTATATTATAGGTACATTTTGACAATTAAACTAAATGCATTCCTATTTTCATGTCACAAGATCCTACAATTTTGTTAATTATAGTATTTTAATTTTGTTATATTTTTTAATATTCATTCTGTTATAACCAAATTTTTATGTTTTTATGCATGGTTCAACCGTATTCCCTCCCCTCTGAGCAACACACATCATCAATATTATTATTATTTTATTATATATTGTTAGTATTATATTATTATTGTTATATATTTTTATAATATAATAATATTATTATATTATGATTCTTTCGTTATATATTTACTATTATAGTGTTATATTTGTATTAATACATTACTATTAATATTAATAATATATTATTAATATTTAAATTATTATATTAATAATAATATTCTATTATTACTTTGATATTACTATTATATTATTCTACTATTATAATATTCTATTATTCTTATTATTATAATATTATTATTCTTATTATTATAATATTATTATTCTTATTATTATAATATTATTATTCTTATTATATAATTTTTGAAATATTATACTTAGTAAATTATATTTATCCTTAATATTATATTATTAATAAAATATGATTAATTGATGTATTAAATTATTAAATTATTGTTTTATTATTATACTAATGTTATTATGTTATATTATATTAATTTTATTATATATTTATTATTATTATTATATTATGTATATTATATTATTATTATATTATATTATATTATATTATATTTTTATTATATTATACTATATTATATTATATTATATTATATTTTTATTATATTATACTATATTATATTATATTGTATTATATTATATTATATTATTATTATATTATATTATATTATATTATAGGTACATTTTGACAGTTAAACTAAATGCATTCCTATTTTCATATCACAAGATCCTACAATTTTATTAATTATAATATTTTAATTTTGTTAATTTTTTTAATATTCATTCCGTTATAATCAAATTTCTATGTTTTTCACAGTTAATCATCATCGACAAAATTAGCCCCCTATTCTCAAATAGGACACGCCTTCGACGTAATGAGAAGTTAATCAATACAAACTTGAGAATGTAATATGATTTATAGCAGGGAGAATTAAATCGGTATTTAATGCTAAAAATCGATTAATAATATTGAGTCAAAATAATGATGTTAATGGATATTTCACTTAAGGAAAATAATGAATAAGTTATTAGAATTTCATTTAAGATTAATGAGTGTAGCTATTATAATGGAGTTATTAGTTTAATCTCAATGGTGCTTAGTCATGTATAAACATAATATTAGTGTTGGGACAATGTTGGGTTGCAATATTTTTTATTTTTTTGATACGTAAAATGTAGACTAGCTGCATATATTAAAGTAGACAAAAAAATACATCTTCCAGTTCTTCAAGGTTCTGGGTTGGACCAGTCTTTCCATTTCATAAGGTTCTGGGTTGGACCAGTCTTTCCATTTCATACGTTTACAAAGTAAAATTTGATTAAACCTATCTACCATAGCACCTGTTCATCCTTCATCTGCAAAAAGGCCATCTTCCAACCACCCGCTTTTGCTTTCAATCCGCTTCATCATAGAATCTTGTGGTCTCCACCAAGTCAACAAACTCCTGACACCATTGAATTCTAGCAACCACGTCCAGACCCAACCTCTTGCATAGATAATTGAATCCAATAGTAGGCCAGTGTATGTGTTTTTCCAGCTTCTCCCCAACTACGTCCATGGTGAACGGGTTCCAAACCACCTCTACACCTTGCTGAAACATCCTCACCATGTCATCTGGAAGCGGGATTCCTACCCCAGGCATCGCCACAGCCACTACGTCTAAATCATCCACCAAGATTGTTGCCTTGAAGACCATCCATAGGAGCACCAAGCATCGCACTTTTGGCACGTTCAGGTCGAGCAATGATGCGAGAAACTAAGAGGAGATGTCTGAGTTCACCCTTGTTTTGTTGCCCAAAAAATAGAATCTCCTGCCAAGCACCATCCTCACTGCCTCGAGACACAAGATGTCTTCATTAAGGCATATGTTCTTCAGCCGCTAGACTCATATGAATCTTGTGAATGTTGCTTCTTTCTTCGCACATTTGAGCTTGATTGGGGTCTCCATGGTGGTGTCAATGTGTTTGAAAACTTGGCTTAAAATAGAGGCGAGCTAAAATGCCATCTTCGATGCACCAGCTCGTATCTTTAATGCACCCTGTACCAACCGCCCGCCTCGGCTCCTTCATCACCAATTCTTGTCCTTTGTGATATAGGTGTTTGCTTTCTCAAGAAATCATTTGTATGTTGTTAGACGATTATTCCCTCTCACATCTAATCCACACACTCCAAGGCTTCATTTTCCTTTAGATGAGATCTTCGTCGACTCCAATTGAAGTCCCATTAATGCTCGTATCGAATTTAGTTGATATGCCTCGTGCAAACAGAACTACCATATCACTTGGTGCCCAAACCAATGATCCTTGTCAGTTTTTCCATCGTACGATGATGACTCTTGCACCAATTGGGTATGGTGATGGCCATTTGAGTCCATGGCCCATGTCACTGATGATGTTGCCCAAATGTCGAACTAGCCATCTTGGCACAACATTTCCCACCTTTGACACATGGGCAATGTTGGGTTGCAATATTAATACTACATAAGTATCGATATTAATTAATGTGATGAATTTAATGATAACCTAAAATGGACTAATTAATGAGTAGTGGTTATACTTGTTAATGCAGTTATTATTAATGTTAGTATAAATATTGACTTAAATGTTATTATTAATACACTCAATAATGCTAATATTAACATAAATAAGACATTAGCCCAAGTATTAGTATAAAGATTGTTAATAATACTATTATTTATTTTAAGATAAATTAGCCATAAAATCATTATTGAAAGATGGAGGTTTGTCAAACTTACGATATATTAATAGCGACAATGTAAATAACGTTAATTTGAAAATATAATAACACAAATTATAGAAGTAACCTTCATATTTCAATTGACATTAGCATTGGATTGTATGGTTTGGCTCAAAATGATCAAGAAAACTATTAAGCTAGTTACAAAAAGGAAACTCGAGGGGAAATTATTCATAAATAACAAAAGAAACATTTTATCAAAACAATTATGGGATAATGCTAACACTATTATAGGGCTAATGTGAGCCTTAGTAATAATATCAATAAGATTTAATGATAGTGTTACTATTTGGATTAAAGGTCATTTAAATGGAGATTTTGTTGATGACACATTAATATTCTTTCCATTAGAAGTTTTATTACTTAGTAGATTATAATAGTATGGTAGAAGATAATTATTGATGATATGTCTCCCACATTGTGCATTCCTATAGTTGTAGGTGTCACATTTTAAACTCTAGGAATATAGGTAAGAGAAAATAATCCAATTAACTAGGCGTATATTAATGATCAAATATGCAAATAACAATACAAATAGTGGTAGGGGGTTATCGGTCAAAAACAAAACTTCGTGGTTAATGTTCGACTGATGACTATGGCCTTACCTTGGACTCATGGATAATAAAGTCGGGTTATAATTTCTTATTGTCTTAATTAAATATCAACTACCATTGTTAAGTTATCATTAAAGGATGAGATTAGTATGAGTCAAAAAGGAAATTAAAGATTAAGTCCACCTAAAATCCCTAAGGGTCTATGGATTACCCATCCACCTAGGGTGTGTGAGATGAACTCTACATACCCAATCACTCCTGATCCCTTCACCTCACTCTCTAGTGACGTGCCTATGGCAACATTGCACAAGAAAATCAATCAATGTGTATAGTTTATACACCATGTTTAAGCATGGTTAGCAATTATGAGCAATTTACATGTTAATTGTTTAAAAAAAAAATAGTTGTGTCATTTCCCAATGTGTAAAATTATGGGCATGGAGAAATCCTACATATCCTATTAGTCTTCCCTATTCATACAAAACATGTTTTTGATCCAAGGCTTTCGAAACATAAGAGAGAACGAAACCTTTGACTTTGTTGCTAATTCTTCGACCAATGGATCAAGATAAACTATATCAATTGGCCCCTTCTCAACCTGAATATCAAATCTATTGTTGGGAAGCTCTTTATTGTTGAGGTTCAACGTCATTTTTCTTCCAAGGGTCTTAGTTGAATCTTAGGTAATTTTAGCAACTATTGCCACCCACCCACACTGCCCAATGAGAATTATAGTTGCTATGGGTGGGATATAGTTTCCTTTATCATTACCAAATTGGTGGTGCTTAGGAAACTATTTATATTGTTACAACCCAAGCTACCCTTTCTATTGGTGAGGGCCTACCTTTGGTGAGCTATTATAGGTGGAAATTTTGAATAAGGTTTGTCCATTAGATTAAAGTAAAATTAGGTATTAGGTATGTAAGGTATACACCCTTGCTTCTTCCCGACCTTGATGTCTAAACCCAACTCAAGCTATCCTATTATTCCCCCTACCCTGCTAGCTCTATGTCTAGTTCAACCCACACTGACTAGGGAAAACACATATCTCTTTTAGAGCTATAAGCATCTATGCTATGGCCAAGATAGTTAAGGATGACATTTAAAGTAATGTCATAGGGTCCTATATTGATAATTATGCACCACCCATTAAATTGGAGAAGATCCAATTCATAAGCTAAGAGATACATGTTATACGAACCATATTGATACAAAGAGAGGGTGACACATGACTAGGATGTTGTGTGTTACCAAGACTGGAAGAACACACTAAAGATACATGAAAGGAATGGATTATAAATACAACTAGATATTTACAAGGGATCGATCCCTACCAAATTCATAGTGCCCTTATCATCATATGGATCTCAACCTAGAACTATTGGTGCCTTTTCTTTTGATGCCTCCACATGGTAAACTGAAACTATTATTGGTAGTGCAAACTCCTCTCTTGTGACACCCATATTGCTTCCTCCAATGTTTTCCTTGTCTTTTTCGTAGGTGCTTCTATCTTTTCTTTTGGTTATCAAAATGGATCTTATTTGACTCCTATACCTTGATCTCGATATGGCTATACATATGAATCTCGATATGGATCTCAAAATGCTACTACTTGTGGATATTATATATGTGCTCGAGCTTGAAGAATAGAATCTAACAATGCTACTAGTGTTGGAACAGGTGCAAGGATAGAAATATAAAACCCAGTTGCTACCCCACCATCTTATCCACCAGTATTTCACCAAGTTTCTATAGGCAAGTTCACATCTTTCATCAAAATAGGGGCCCTACCCTATAGTTGTTGATAGAAAGGAACTCATTTTTGTCAAGCTTTGTAGCTTAAGTTCATTGGTTCTTTCAATTCTATTTATTACATAAACCCATCCCCAAATATAGGTGGGAGGGAATTCTAGTTCTAGGTGAGAGGCTCTATCACTCCCACCCAACTTGAAAAAGTTGGGTGAGAGGCCATGGTGGGAGGAATAGTTGGGTGGGAAGATATAGTTGGTGAGTGATGGTTCTCCTGTCAATATCTTCTTATACCTATTTGAATATAAATAGAAGGGAATCATTGCTAGCCAATCTACTATAGTGGGAGAAGTGAAAATAATTGAACCATATCCACCCAACCTAGGAGGAGATATACGCTTCTTTTTAGTACCCAACACCTAAGCTCTAGGGTGACAACACTATAGTTTTCTCAAACCCACTCTTCTCCAACTCACATATACACTCACTTGGCTGGAAATTCCCTTATGTATCCATTCAGTCAATTGGGTGTCTTGCCTTTACCCACAGAACCCCAATCAAAACTATCAAACTCACACACAAATAGCTGCAAAGGGCCACCTTCTTTACTAACCCAATTTGATGTGGGGGTGGTGGGGCATGTTACAGTCTAGAATATCAACCTAGGGCTAACCACTCTCAATTTTTTAGCAGTAACTCCCACACATCCCTAGGGATAATTTTAGTTGGGTGAATTATGGTTATGAATAGCCTTCACACTTGGAAATGATGGGAAACATTAATGCAAATACCTCTATCAATCCATCATGGGTGAGACTTCATCCATTTTAGCAACTCAAACTACCTTCGAAATATTTTAATATCGGGATCACCCTCTACCCTAAGCACTTATTGATTAATGTCAACTTTTGTTGCTTAGTAGGAATCAATTTGAGTTGGACAATTCTATTACCAATTGCATAAGCTCCACAAAGATAAGTTTCGATCTCATAGAAAGAACGATCAACTTACTTGTCAAAACCACCAGAATGAATAGAGGCACTTGATTCAAATCCATAGTTGTACTAGTGGAAACACAACCACTACCCTTAAAATAGTAGGGGCCCTCCCACCTGAGGGGGAACCACTAGAACTAAAGGTTTCATTTGAATGATTGATATCAAATGAAAATGCATGGAACAAGTATGGAAGCATCAAACATTACTTTTCCAAAATCGCTATAGGTCTCATCTGCACCTAATAAGCTATATCCAATCTTCTATACTATTCATGTCACTCCACCACTTCCTATCTATAGTAGGAGGAATAGGGATGGTACATAAGAAGATTGTAATATCTTTTGAAAGAAATCCATCGTTCAGATTCACATAGTTAAGATGAAGCATATCATCTAAATTGATGATTAGCTCATATCATCAGGTGGGTTCACACTTGGGGCTTCTAATCATAAGCACACCTCTGCTTGAATCTTTTCATGATTCATTCATGATTGCTCAAGAGAAATACCCTCATAGTGAGGTTAGATGTAGCTCAGTTCCTAGTTAATTCTTTGAAATTAGTCACAACATGAACCATATCGTAATAACAGTCTTATATATGTAATAGCATAATACTAGAATTATCTTATCAAGTCCACTTTCTTGAGATAAAGCATTATTTGAGATAGGGGTTTCATAGAAAGAAGTGGAATCAATCTGGAAATTAATCCATGAGTTGAACTTGCTTTGTATCTCCTATACCCACTGTACTAAATTTATGAATCTAATTGTCTATGACACTCAACTAAAATGTATATCAAATCAATGTTCTTATCCATAGATTCTAGCATTCTAGAATTTATAACCCTATTTGTTGAACTATAATTCTCAAGAACTAACAAAACCCGACCCTTAGAATTCATAGGGGCCATCAAGGGGGAGGGAATAGTTTTTATTGGGTGGGATAAAAGTAGTTGACAACAAGTTGCCTGCTTTAAAGCCTCCCACCCACCCCAAGTGGGAGGATATAGAACTATTATAGTTAGGGGGAATCATAGGGTTCTCGGGGTTTATATTTTGGGTGGAAGCAATATTTTCCTATGGGAACAAATCACTAGCATCAAAATGGATGAGTAGCTTTATATTATTTGTCCAGTATAGTTGCAACTCTCTAGTATGAAGTGAATAAGGAGGGATAATCCATCCATTTGGCATATAGAGTGGGCTATATAGGTTGGATTTTATCATGGAATGTGAGGTGGTGGTTTACTATTAGCTCGGGGGAAGATTTGGGCCAAAATTAAGAATAGAGATAGGGCCCTTCTTATTCCCACCCAAAAAAATAGGATCTATTAACTAATTCCCCATAAATGAAATGGACCAAGGCTTATTGGTTAGAATATGGAATATCTAGGATGAGCTCATAAATGACATAAATTCAAGTCTTATTCTTAGTAGATCCCTATCCTCCATGTGTAGATACTAATTGAGATGGAGATCTAGTTGAAGGAAAATGGTTGTGGGAGGAGCAAAGGCATAGTTCACTAGTTGATAATCCATTTTTTGATGATTGTGATCCAAACCCATTTATAAACCACATGATCTATTTAATGAATTGGTCCCAATGATGGGGATAGAGGTATGTGCAATCCTTTCATTTAAGATCGAGAAACAACAATTGATCTGGTTGAATCAGTTAAAGAAGAAGTCGAGTTGGTTGGACCTATCTAGCATTGTTTTGCTCCCAATGTATAAATTCATTGTAGAATTAGATTAAATTTAGTTTTGATTTCAATATATCTATATATTCCTTAGCATACAAGAATGATTTTTCTCACTCTATCAAATGACTAGCACTACCTAAACTTTGGTCTCATACTATGTTTAAAATTAATATTGTAGGAAACTAACCATTATATACAAAATAAATTTTAAGTAAGAATTAAAAATACATAAATACCACATTACACATAATTCACAAACCCCCCTCCCCCCCCCCAACAAAATATCATTTAGTTATGAGTAAACTTCTAATTTTTTTTGTATAATTACAAGATAACAAAAACTTGAATATAATATATCTTCTTCCTCTTATTCTTTGCTAGTGGCCTTGTATACATATCAAATGCATTCATAATTATCATTCTTATGAAATCTCACCTTTAACACATACTATTTGGTGAGGTATGACCATAGAAGTTTTTTTTTCAAATCTTTATACACTAACCATTTCATTCTTATAAACCATTTCCATCATAAATTATTAGTAAGATTTCTATTCTTACTCTTTTCCTCTCATGAGTATTATTATTTGAATTTTTATCATGGAATTTACACCAATTCTTATCCTTATAATAATAAACATGTCATAACCTTAACACCCCATAATACCTTAGGGTCAAGTATGTAAGGAAGCTAAGGTAGTGGAACAACTTCCTACACTAACCTTGAGAGGAGAATAATGCAAAACTTTTACAGATCTTTAACAGTTACAAAAACTTAAACATACATAAACACAAATATCATGCTACCACAACACAATGATTTACGTGGGGAAAACCCTTTCGGGAGAAAAACCCCACACTCTAAAATCTACCCAATATTTTATTCATAAATCAAAAGACTACAATATACTTGCAGAGCAAGCTTCTCATAGGAGTATCACCACCAGACATTAAGAGACAACCCAACCACTATCAGACTCTCAGAATACACTATTTTCTACATACATCCCACCCGCTTATAACAATATTTTTGGAACCTTCTAGAATTAAGGTTTCACAAGGTAATTTTTCATTTGATGTGTTAACGAAAAAACATACCAACATACATCCTTTCAATAAATCGTATATAATTACAAGGTTAAGACATATTTTCCCAAAAAATCTCCCACTTGTCAAACACCTTGCAAGGACAATGAAAGGGTGTCGTCATCATCTCTAATTGCTAGGGGCCAAAAGGCCCATAGTCTCTGAACAATATTTGAACTTCTCTGTGCCCACAGGCTTAGATAAAGAATCAACAACATTCATCAAAGTCTCTACCTTAACCAGCTTCACCTTGCCATCTTCGACCATATATCTAACAAAATTATATTGTACATCAATGTGCTTGGTCCTGGTATGAAATATTGGGTTCTTGTCTAGACATATCACACTCTGACTATCGCAATAAATTGTCACTGCACCTTGTTTTATTCCAATACCTAAACATGGTCTCTTAAGCAAAATGACTTCTTTAGAAGCATGAGTAGCTACCATATACTCTACTTCACTAGTGGACAAAGAAACCACAACCTGTCACTTACTCATCCAACTAATTGCACCACCAAATAAAGTAAACACATAAGCACTAGTGGATCTTCTACTATCAACATCACCTGCCCAGTCTAAATCCACATAACCATGAATATCAAAGGAAATCTCACCTTCAGTCATATTACTATGATAACATAAGGAATAATTTGATGTATCGCATAAATATTTGAAGACTCTTTTAACTGCATCCTAATGAACTCTACCAGGATTAGACATATATCTGGAAAGAACTCCCACTACTAGGGTAATGTCTGGTCTAGTAAAAACCATAGCATACATTAAACTTCCAATTGCACTCTGGTAAGACACTCTGCTCATGTCTTCCATCTCTGATGGAGATGTTGGACAATCTAAAATAGATAAATTTGTTCCAATTGAAATAGGAACACACAATGGTCTACAATCCTTCATATCAAACCTCTGTAAAATTGAGTTGACATACTTGCTTTGTCCAAGCCATAGATTTTTGTTCACTCTATATCTTTTAATTTCCATCCCAAGAATGTGTTTAGCTGCACCAAGATCTTTCATTTCAAATTTAGTAGCAAGTTGATATTTTAGTTCTGATGTCATGCCCTTCCCTCTTCTAATAAATAGCATATCATCAACATATAATGCAATAAACAGGAAACAATCACCATCAGTTTTATAATAAATACAATGATCTGATTTAGAAAGCTCAAATCCCAAACTCAACACATACACATCAAATCTCTGGCACCACATCCCAGGACTTTGTTTTAATCCATACAAAGATTTCTTCAATTTGCAAACCAACTTACTTTTACCTTTTACCACGGTGCTCTGGTTGTGTCATATAAATATCTTCCTCCAAATCACCATGAAGGAAATCAATTTTCACATCCATTTGCTCAACCTTTAAATCATAAGTAGCAGCAATAGAAAGCAAAAATCTAATGGATGTCATTTTTACAACAAGAGAAAATATCTCACCATAATCAACACCCTCAACTTGAGAGTAACCCTTTGCAACCAACCTTGCTTTGTACTTCTCAATACCTCCATCAGAACCAATCTTTTTCTTGAGTACCCATTTACAACCAACAAGTTTTCATCCTTTAGGCAATGGTACAAGATCCCGTGTATCATTACTTTTTAAAGATTCCATTTCTTCAGCTATAGCAATATTCCAGAATTCTACATCATTCATACCTAGTGCCTCTTCTATAGATCTGGGTTCATCCATGTTAGTATTCAAAGAAAAAATACTTCTCCAATCATCAGGTGAATACCTTTCAAGTGGTTTTCTATGCCTTGTAGACCTACAAACAAGCTGAGTTGGAGGTTCTTCCTCCTCTTATGAAGACCCAGAGCTAGATGAGCTCTCCTCAACTTCTTATCTATCCTTGGGCCTCGATTCAACTTTATCATGTGCAAAAGGAAATTGAATCACATCTTCCTATTTACTTTGTTCTAGTTGCAATGTAATTGAAGAAGGCTTAGTTTCTTTAAAAATAACACTTTTTTCGTGTATTACCTTATGTGCAACGGGATCCTAAAGCTTGTATCCTTTCACACCATAACTATATATGATGAAGATACATTTCACAACCTTGTTCTCCAACTTTGTTCGCTTCTCCTTTGGCACATGTGCATATGCCTCACAACCAAAAATTCTAAGATGTATTAATGAAGGCTTATGACCCGACCATGCCTCTATAGGTTTCTTATCAACAAGAGTTGATGTAAGAGACTTGTTAATCAGGTAACAAGCAATGGTACTAGCTTCAGCCCAAAACGTTTGTTCTAGGCCAGCACCACTCAACATACTCCTAGCCTTTTGTATCAGTGTCCTATTCATTCTTTCTACAACTCCATTCTATTGTGGAGAATATGGAGTTTTCTTCTATATATGAATACCACAATCTTTACTATATCTATCAAAATCATTAGAGAAAAATTCACCGCCATTATCAATCCTCAAACATTTTTTTTATTTCCAATCCACAACTCAACCATTACTTTAAATTCTTTAAATCGACTGAAAACTTCAAATTTACTCTTTAAAAAATATGCCCATGTCCTTCTACTATAATCATCAATAAATGAAACATAATATGTGGATTTACCAATTGAAGGAACATCTACAAGACCAAATACATCAAAATGAATAAGATCCAATACACCACAAGATTTATGAGAACTCAAGTAAAACTGAACACGGTTTTCTTTTCCATAAATGCAATGCTCACAAAAATCAAATTCAAGATTACAATCAAACAAACGTTTAGCAAGGTTTTTATTTTTCAAGGTCCTTATACCCTTTTCTCCAATGTGGCCAAGTCTTTGGTGCCATAACATAGTTTTCTCTGCAAGTAACTTTGTCTCAGAAGAAAGAGCACCCTTGGGTAGCTAAAAGCCATGACCATCTACTGAAGGTGAAACCCTCACTTCTTCTATAGACTTTCTTTTCACAGAAGTAATATTGCACTCAACAATGCATGCATCAAGCTTATACAATGTCCCATATCTAACACCTCTAGCAATCACCATAGCACCTCTAACCATCTTGCATCTTGCACCAAAATATACATCCTGCACACTCGCATCTATTAGTTTGCTCACAGATAACAAATTTCATGCTAATATAGGGATATACAACACATAATTAATCATTTTTATTCTACCATCAAGAAACCTAATTTTAACTTTACCACAACCAACAATGTCTAAATTAGAATCATCACCCAAGTACACCTTACCTCTATCAAATTCTTCATATTCACAAAACCAATCTTTATTAAAGGTCATGTGAAAAGGTGCGCCTGAGTCAATTAACCATGCATCATTACCTACACAAGTTGCCAAAGTTGTAATGAATGTGTCACCATCTTCCTTCTCAGACTCTGAATTGGAATCAAATTTCTTCTTTTCTTCTTTGCATTCCTTACAAACATGTCCAGGCCTACCGCAGTTCCAACAAATAACTTTGGACTTTCCAAGAGATTTAGATCTTCGCTTGGACTTGGATTTGTCACGCTTCTCACTCTTCTTGCCTTTTTCCTTAGGTCTTCCACAAAAATTTAGGGCCTCCTTGGTATTGATGGATACCTTCCTCCTCATCTCTTCAGAAAGAAAAGAACCCGCCACATCTTCAGTATTCAATATAATAGAAGTACTCCCAATAGCCATAACAAGAGAATCCCATGAATCAAGAAAAGAACAAAGCAAGATCTTACATTTCTCCTCCTCATCCATTTTGACACCAAATGATGCCAATTGAGCCACCAACTTTTGAATGCTTCTAGGTGGTTTGTGATTTTTCCACCCTCTTCCATTCTCAAGAAATACAACTTCTTCCTCAATAAATTCTTGTTCACTAAAGATTTGGCCTGATACATCTCACCAAACTTCTTCCATAGTTTCTATGCAGAGATCTCTTCATGGACATTAATTAAAATAGAGTTTCCCAAGCACAATTTGATTAGACCTTTGGTTTTACAATCCATAACATCATATTGAGCATCTTGAGTGGGATCTGCAGTCCTTGAAACATTATCATCAATAGCATCCCACAGATCTCGATCTATCAATAGATCCTCCATCTTTGGCTTCCACATCTCAAAATTATTTCCAAAAAATTTCTCCACTTCTATTCTCCCTGATGAACTTGCCATCTAAAAATTCTTGCAACAAGATCACAAAGTGTCTTCTACACAAGCTCCCACTCAAATCTAGATTAGTTCAAAAAAACCCAACAACCCACAACTGAAACCAAAGGTGATCAAGCTTTGATGCCACTTGTAAGGAAGCTAAGGTAGCGAACAACTTCCTACACTAACCTTGAGAGGAGAATAATGCAAAAAAATTATAGATCTTTAACAATTACAAAAACTTAAATATAAATATCATGCATACCACAACACAATGATTTATGTGGGGGAAACCCTTTCAGGAGAAAAACCCCACACTCCAAAATCCGTCCAATATATTATTCATAAATCAAAAGATTATAATATACTTGCAGAGCAATCTTCTCACGGGAGTACCACCACCACAAATTAAGAGACAACCCAACCACTATCAGACTCTCAGAATACACCACCATCTACATACATCCCACCTGCTTATAACAATCTTTTTGGAAACTTCTAGAATTATGGTTTTAGAAGGTCAATTTTCATTTGATGTGTTAATGAAAAAACCTTGACGTGTTAGCTAGAAAAATCATTGATGTGTCAACGGGAAAAAACCTTGATGTGTCAACAAGAAAAAACCTTGATGTTTCAGCGAAAAATTTTTTGGGGCATTTCCTTGAAGCCAACGTCTTGTTACGAGTGTACAGTATTTGCATGACCAGTCACCACATACCAACATACATCCTATCAATAAATTGTATATAATTGCAAGGTTGAGACACATTTTCCCAACAGAGTAGAGCTAGCACCAATAATGTTAAACCCTCTCATCACTAAAAGAGGTTGAGACCTACTTGCTTGGTGATGGACTCCTCCTAGATGTGAGTCAAGATAACACCCAATTCAATGACTCCTTTGCTTAGCAGAACATATCATTTGTTCTAGAATCTCTTGATATAAGTAGTGAGAATTCTAGTGGAAATGAGGGTACTCATAGCTCCTCTCCCTTACACAAGGATAAGGGAAAGAATAAGATGGTGAATGAACTAGATGAGGATGTTAACACTTTTTAGGAGGATGACATGTAAATTTCCAACCCAAAGGAAAAATAAATAATTTTGACATGGTTGATATGGGGATTGGGGTTAAGTTCCTAGAAGTTGAAGAATTTTATAGTGTGCCCTAGTTAATCTTGTGAACTTATGGGTTTCTTGTGTTCACCCTCTATTACTAATTTTTTTGTTTGGTTAGAATGCTAATAGATACAACGGTTGGATTGAGTGAGGAAGTAATAGCCCTAAGAAGATTTTGAACTCATTTTCATTGAAATTAACAATATGAATCTCAAAACTTCTTTGATGGTAATTTTGTAATGGTGATGACCTTTTACCTATGTAGGAGAAGAAACTAATTTTTTAAACATTGGGAAGCCATGCAAGAGTTTAATAGGGTGAAAGGTAAAAACACTAAATAGACGGACATGATTTTTTTCTTTAGAAAAGGATTTGGAGGAAATTAAAGCTAATTTGAAGACAACAATGGAAGTTAGTAAGACCGTAATCAAGAAAAATAACAAAAGTATCAAAATTTTGAACAAAAAGATAGATTTTTCTCCTAATAATATTTTTCCCAATTAAAGAATTAGAATTAATATGAAAAAAGGGATAGGTACCGAGGAGAGGGAGGCTTTTGTCAAACAAAATATAGACTTCTCATATGAGACCCTCCTTTGATGACTCTTGAGCATATTATAGTTTTGATAGTATTATTAATTTTGAGTGGATATTTCATTATTTCTTATGTTATAGATATTATTATGATGAGAACTATTAATTATTATTTGTGTTGCATAGACATAACTCAATTCAATATGGTTAATATAATCCTGCAGATAAATTGTGATACCAGATGGGTTTATTTTATGTGATTTGCATACATGAAATTATTTTGATAAAATAATAATGGTTAGAATTTATAGATGGTGAAATTCATGAATTGTTCAATTATAATGTAACTCAACAGATAAATGATATAGATATGGATTGTGAATGCATTAGAATAAGTAATTAGAAATGTATAGTTGGTATATGTGAATTTTTGTATGTTATTATGGATGTTTCAGTTATAAAATTGTTGTATATAATAAACTAATATCTATGTTTAAGTGTGCAGGTGTTGTGCCAATAAGAATCGGGGTCACAATGTGAACCCAAATTAGGTCTACCAATTAAGATGGTCTTAATTCATTTGGAGGGACTAAGGTCGACATGTGTAGTATGTGCAATATTGTGATATGAATATGTTGTAATGTGAGTTCAATGTGCATTATTGTGTGAATCTAATTGGTCGTGAGAAAATTTTACAAAAGTTTGATCTTTTGGAAGTTTGGCTTCATGGTAGTCTTTCCTAGTGATTTTAAGAGGGTTCTAAGTGGGTAAATTAATTATTTTCATCTAATTTAAGTCCGTAAGTGTTAGGACTAGGGGTAAGGGGTATTTTGAAGTGTATAAAGTCTTTTTAAATTAATTTTTTACCTCTTAAAATCACCATTTTAAAAGGGTGACGAAAATTGGAGGTAGTTTGGATGAAGTTGGGAGAGGTGGCATCATCTCATCCCATCCTCAAAATTGGTTTTGAGGTGGTTTAAATGATATAGGATCCTTCATGACTCACCAAAGGGTGATTACGCATATAGGCATCCCTTATTAGAGGAATTTTCAAGTGGAGACACTTAGAGGTCCCCAAAATGAGTTAAGCTTCTCGAGATGGGAGACTTTAGGGTTTGAAGAGATCTATTATGGAGAGCAAAAGATGAAGAGTTTATCTCTTCTATTTATGCATTTCTCTTTAGGAAAGCAAGGAATTTTTGCTTCATTTTTAGTAATTATATTTTTTAGTTGAGAGAAGAAGATAATTGGGAAAAAGGCTTGAGCAGAGAGAAAAGCTTAGAGGAGTTTTCATCAGAAGGTTTCATCAATTGTGTTGAAAATATATTTTACAAGGTAGGAGTTATTCCCTTATAGTAGATTTGTATTTTAAAATGAAAGTTGAATGAATGTGTAGTAGTATTCTTTTTGAATTATTTTATGATTGTTGAAATTTATGAATTAATGGGAAAGTGATTTTTTCTTCGATTATGTTATAAAATTTTATGTTATGTTGTATTGGGAAAATATGTCGACGTAGACTCTTTCTCCAGAGTAAAGGGTACTCCATGTAAGGGGGTTTGAGTGGATGTGGCTCCCATTTGGGAGGTTTTGGATATGAGTACCCACTATTATGACTTTGGGTATGAGTACTCTATCCTTGTGTTTTATGAGTTGAAACAAGAAGATTGGAAGATTGTGGAAGAA
Source organism: Sequoiadendron giganteum (assembly GCA_007115665.2). NCBI lineage: Eukaryota > Viridiplantae > Streptophyta > Pinopsida > Cupressales > Cupressaceae > Sequoiadendron > Sequoiadendron giganteum. The sequence goes on along the minus strand of CM021102.1, from coordinate 799,972,717 downwards.
ATTTATGTTGGGACAATTTGTGAAAATTGATGTATAAACCTATTAGTCTACGAAATGTATTTCTTCCCTCTAATAGTTGAGTCCCCACTGCCCCCAAAGAGGATTCTCGTGTAGAATCCTTTGTTATGTAAAAAATTTATAGAACTAATTATGTTATTGTTAAACCTTGTTATGTGTGTTGTGGATGTTATAAATCTTTTATGTTATGTGAAAATATGGTAATATTTTCTTAGTGTATATATATATATATATATATATGTTTTTGCAAACCTAGGTTTCCTATGTGACCCCTAACTTGGGGGTGGATTGTGATACAATCCTAAGGCTGAGATGTGAGCTCCCATTGGCCCTTGAAATGATTTTTCTTTGTTGTTTATGTGTAGGTTTTAAGCTATCAGTGAAGATAATATTTGTTTATTACAAGATTGTAACTCATAAATTATTTTTCAAGTGTAGTTATTATTTTTTAAATTTAAAAGGAATTAAAAAGTTCCAATAAAAATGAATATTTGATGCAATAATATAGATTTTCAAATTTGAATTTTTTAATGTTAATGAGTAAAACGTTTCATAGAAAATAAATGTTCATTTTATTCCTTATTCTTAGTGAATGTGAATTTAACTCATATTTTGGTAATATTGAAAGTAGTAACCAATTGATAATAGTATGTATGTTTTTGCTCTATTTAAGTATTATAAGGTAAATATTAATGTTAATTTATTTATGTATTTGTTTTCAATTATTTGAAATCAATTAAATGTACATGTTAGTATTTTTAACCTATCATGCAAAAGTTCTTAGCTAAATTAATTATTGTTGTTAATTTTATTTATTTGTGTATATTACCTAAATATATATGTGTATATGGGGCAAAGGGCCTAACTCGATTAGCTAAAGCATCTTATTGTAGGCAAGAGGTCAAAAGGTATAGTCTCCCCTCCATCCACGTGGTATCAGAGGGTGTCACACCAATTTCACCAATCACATGAAAAAATTTACTAGGCATGCTACAGTTTATAGGGGGCTACTTGATTCCTACAGTCTAAAAAAATAATGTGTGTGTGTGTACATTTATGTATATATACAATATAAACATTTTAAAATGTTGTGATATATATATTTATATGTATATATTTGTAAAAATTATATATATATATATATATATATATATACATATATATTGAAATGTAGAAAATGTTGGGGGAGAGACCCTAAGTATAGTTTCCAAAACCTAAGGTTAATTCCAACATTTCTAAGATTTCATTAGGAAGCAAATCAACAAGGTACATAGATTTAATTTCAACCTCCAAGGTGAGTCAATCACACCTGGATCTGATCCTTTTGAGTCTTAGGAATGAATTGGAAATTATTTAGAATGAATAAACTAATGAAACTATATGACCTAATACGTGAAATGTAGATTCCTGAAGATAAGAAAATTGTAACAACAATTTGTAAGCAGATCTAGGAGATATCATAGGGAATGTACCTATCACCAAAGGTTCATTCTCGTATGTGTAGGAGGACTGATTCTCCCCTAGGTGAATAGGTCCTTGTTAGGACTTCTAAAACTTCAAAATTTTATGTTGTATTCCTTCATCTACACTTTGTTATTGTACTTGCAAATCTTCATCTTTGAATCTGAACCTGCAATAAATCTACAACAAAAATTGTTTGTTTGTTTGTATGGGGGTTTGCCTCGATCAAACTCCATATTTAGTAATTAAACCTTGATAAAATGACAAATATCTAATAAAAGATAGTGTGTGAGATCCAACCTTATGTGTGTCTAAGGTTGTTATAAGCTAAGATACAAAGAAACCCTACTCAAGTGCATTAGAGTATGATTCCTATATGACAATGACAAGATCCACTTAGGGAGAAGTCAAAACACCCCAAATAAATGTGAAACACAATGATATCTTGTTGTAGGCTACTAGTAGAATGAAGCTTGAAGATGAGAACACAAGGAAACAAGTCATTTGGTAGAGGGACATGGCCAAATACATCTCCCAACCCTAGAATCCATCATGTTCTTCTATAGGCATCAATCTTTAATCATGAGACAAAGCTTGCTCAAAACTAAAAATGGGCTTGAAGACCTGCAATATCAAATAATGCTGCTCCAAGACTCAGAATTTTTCTTTCTTCTTATTTTTTTATCTCTTTCTCATCTAGTTTGAAATGGTGAAAAGACTAGGATTTTATAGGCATTTCTATAATATAAATGCTTACAATAGGGTTATGAGATCATAACACCATGTATTGGTAAATGTTAGATAATATTGAGATGGATCTATGAATCTAACGTAATAGATGATATCGAAAATGGAGTTATCTAGCCCCTATTATTATAATTTAAGTAAATGTACTATTAAGAAATTTTACTATATGTTAGTGCAAAATCATGTTTTTGAGTATCATTTTGACATAAATACCGTTGAGAGAGATACCTTATTGTAGAGGAGTGAAGATGCCAAGACAATGACTATACTAGCCCCCATGAATCAAGCATCTTCGATATGAGGTTACAAGTGGCACCATCACAACATAAGTGATTCCATTGTACCTTCTCCTTGTGATTTTCCTTTATATTCTACACTATTTTTGAGATTTTTCCAAAATCATGGCGACGCTGTCCTAAAATGGCAACCTTGTTCTAGACCCCTTATCCCATTTTGGCCACAGTGTCCAAGGGAAATTTTTATTTGCTTTTATCTATTTGATTAACTAATTTTGCTATGTTACTGATGATTTTATCTACTTCTTTCAGATTTTTCCATGCACCCGTCAATGGTTAGGAGGACGTTTGTTTACCCTTCTTTGCATGCAGGTTACCTGGCTGACCGAGGAGGAGGAAGAGACTCTTTGTATGACCGAATTATTTTGGATATTCCTCATGCCACCCATGAGGTATCATTATGCTAATGGTGTTGGTTGAGTGGTGGGATGCCAATACTTGCACATTTTGTCTCCCAACAAGGGAAATGATAGTGACATTAGAGGACGTACATCACCTTCTTAAGATACCCATATGGGGTGATACCATTCATCTTGAGGATCACACACGCCAATAAATGAGGTGTGATATTCAATATTGCTCTAGCCACCGTAGAGAGCCTATATCATGCATCAAGAGGTAGTGGCTTCTATATGCTTGTGTTCCTTTGATTCAATGTATTATGGGCATGACCAATGCACCAGCTCTTGTACTTAATGGATGAGGCATGCACCTTGAGTGATGCCTCATACATACTATACATGAGATGGAGCAACATCAAACATTTTATGCATGGGGATAAAATCATTCTTTCTCACCTCTATTATGATCTTGGTTAGTTCATTTATTGAGAGCTTCACAATATAGTATATTGTACACTTCTTCAGGTGTGGGCCTTATTGCATAGGCACCTATCGCTATACCAAAAGATCAACTTGTCAATGCCTAATACAATCACCAGATTTATACAAGATCCAAGATTCACAAGAGGCGGTTAAGCTATGTCACGGACCCAAGTGCCACGTTGCACAACACAAGGAGACCAAGGGAAAAACTCTTGCAACAATCCCCCCAATGCAAGCGAGGGGTTCAAACTTGTGATCTCGGCTCTGATACTAATTATTGCATAGGGGTTTATCATTGCACCAAAAGATCAACCTATCAATGCTCGATACAACCACCAGATTTATACAAGATCCAAGATACACAAGAGGTGGTTAAGCCATGTCACGAACCCAAGTTTCATGTTGCACAACACAAGGAGACCAAGGGAAAAACTCTTGCAATAGGCCTTAAAGCATATCACATGTATTAGGTTGACTAGATACCCAAATATAGTAGCTATCGGCTATTTGTGAGCTTGCAATTATACTTTGAGATGAGCCTAGAAGTGCAAAGATCTATTACACTGGAGAGTCAAGTTTGATTATCTTGAGGAGGATGACATAGTATGGAGACCATACAAAACTCTACCACAATGGCCAAACCATACATGGCAACTGACCAGGATGCAGCAGGATAGATTGTTTATTGGATGACATGAGTATATTATGATTCCATTCTATTATGATTGGGTCATGCATCAATTCGAACTAATTCAAATAAAACCTAGGCCATGACCTACATTCTTGAGAGTCGCACACTGTGGTGCAAGGCCAGGAGACATTTGTCATCCCACCGTCGATGACATCATTTCTAGTGACTCGAAAAATGAGGACCAAGATGCACTCCCAACGTTGGATTTGGATGATTTAGGAACCACTATAACCTATGAGCAATGGTGGGTGAGATCATGACATCCATAAATCTTCCCTAATGGTCATCTCGTAGGCAACGAAGGACCACTACCATTTTGAGGGGATGAGAGAGAGGACAAGAACGTTGATGGAGATACTAGTGATGATGATGTTGCAATAGAGGATACAGAGGAGGGTCAACAATTGATAGGATAGGATCATGATGAGATAGTAGAGCCTACGAATGCTCCCAAGGAGAGACCAACATCTTGTTCTCATGTCACCTAAGCATATATAGTGACTATAGTAGATACCTCATCCCATGAGCATGGAGAGTGCAACAATACTACACCTACCAACCTTCCTACCTATGAGAGGAGTCTTGATAGGGCACCTATTGTATCTTATCAAGATCTTTATTGGCAAGTTGGTGATCCAAGTGATGATATGTTATGTATATTTTATGTTTTAATTATGCATTACTTGTTATATGTTATCCTGACTTATGTTTATTTTTTTCCTTCTTACAGTTGGTACCTGAGAGTGGTTATACTTCTTCAGCTAAGTCACCTTAGATATGGCACCTCCCATGCCCCCACACCAGGTGACTTTTATTGGAGAATATGCCACCACCTAGTGAAGGGTGTTATGCTGACCTATTTGAGCCCTTATCCAAATAGAGGTCAGCCTATGATGATTCTATGAGGCCTATTGATTTATCTAGAGCCAATATTAAGGAGGTCAAATCTAGGGAGGAACAATCTAGAGCCACACATGAGGAGCTTAGGACCACCTATGAGGAGTTCAAGACTACATATGAGGAGCTTCAAGCCACCCAGGTTCCTTCTGAGAGTGAGTTGCATGCTTTCATGTAGTCAAAACTCAACAGATTATAGGCACAACTCACTAGAGTGCAGGTGGATAGGGATTAGATAGATCAGGAGTGTGTTGTAACACTTGTATGCCAAGGGATGGCTAGAGGTGAGGTACAAGGCCTTTGATATCGAATGAGCTCTATGAGCCGCTCCTACTCCACTGTCTCCCGATGAGCACCAGAACCTGAGGATTCTAGTAGTCATAGGCCTCACTAAATGTATTATGTTATATCACACCACATTTTGTTACTGTGGTGATCATGTATATAAACTTTATGATATTCTATATGTATATGAGCATGTATTAATTATCAATGTGATCTATTAAATAATCTTAGTAATATTATTTAATAAATGTCTCCACAATCTAATTTATGTGACCTAATTAAACATTGTTGTTGTTTATTAACTGTGACCTATTAAACTAGATGCACTAATGATCTAATTTGGAAATTAAATGCATGTAATGATCGAATCTAACATAACACACACATGATCGAATAGCATGTAAAAGAAAGTAACAATTCAAGTGAATGAACAATTACTCTACATAATTCCAAACACACCAAAAATGTTTGTCAAGAATGAAGCAATGTGAGATTAAATAGAAAACCATCTACCCAATCTAACAACATGCTCTAACATACATACTATTCCAAAATATTGTTTGTGTAATACCTATGCAGATGCACAATATTGATAGGTTCTTTGAGAGGTGTTTCATCCATAGCTTTTAGTGTATATGCTCCAAAACCATAGCTTTCCTAAATGATATAAGGGCCTAACTAATTTGAGCTAAACTTTCCTTTTTCTTTCGGAGTGGCGTTAACATTACACTGGTTTTCATATAATACTAAGCCCCCTTTGTTAAATGAACGAGGAATAACATTATCATTATAACTATGTTTGCATTATTTTGGAATAAGCTTGGAGATGTTTGAGAGAATTTATACATTGTTCATTAAGCATTTCAAGTTGTTTTAACTGTTTCTCTTTATACATGTGATCATCAATAATTCCCTTGAGAGATTCTTAAAGAGGGAATTTATAACTCTAAAGGCATTATTGCATCAGCACCATAAATAATATTATAGGGTGTATTTCTTGTGGATGATTGAATACTCATACGATAAGCCCACAACACATAAGATGGTCGGGTATACCAATCCTTGTTATGTTTATTTACCCTTTTTTATAATATTTTCTCCAGTTTTTTTCTTGTTGCTTGCACTTAACCATTGGATTGTGAGTAATAAGGTATAGAAAAGCAATGTTGAATGTGAAATGTTTCCAAAAATTTCTTCACTTAATTATTTTAAATGGTGTTCTGTTATCTAAAACTAACACAAAAGAAAGACCAAATCAAACAATAATGTTAGCCAAGATGAAATGACAGATTATGTCAGAAGTCATGGAACGAAGAGAGATTGCCTCTACCCATTTCATGAAGTAATCTATAGTCGTAATTATAAACATGTGTCCATGTTGGAAGTTTGTTTATCATTGATAAGATTGTTGGCAACATGAGCATGAGCATATATGGTGTTGTCATTGATGTCAACATTGATGTACTACTATTTTATGAGTGTGAGTGATTATGGTGATGTAAATCCATTATACAAGGGCAAGAGTTTTGATCTAGAGTAGAACAAATGTGTAGATATTTTGTTGTCATAGAGTTCAATTTTTAGTGTACACAAGGAAGCAATTTTGAGGTGTGTACTAATCTGCCATGAAGAATCTGGTCATGCAATCCTAAGGTAATTTTGGTATATTTTGGAGGATCTTAAATCCAAATTTTCATATCTTGATTTCCTCCAATGTAAAATTTATGATTGACAGAGTATTGAGTTTTCCAATGACATAGTTACTATGGAAGTGTACATAATTGGAATGCTCTACATTCCATCATAGAAGAATATTTGGTTATGTGGTTTTGTGAGAGTGCTTACAAGTGTCAGAAGAGTGTGTGGTCCAAGTGGGAAGTGTTTTGGTGGTTCGCACATTGTTTTGTGAATGAATAGTGTGTTCATGTCACCAGTCTTTACTATCTGGTGTCAACCTAAAGAGTTTGAGGTTGTGCGAAGATAAAATATGAATTGAGTAAACTTAAGGGAGTGATTATAGGTCCTTATTGACCTATTTTGATGTGTTACAATTTATGGTTTATACCATGAGGCATGTGTCATTGGATCTTGAGATGAAAAGTTGATGTATTACATGTTTCATCCAATTAGGCTGACCTAATTGATGTTGTAGGTGTTTGTGGATGTAATGCATATAAATATAAGTTTATTTATGTTTTGTAATGATGTTGTGTGTATTGTAAAAAAATTGATGTGAATTCCTAAGCATAGTATGTGAATATGATGCGAAGAAGAGCATAGTAGGTGTAAGGGTTGAGAAACATGAAGTGTGTTAAGTCAGTGTATTGAGCTTTAGTGGAATTGTCTCCAACATATTGTAGATGCATTGTATCAGTTGAAATCCTAGCAGTGAGCCACCCTTTCTTCTTTCTATCTTATTCTCTAGATAGTGAGTCCTCTGGACAACGAGTCCACCTAGCAGTGAGCCTTTCTATAATATGTTGTAACTGGCTATAATATATTTTGAGCTAATCTTCATCGTGGTTTTTCCCTTTTTGGTTTTTCCATGTAAATCTGGAATTCTTGTGTCATGTGATGTGATGCATGCTTTACTTGTTTCTTTTCATTTCTACAAGTTGGATGAAATGTTTTGAATACATGCTTAAGTGGTTTCAGTGAATATTGATTCACCCCCCTCTTAGTATTCTGAGTGTTCAACAATTGGTATCAAAGCTTGGTTCCTTGGAAGAGGCTTAACTGCTTAAGGAAGATCTTGGAAGTTGAACACATGACTACTAGGAGATATCCTATCCCTCTGAAAGAAATTCCTATGGTAGGATTCACTGAAGAAGATTGCATGTTTGATATGAATGGAGAAATCATATTAGCCCTTAAATATCTGGAAAGAATTGAATGTGAGAATAGAGATCTGAAAGAAAATATCAAGTATATGACTGCATCCAAAAATTGAGGGAGAAGATCAAGAAGTTTAGAGAAAGACATAAGGAAGTTAATGAGCAATTGAAGCAATCAAATGAGACAATCACCAATCTGAAAGTTCAAGTTGAAGAAGTGAATAGAGTTGAATAATGCATGAATTACAAGTTGAAAAGAAAATATGTAGAATGTTCAAGACTTGAAGAAGAGGTTGTGACTTTGAGATTAGATCTGGAGAAAGCAAAGAATCAAGAAGACAAATTCAAGAAGATCTCTACAATACTTGATGATATGCTTGCAAACCATAAGGTTTCTAAATACAAAGGAGGATTAGGGTTTGAAATAGGAGAAATTTCAAAAGTAGATCATAAACCAAGTACTGAAAAGAAGAACAATGAACAAAAGAAGATTTGAGACAAGAGCAATGGAAAGCAAGTTTGGAATCAAAGGAAATACTTTAAAATACCACCTATTAGACAACCAAACACATAAAGGTACCCATCTTTTAATGGTTCTTGTTATTCCTATAATAAGTTTAGACATAAGGCTATAAATTGTAGAAGCATAATGAATCAGAATGTTCAATCATTCCCCAGTCAGTGCTTTACATGTAATAGATCTGGTCATAAGGCTAGTGGATGCACAAATTAGATAATGAATGGTTACAATAATGGCATGAGGTTTCAATCTTTAAATGATAATTTTATACATGCAATGGATTTGGGCATAATGCTAATGTATGTAGATCTAGAGTTGGTGGAAGTAAGCTTGTTCAAAATTTTGTCATATATCACAAATGCAATAAACTTGGACATATAGCCAATTTTTTTAGAATCAAGAATGTGAAGGTTGATCTAGTGAAGAAGAATGATCTAGTGAACAAGGTTGATCATGTAGAGATGAAGAAAGAGTTGAGCAAGATATGGAAAAAGAAAGAGGAGAATGAGGTTAAGATCGAGTCTATACCAACCTATGGTGCACATGTTTCCTCCAAAAACTAAATGAAGAACTTTGGCTCAGGGGGAGTTTTAACAAACAATCATTAAGCCCCTACCAAAGATATGGTGTTGATTCCTTTAGCTCATTGATATAAGGTGTAGGTTGACATGCTTGACCTATTGATGAAAATACCAGTGGAAAATATTTTATTATGAAGATTTGCAAAGAGTTTGAAGGTGACTATGTCATTACAGTTAGGGTTCATCAAGTTTTGACCTAAGTTCAAATTAATGCAATTAATGTGTTTTAGGTCATCCAAAAGTGTTTATAAGTGATTTCACTTATGAAAAAGATCATTTGCATGAGTGTTTGAAGATTGAAGAGCATAGAAGAGGTGATTTGAAGTGAATCAAAATTTGTGCATGGAAACCCTAACTGACAGAGATCTAAAAGGTATTTAGAATTTTTCAATTTGCCCTAAGTTTCAAAATTATTTCTATTGTATTGTAATATGTATACCCCGCAAGTAGTAAAGGTTGTGGATTGACCTCGTCACAAATTCAAAAGGCACCCTCATAAATCAATGGTGACGGATTTGAATGGCGCATTCTCGAGAATACCATATGGTGTAATGCATACAAAAGATGTTAGGACATATATTTATGCAAAATTGGAGGAATAAAATTATGTGAAGCTAGGAGATATGTGGGTTAGTGAGCTTATCAATGAAGATTTCGAGTTGAAACCCGAGCATGGAAGTCTAACGGAGAAGAAACTTGATGTTTGGAATTACTTCCCTATATTTTTCTATGTGGATGAATAGGTGAGATACACATTGAATGAAAGCGATGACTGATTCATCTAGTTAGACCTGCCACACATGATCAATAAAGAAGCAATTAGGTTGTGACAGGGTTATGTTTTGCAGGGCCAGTTCTGACTCTTAAATCGATGAAAAATGAAGTGGTGATGAAATTAACGATGCAAAATTTGATAAGAGAGCCTTGATATTTAAGGACATTAAAGATTTGGTAGTTAAGTAGGCCTCTATGATGATTGGATTCCAAATTTTCTTCACAAATAGAGAGAATAGTTTCTACTATTACAATCAATACAACATATGAGATGGTGAATAATGGAATGGATTATAACCTATGTGAGTTGCTAAGGCTATAGTTGTTAGAAAAATTCTAGAAGACTAAGGACTCTCGGCACCCCTTCAAGTATGGCACCTAAATTATATGCTTATTATTTTGATTTCTTAGAGAAATTCCTAGTGTAATAAATATGGTGTGGTTAGACAATGTGCTAGTAGTTAGACAAATCAGAGACCATATGTTGAGGTATCCAGATTCAACATCTAAAGGTGAAGCCCTTTGGGGGTTCTTCAAATCATTTCAATCTCAAATGCAAGAAAGAGAAAGAATACCTAAGAGTGTGGTTGAGAAGTATAAGAATTATATTATCTTTATGGTAAGCAAAGACTTATATGATGGAAGTTGTAGAGTCAAGGACAATATGATTTCGTAAAATTGGATATGAGGTAGAAGAGAGTGTGATTACCGGTCTTGAAAATCACATGTTGAGCATGCCTAAAGATCATATAGAAGAGAGATATGGGACCTATGAGGAGAAGTCTAGTGCAATGCATATGGATCACAAATCAAAGGAGATCAAGAGAAATGTAGAGAAGATGAAGGCATAAGTAGTGGAGATGATGGGTTTTCCAAAGGGCATTTTGGAAGAAGCCAAGAACATATCCAACACTCTGGTTGGTACCCCAAGCACAAGAATTCCTGCTAGGACCTCTACTCCCTCTCCAATTGTTGCTAAGTCCTCTGGGACTAAACCTGCAGTTGTTTTGAAAAGGAGAGAGTCAACTAGTGCTTTGGTCAAACAACAAAATGCTTCGCAAAGGAGAAGAAAATAGAAGGCAAGAAGAGAACAATATGTGAGTGTAAATGTTGATGATAAGGAAGAAGAAGGACCACGGTTGGTTCAGAAGAGAAAAACTAGTCTCTCAAGTAGAGACAAGTATAAAGAAAGCAAAAATTGATATTGTGGATACCGACAATGAGGTAGAAGTGGAGAAAGAGAAACAAGCTTTCATGATTCATATGAGGAAGAAGCCTAAGTCCGGAAAAGGAGAATTATCTCCTAAAGGAAAAGCAAAGAAGAAGGATAATTACCCTCTAGTAAGGAAACATAGTCATATGAAATTAGATGCATTATTCAATGGCATAGTTGAGCATGAGATGTTGGAGTAGACTCCTACATTATATCCCACTGCAAATGACATTGATAAGTTAACAATAGAAGAGGCAATAGTTAGGTATATAGTAACATTTGATATCAACATTAATAATATAGAAAATAAATTGCTAGAAGATTTGAGAGGTGCATTATATGCAAGAATACATGAAGCATTTGATGAAGATGCTAGAATGAGAACATTTGCTTTGGAGAAGGTTAGTGCTTCTTTTTTAAATGAGGATAGAGCTAAATTGAATCAATTGTACAACAAAGAGTTTAGGACTAAGCATAGAGTGACCACCTTGATGAGTAGGGAAAAAGAGGATATTGAAAGATTAAGAAATGAGACAGTGGAAAAGGTTGCCAATCTGGAAAAGGAGTTAGGAATGTCTCCAGACAATGAATAACAATTGCAACATGATGTATCTATCTCAGAAGTGAATGAACCAAAAGATGCACAACATGAGCATGCTCTAGAACATAATCATGTACTCAAAGAAGACAATGTGCAAGAAAATGCTACTAATGATACTCCTCTGATAGAGGAAAATGTTGTTGGAGCAGAAAAAGATGATGAAATACACAAGGAGGAAGTGAAAATAGAGAAAAACCTACCCCCTCTAGATGTCAAGGCAAATGGTGAACAGAGAAAGGAAGATAAGAAAGATGACTCAAAAAATTCAAAGGCATAGAACACTAAAAATTTTCCTCTCAGATGATAAAGAGTATGATAAAAAAGAGAAGAATGATAAGGTAGTCTCCAACATTGGTGACAAGGAAAAATATGATATGAAATTGGTTGAAGAGAAGGAAACTCTGAAAGAATCTGGTAGTGTAGACAAGGAGAAAAGTGATGATGGAGAGTGAATTGGCAACAAGGAAAAGGCCAATGAGAAAAAGGAAGAAGAAAGCATAAATTTTGTTGGTGAATCCTCCAGTGATTCATTCAAGGGTCTATTAGGCATGAAGTTGCAATTTGAGCCTGTTGTATCTACACAACTGCTACAAGTTCCTTTAATGCAGGGTCAAGTGGACATGGGAAAAATCTTTCCCCTATTAAAGCTTCAAATTGATGGTGTGCTTCATGCTTGCACAAGGAAGGAAATCATTTCCACTCACCAGAAGAGCACTAAGTTAATTGAAGAAGCAATCAAGGTATTGCAAGAAGGAATTCTCAATGCTACAATTGATGAGTCTCTATCCGGTGTTGAAAAGTTGAAGTTGTTATTAGATTCCTTTAAGGATTACTCCTCTAGTTTAGAGGAAAAGTTGGAGAAAGGGGTGAAAAAGAAGGTGAATGATAGGGAATTGATTGAGATATCAAAAAAATACAATACAACACATAGAAAATTACAAGAGAACTTTAAAAAATGTGCGAAAGTGTTTGGGTGAAGCACAATTTTTATTTCAATTTTATTTGAAATGGCCTGATTCTACAAAGAGCATTAAGGACCAAATGGACTCACTCAATAAAGTCACAAGTTTCTCAAGCTTCTAGTGTTTATGATCTAGCAAGTGATGTAGGCAGTACAACAAGGATGGCTATTGAAAATCTGCATGAACAATTACTTCAACTGCAAGAATACAAAGAGAAAATCATTGTGCAGTATGATCAGCTCAAAGACTTGGTAAATGTAAGGCTTACAACCTTGACTGATGTGTTAGCAAGTGCTAAAAAGTTGGCACAAAAGAGTCAGATACCCGGTACGCCAAATGAAGGAGAATATCTCCTTATGCAGCTTGAAATCCAATGTAGTATGCTTTCCTTCACTAAGAAGTTGAGAGTCGTGAAAGTAGTGTGAGGCACACCTTGCAAAATTACAAGTTTCTTCCTCTAGTTGATTGTATTTCTATTTTGTTTATGCAATTTAAAATTTCATTGTATATATTCAAAAGATAGTGGATAGTATAGCAGTGAAAATTTTGATTATCTTTGATGGATAACATTGTTAGGGGAGTTTCCTTGATTTTTGAAGAAGTTTGTTGAGTTACATTGTATTTATATTTTGTTTATGCAATTTCAGATTTCATTGTATATATGCAAAAGATAGTGATAGTAAAACAGTGAAAATTTTGATTATCTTTGATGGATAACATTGTTAGGGGAGTTTCCTTGATTTTTTAAGAAGTTTGTTGAGTTACTCTATATATATATATATATATATCAGTTAATGGGAGCAAGTATGTATGCTTGAACAGTGAGCCCTTTTTCATTGATGTCAAAGGGGGAGAGTAGTTGAAAAAATATTTGGTTGGAAAGTATTTTGGAATATTGTTTGGAAAATGTTTTTTGGCATTTTTCCATCAATGACAAAGGGGGAGATTGTTGGAAGTTTGTTTGCCATTGATGAGATTGTTGGCAACATGAGCATGAGCATATATGGTGTTGTCATTGATGTCAATATTGATGTACTATTTTTTGATGAGCGTGAGTGATTTTGGTGATGGAAATCCATTATATAGGTGCAAGAGTTTTGATCCAAAGTAGAACAAATGTGTTGATATTTGGTTGTCACAATGTTTAGTTTTCAGTGTACAAGGAACCAGTTCTAAGGTTCTCATTGCTCCGCCATGAAGAATTTGGTCATGTTGTTCTAAGGTAATTTTGGTATATGTTGGAAGATCTTAAATCCAAATTTTCATGTCTTGATTCCCTTTGGTGTAAAAGTTATGACTGACAAAGTATCGGGTTTGCTAGTGACAGAGTTATTATGGTAGTGTACATAATTGGAATGTTTGCATTCCACCATAGAAGAATATTTGGTTATGCAGTTTTGTGGGAGTTCTTATAGGTGTTAGAAGAGTGTGTGTTCCAGGTGAGAATTTTTTTGGTGGTTCACACGTGTTATGAATGAACAGTTTGTTCATGTCACCAGTCTTTACTATCTGGTGCCGACCTAAAGAGTTTGGGATTGTGTGAAGTTAAAATATGATTTGAGTGAACTCAAGGGAGTAATTATAGGTCCTTTTTGACCTATTTTTATGCAATACAAGTTTTAGTTTATGTTATGAGGCATGTGTGGTTGGATCTTGAGTTGAAAGGTCGGTGTATTACATGTTTCATCCAATTAGGTTGACCTAATTGATGTTGTAGGTGTTCATGGATGTAATGCATATAAATGTAAGTTCATTTTGGTTTTGGACTAATGATGTGTGTATTATAGAAAGTGTGATGTGAATTCCTAAGAAGAGTGTGAATGTGATGTGAAGAAGAGCAGAGTAGGTGTAAGGGTTGAGAAACATGAAGTGTGCCAAGTCAATGTATTGAGCTTGAGTGGAACTATCTCCAACATATTGTAGATGCATTGTATCAATTTAAATCCTGGTAGTGAGCCACCCTTTCTTCTTTCTCTCTTATTCTCTAGACAATGAGTCCTTCGAATAATGAGTCCACTTGGCAGTGAGCCTTTCTGTAATATGTTCTAACTAGTTATAATATATTGTGAGATAATCCTCACTGTGGTTTTTCCCCTTCTTAGGTTTTCCACGTAAATTTGGTGTTCTTGTGTTATGTTATGTGATGCACGCTTTAATTGTTTCTTTTCATTTCTAAAAGTTGGATGAAATGTTTTGAATATATGCTTAAGTGGTTTCAAAGAATATTGATTCACCTCCCCTCTCTGTATCATGGGTGTTCAATAGTCCAAAGGAAGGACGATTTTTTTTTCCAATGAGATCCAAACCCCATTACTGAAATGGCCAAATAGGAACTTGGGCACAAAGTTCAAAGGCAAGAATGTGAATCAAATTATTATGCTCTTAACATTTATGACATTTTTTAACATGATCGAAATAAATTTTTTCCATGCTTCGCCAATAGTATCTAATACGGATTAACTTTTGAACTAACAATCTTCCCCCAAAATGCCCCTCACAAGCACCTGCATGAGCTTCTTTTAGGGCTATAAGAATTTCAGATTGCTTAAGGCATCTTAGCAAAAGACTATTGAAGGATCATCTATATAAGACATCTGCTAGGATTATATATCTTTTTGCAAGTTTCTAAATACGAATTCTAGTGTTCTTAGTAGTTGGTTCAAGAAAGGTACCTTCTTTTAAATAATTAAATATCACTACATACTATTCACTAGAGACTTCAATATTGGAAACTAAATATTCTTTCATAGTTTCATCTATTGAATGTTTTGTGAGGGTGTGAACAATAAATTTGAGATCCATAGAAGAATATTTGAGAGAAACAAGGGAAGTTACGCTTTCCATTGCATCTGCATGTCGATTATCCTTTCATGGAACATTTTCAATGGTGTAAGATTCAAAATGTTCTAGCAATGTCACTATGAGATTTTTATATTGGGATAATTTGTCATGTTTTTCTTGATAAGACCCATTAATCTGCTTAATGACTAATTGGGAATCATCGAATATACGAATGTGTTGAAAACCTAAAGATAAAGCAACACGTATTCTAGCAATAAGGGCCTCATATTCTATAGTGTTGTTTGTACATAAGAAGTTTAGATGGTAGGATAATGGAATTGGATTTCCTAAAGGTGGAATTAATATAACCCCTACTCCAAAGCTAATTCAACACTTAGAACCATCAAAATAAAGCTCCCATGTTTCATTGTCATTTATTTTCAACACATTTTCATCGGGGAAGGAGTCATGATTAGGCAACGTTAATGGTGAAGGAGCATCACCTAAATGGATGGTCAATGATTGACATTTAATGGCTTTTTGAGAAATAAATTTAAGGTCAAATTCAGTTAACAACATAACCCATTTAGCTGAGCATCCCGATAAGTTTGTTTTAGCAAAAAGGTATTTTAAAGGATCAAATTTGGTGATAAAATGTACCTCTATGTTTAATAAATAATGTCTTAATTTGTTAGTAGAAAACACAAGAGCCAAAAATTGCTTTTCTATTATTGTGCATCAAGTTTCATAATCAATAAAATGTTCAATTAATGTAGTAAACAAGATGTTATTTGCCATTCTCATCTTGTTGGGCTAATAACACAGGTAGAGCATGAGTTGATGTTGATATGTAAAGGATGAAGGGTTTTCCTTAGACAACGAGTTGCAGGATAGGAAGATTAGCTAGATACTGTTTTAAACTTTCAAAAGCTTTTTGACAATCCTCATTCCATCCAAAATTTTATTCCTTCTTAAGGATTTTGGTAAACGGAAGAGTCTAATTCACCAATGATGCAACAAATCAACAAATAGCCTGAATCTTGCCTTGTAAGCTATGTAATTGAGAAATGTTCCTAAGAGGTGGCACATTTATTCTCGCATCAATATTTTTTGTTTCTACCTCAATGCCTCTATGTGACACTACAAAACCCATAAGTTTTCCATTATCCACACCAAAAACATATTTCTTCAGATTAAACCTCATATTGTACTTATAAATTCTTTCAAAGATTTGTCGAAGGATTTTAACATTGTCTAGACGGGTTATAGATTTTTCCAAAATATCATCAACATAGTCTTCCAAGATATTGTGTATGAAATCATGGAATATTAATGTCATAGCTCTTTTATATGTTGTTCCAATATTTTTCAATCCAAAAGGTATAAGCACCCAACAAAATATTCCCCAAGGTGTAGTAAAAGTTTTCTTGTATTGATCTTGAGGATTAATAAAGATTTGATTATATCCTGAAAAAACATCCATGAATGATAATAAGGCATGTATCATGGTTGAATCCACTATCATGTCAATATTAGGAAGGGGAAAATCATCTTTTAAATATGCTTTATTAAGATCATGAAAATCCCTACACATCCTAATATGATTATCAGGTTTTGCCACTTCTACAATGTTGGATATCCAAGGTGAATAATCAATAGGGTAGATGAAGCCCACATCTAAGAGATTTTTAGTTTCAACCTTAACCAATAAAGCTATCTTAGGATTCATATTGCATATCTTTTATCTTACTAGTTTAGCATCATTTTCAAGGATAATGTTGTGTGTAACCATCTTAGGATCAATACTCAACATATCTGAATAAGTCCAAATAAAAATATTAGGAAATTCATGTAATAACATTGCATGATCTTCTTTTTTATCATCATCAAGGCACATTTCTATTTAAATAATCTTCTCTTCATTAGATGTATCTGTTGGTATGTTTATAGTATCTCCCACAAGTAATGCACTTTGACTTGGAACCTCAAGGATTTGTGTTTTTTTTGTCTTGTTTAGTATCACTTGATTTGACTTCTTCCCCATTGAAGTATCCCTAGTATTTAAACAATAGGTGAATCTTTTATTGTGATGGTAACTTGGTAAAACATCATAAACTCTCAATTTTTTGCCAAAGACTCACCATTTTGAAATCCATCCATTGGCATATCATTACTTGTGGTATCTATTAAATAATGATGCATCAATTTGAGGGTTATTTTAGAACAATCTTGAATGATAACATTGATATTAAGTGAAGACCTTTTTTATGCTTTCATTATCTTTGAAGGGCAATGTCCAAGGCCTCTTGTTGTCTCTTTTGTGTTAGGCTCTACGGGAACTCTAATGCCTTGCTCTTTCACTCCACATCCTTTTCCATTATAACTAAAATGTTTTGATAATTGATATCCTTTTCCATAAAGAGCTTCCATTTCTTTTGAAGATGGAGGTTTCTCATGATCTATCTCATCATAGGTGGATGTGTAAGTCATATCTTCTTCTTTACTAGAAGTTGTAGATTCAAATTCTTTTGATGACTCCACTATAGATTGTGTTGATATATTGGTTATTTATTTTCCTTTTTTTAGATGTTGTTATTGTGATTTTTTATTCGCCCATAAAGGTAGGTGTGAAATTCAATGAACCCCAATCATCTTCTAACAATTTTGATATTGACGAAAGACACTCATCCTTGTCTTCTTCTTACAAAGGTTCCACTTTTGAAGTTAGTATTAATGCCTTCAAAGGACTTCCCATTCCTTTGTAAGTTTGTAAACATTTTTTTTTAATTTTGTATCATCTTTTATTGTCTAAACCTTATTGTTATAAACGCATTTCAGCATATGATGTAGCATTGAAGGTATTGCATGCATCTATAAACATTAAGTTTTGAACCATTATCCACAAGATTACGCTTAATCCCACACTTGTTAATGATATTAACTATCATAAAAGCATCAATTTGTCTTTGTGTTTCCAATGGAGGTAGCTCACTTTGATGAAAAATAATATCCACATTGACTGAGTTCATACTTTCAATTAAGGCTGCTACATCATTTGATTGTACACTTGGGGGACCATAACTTTTTGAAAAGTATTTTGAAGCATGCCATGATAAGTGGATGATTTTTGAATGAGATCCCATAAAGAAATCTTAGCAAGAGTGTTGTGGAGTTGTTCCATAAGATCATACTCCTTTCCACTATGCGAAGGTAAGCAAGGGGTACTAGGAAAGATTGGTTGTGGAAGTGGTATTGATGTAGGGATGGATTCGGTTATCTTGGTTTCTTATTGTTTCTTGTGTTATATGTATGAGAAACGATATTATAACTTGGTTGTTGTGACGCATGGTTACTAGTGAGTTGTTTTGTGAAAATTAAGATATGTCTTGAGGTTTTGGTTTGTTTTTAGGTGGTCCTATGATAAGCATAGGTTTGGTTTGTATTTGGGGTTTTTGTGAAGGTGGGTAAATAATTAGTTGAGGTGTACTTGCATTGATTGATCATTGTTATGTTGTGTTGTTACAAGCCTTGGTGGATGATTTTGGTGAGATGAAGTCCTCAAGGGCTTCATCTAACATATCAAATTTATCACTAGTAAAGGGCTTGGGGGATATATGGACTTGTAGAAAGAGAGCTAACATAATTAGATGACTATGCTTTCTCCAAGTTTAATCATTAATCTATAATGTAGGCTTTAAGATTGGTTTGCTAAATGTGTTGGAATACTCTAAGGTTTTAAATTATTGCCAAGTTAAATCTAATCTATCTATACTATGCAAGGATTCAAAAAATATAAACAATGCTTCTACATATCTAAAATTTTCAAGTACTAAAAAAGGAAAATGTTATTAATTTAAGAAAAAGAACAAATTTTTTTAACATGCAAAGATGCTATCTCAGAATTTCCAAAATAGAGACAGCAATATGTACAAAAATTTGTTTAGACACCTATACAAGGACAGGGTCACCCAAGGGCAAATGAGTCCTTGTACAAGGTTCTAAAAAATTAAAAATTGAGTGTCTAAGTTACTATTTATGATTTTTGTTTTTGGTTGCAAAATGATTCTACAATGACTTTTTTTTCAAAATTTTCTAATGAAATGCAAGTGCAACTATATGATAATGTTGAGTGCAATTTTGAATGAAATTTTGATCTAAATGATTGAAACACACACTAATGCAAAAGTTATGATGCAAAATGTATGTAATATTTTAGGATTTTTATGAGATTTAAATGATTCAAATATGCAATATGTAACCCTAAATGAAGAATGCAAAACACAAAAATATAAAAATCTAAATCTAGGGTCTAAAAGACTACCAAATCATAAAGTTATGATGTAAGAATGGTAGGTTCACCAAAATGAAATGTATAAAATTTCGGGGGAGAGACCCTAAGTTTAGTTTCCAAAAACTAAGGTTAATTCCAACACTTTTAGGATTTCATTAGGATGCAAATCAACAAGGTACATAGATTGACTTTCAACCTCCAAGGTGAGTCAATCAGACCTGGATCTGATCCTTTTGAGTCTTAGGAATGAATTGTAAATTATTTAGAATGAGTAAACTAATGAAACTATATGAAATAATATGTAAAATGCAGATTCTCAAAGATAAGAACATTGTAGCAACACTTTACAAGAAAATCTGAGAGATATCATAGGGCATGTACCTATCATCAAAGGTTTATTCTAGCATGTGTAAGAAGACTGATTCACCCCTAGGTGAATGGGTCCTTGTTAGGGCTTCCAAAAATTTAAAATTTGATGTTGTAGTCCTCTATTTGTACTTTATTCTTGTACCTACAAATCTTCATCTTCGGATTTGAACCTACAATAAATCTATAAAAGAAATTATTTATTTATTTGTATGGGGGTTTACCTCAGTCAAACCCTAGATTTGGTAATTAAACCTTGATAAAATGATAAAGGTCTGATAAAAGACAATGTGTGAGATCCAACCTTATGTGTGTCTAAGGTTTTTATAAGCTAAGATGCAAAGAAACCCTGCTCAAGTGCACTACAGTATGATTCTTATATGAGAATGACAAGATCCACTTAGGGAGAAGTCAAAACACCCCAAATAAATCTAAAACACAATGATACCTTGTTGTAGGATGCTATTAGAATGAAGCTTGAAGATGAGAACACTAGGAAACAAGTCATTAGGTAGAGTTAAGTGGCCAAATGCATCTCCCAACCCTAGAATCTATCATGGTATTCTATAGGCATCAATCTTCAATCATGAGACAAAGCTTGCTCAAATCTTAAAATGGGCTTGAACACCTACAATATCAAATAATGTTGCTCCAAGACTCTGAATTTTTCTTGCTTGAATGTTCTTTATTTCTTCTTCTTTTTTATTTCTTTATCTTCTAGTTTGAAATGGTGAAAAGACTAGGATTTTATAGGCATTTCTCTAATTTCCCAAAGATTAGATCCCAATAGTTGACAATTGCAAGTTGAATTTTGAATGTTAAAATTCCACCAAAACATATTTTAAAATAGGTCATGGCTAATAAATGGAACCCATTTTCCCATGGGTGAATGGGTCCTGGCCTATATCTGCAAGACACACTTGTTTTGGGGTAATTTAATGATAGGTTGAATTTGTTCAATTTGCTTGTTTCAATGTCAAAAAATGATAAAACTAGGCCTTGGGATGCATATAAAGGGAATTAGGGCCTATTTAGAAAGGGTTGAAATGCATAAAAGTAAGATCACTAAAATAATTCCAAACTAAGTGTGGAATTGTAATATCACCTACAAGGGAGTACAATTTCCTACACTACATATAGCCCCCACTTTTGCAATCATATGATGCTACGTGCATATGCAGGCTAAAGTATCAAAAGTAAATTATGATTCATAAAAGGATATTCATATGGATATTATAGTTCATTTGTGAACGGGAGAATGAATCCCCCAATGTAGTTATTTATTAAACATAACAACAATTTATCTCACCTTATTCCTTAATTCTTCAGAATTTGATACTTAGGTTCTCCCTTTGATTCAGAATATTCCATTCAAATTAAATAAGGCATCTTCCTTGGACTTATACTATTTTTAATTCTTGAAAATATAATGATTAGATATTATTGAGGAGATATAACTCCTTCACCTTAGGGCATCCATATTTCAACTTTCTTTTTCCCTCTAATTATTTCCAAAGTCATACTCCAGTTTCAACTTATTTTATCTCTTCTGATGAGCATTTATATTGGTTGAACAACAATTCTTGTTAGATGATGTTGGTTTGATATTATCTCCCAAAATATTCCTAAACAATTAATGTTTAAATAGTTACCAAGCATGAACATTTTTCATTAGCACAAAATCATAAATCTTCCCTTTCCTATTTCATAAGAATTAATCTTGCCTTTCATAAATAAGCATACTACCTAGCCTTTTTTCAAAGCACTAATAATAAATACAAATTGTCTTCTGATACAATAATTTATCAAATTGAGTTGTAATTACTTCTCTCCATTTGGTTGAAAGTCTCTAACTTTTTTGGACCATTCCAATTCTTTCACTAATAGTTCCAATACCTTAACCTTTAACTTCAACAACCTTTTTGTGGTCATTGGGTACGAGCTAACTTCGGATGTAGGTTCTTTAAACCATGTCTTATGGAGAAGTCAAAAGTTCACTCAAACTAAAAATACATCATTAAACTTCATTGATTAGGGTGCTTATTTGTATCCATATACCCTCCTTGATGTTTCCAAAACATTAGATCATCTTAAAAGTTGAACCCTTATTAATCATCTATTTGAACTCCAAATTGATCAAATCGATTTATCATTCCTTTTTGTTGGATTTCTATAGTTGAATGACTATTACTTGTCTTCCTTACCCTCACTAGGTATGCCTTAAAAATATTTTTTGTTCCCAAATTATTCTTCTGATTTGACAACACAATCTTCTTCCCTGCCAAACTTATCTTTGGATCATCTTCAAATGATCTATAAAGGACCAAACATAAATTTTCTTTCGTTGAAAAAATTGAAGTTCCATTTGAACTTCAACCCATCTATGCTCTAATTGAGCCCTTATTTGAATAGTCTATTTTAATATCTAAGCTTTGCCTCACAATCCTCTATACTAAGGAATTTTTGTCCAAAATTCTTGGTGATTTCGTTCTTCCCATAACCTTAGACACTTTGAGGGTTGTTGTTTCTTTTTCTCATTTTCCAATCATAACTCCAAATTGACCTTATCCATTTTGGTTAGTAGAATCATGTCATCTTTCATCTTTACTTTTGTGAGTTGCTTCCTATTCTGACCCATTCTACTCTCCGACCTTTATTCTAAGGTACCAACTTTCACTCTTATCATTGCAAGATTTTAATCTCATTTGAATCAAGATTATCAAAAGGTTATCTTGCCTCCTAGATGCCTCTCTAGTTAGTTTTGATTCATAATATGTTGAATTTCTTCTTCATCTGAAGTTTTCAATTTATGCTAATAATTAGTCTCTTATTTGTACGAATAGACATAAAACATATTTGTAGATTCATAGTATCCTTATTTTATCCACAATCTTTGACTCTTTGCTACTACAAGTTGCTATCAGAAATAGGGGATCGCTTCAATTCTTTCTCACCCTCAGAGTCATTTATATACTTTTAAATGGTGGATGTACTCATAGGTAATCCTCCATAATCTTCCTATTGAACCCAGTTACATAACTTTCACAATCCAAGGGCGTTTCTCTATGAGTTGTTGGTTTAGGAGATTCAACCTCTAGGGATGATTCTTTCCTAGTCCCAAATTTAGACAACTTTTAGGAAATTGGTCTCCTTATTGTTTCCCTTGTTCTTCTTTCCCTTGCCATCCTAGCATAAGAAATTTTCAATCATTAACTATAGGTAATGCTTACATAATGAGCTCATATGTTCCAATGTTGAATATGGTAGCTTTGATACCATGTGTAACAAGCCCAATGTTTTACCTATTTCTTTCACCTAAGTTTTAACCCGTATGAGAAAAATTCAATTTTACCAATACATAGCAATAAAAAAATTCCAATTCATTAACAAAGATGCATATTCAAAATAAACCCATTTCAAATTTCCATTGCATATATAAAGTAACATTACATAATCCCATGTAATGATTTCATTTTTCAAATGCATTTTTCAAAAAGTTGCAAGATCATAATTGCATAATATAGCTTACAAGAGTTTGTTGTAAGTGTGAAGATGTTGTCATTGATGTCAACAAGCTTGTGTTTGTTAGTGTAATTAATTAATTATTACACTAGCATAAATTAACTTAGGTTTTAATTAATCATATTAATCCTAAGTTGCATTTAATCATTTAATAAAGTTGTTGAGATAAGATTCTCTTCTAGAAAATGAGTTGTCTTTTCTAGAACTTATCTCCATCTTGTTATCATTCCCTAAGTAGTTGGTTAGGGTTTCTTGTTGTCATATGGAGTGTGATTTGCACACTTGGCAGCATCATTTGCATTCTAGGTTTAGCACTTGCCTATATAATCAGGCATATGAACTCTTTGTAAAATATTCATCTATCTATCAATCTGATAGATCATAATAGAATCTCTATTTTGAATGCAATTATCATACTTTCTTTGTGGTTGAATATTTCTTCCTGGCAAAGGTCCTCCATTGAAGATTGTATTGCAGCTTCATCAAAGACACCTGTGCATCCATCATTTCAACATGGTATCAGAGCTATTCGAGTGAAGGTTCATCCCAGGATCAAA
This sequence comes from Sequoiadendron giganteum, assembly GCA_007115665.2. Lineage (NCBI taxonomy): Eukaryota > Viridiplantae > Streptophyta > Pinopsida > Cupressales > Cupressaceae > Sequoiadendron > Sequoiadendron giganteum. The sequence goes on along the minus strand of CM021102.1, from coordinate 799,948,496 downwards.
AAATTTTGGCTAGTGAGATTCTTTGGCAAGCAAGGGTTTGTTGCAAGCTGTTTTTTATTGGAGCCGTCATCATATTTGCTTCAAAAAAATCCAATTTTCACTCATTTGCAGGAAAAACAATTTTTGGGTTTTGTAGCCAGCGTCAAAATCTAAACTGGGTATCTTTTAGATTTTGCATATCTTACATAGATCTGGAGAAAACCGTAGTCTAAAAAGCGTCAAGCGTCATTTTTCTCCTGGCTGAAGGTTAAAAAAATCAAATTTTCATTTTTTGCTTGTTGGATCAAGAAATGATTTCTGGGTTTTATTTCTAGCATCAAAATATTTTGGGGTTTTTATTTTTGTCTACAAAGAGAGTAGATTTTCCAAAAATCAAATTAGAAATAAACGTTTTTGCTAGAAAACTCGTTTCCTCCAAGCTAAATTCAGTTTTTTTGAAAAATTCATAACTTTTGGTCACGATGTCCATTTTTGGCAAACGAGATATTGACGGAAAGCTTGTTTCGAACACTTCATAGTGGTGTAGGCTATTTTTTCAGATTTGGTCATCTACACAAATTTGAGGTTATTTTTCATCATGGAGATAGATTGGAACATTGGTTTGTGCATGCACTCTTTTTAATTTTATGTTTATGCATATTTAGGCATTCTCTTTTTTTGCAATCATTGGGTATTGTAATAAATGAATTGATATAAAGTTCCATCAAGGGGGTTTCTTGCATAATAATATGATTAGAGTGTGCATGCACTTTGATCTTCATTGTGTTTTGATGACAAATCTCATGGATTATAATTTGGTTTCTTAGTTTCTTTTGGCCACTTTTTTGTCTTAGCTTGACACATATCAAATTCATTTTGGTTCACACTTTCGATTGAGAGCCTATGGTTAATGATCCACATCGGATCCATCTCAGTTTAAGGGCCACTAAATTTGTGGTTAATTTTCCCGAGTCTTTATGGTACTTGTTCCTATGAAAAAAAATTAGTCTCAGTTTGACATCGGCATCGAGATTCACGACTTCCAGATTTTGTCATCATTCTATTATCTATTGTTGCTTTATGGATTCCAGGGTTGTTCCAGTTTGGTGTTTTCGAGTGCTCTATGACATCGGGTCTACTGTTGCATTATTATGATTTCGATATGGTTTCTTGTAGACAGAAGTATCTTTCCTCGCTTGCCGGATTGCGGTTCCAATGTTACTCCACAGTGTTCTTCCAGGGCTTCTTTGTTGTAGCCATCTCATTGTATGGGGGGTTTGTCCCACTGGGTTTTCCTTCTCTACCTCATTATTGCATTTGTACATGGGTACCTGATCTGGCCTTGTTGTCGGGACCCATTCATGCTTTCTTGCATTCATCTTAGTTTTAGGTGCATGCTTATTTAGTCTCCCTAAATTGCACTTATGGGGGGGTGTCAGTGTAATTAATTAATTATTACACTAGCATAAATTAACTTAGGTTTTAATTAATCATATTAGTCCTAAGTTGCATTTAATCATTTAATAAAGTTGTTGAGATAAGATTCCCTTCTAAAAGATGAGTTGTCTTTTCTAGAACTTATCTCCATCTTGTTATCATTCCCTAAGTAGTTGGTTAGGGTTTCTTGTTGTCACATGGAGTGTGATTTGCACACTTGGCAACATCCTTTGCATTCTAGGTTTAACACTTGCCTATATAATCAGGCATATGTACTTTTTGTAAAATATCCATCTATCTATCAATCTGATAGATCATAATAGAATCTCTATTTTGAATGTCATTATCATACTTTCTTTGTGGTTGAATAATTTTTCCTGGCAAAGGTCCTCCATTGAAGATTGTATTGCAGCTTCATCAAGGACACCTGTACATCCATCATTCCAACAGTGTTGTCATTGGTGTCATTTGTGTAGTGGCTGAGAGAGATTGTTGCAGTATTATTTTGTGTTGCAGAGGTTTGTTTTGGTTTTGCTCCGCATTTCTTCTAGGGTGAATATTTGCTTGTGTGGTTTGGATATGTTGGTTACAAGTGTTCAAAAATGCTATATCCAGAATTTGGACTTCTTGATCAATGTACAAAGAAAGATATGTTCACCAGTGTGTGAACTATGCATTAAAGAGGTGTTTGGGAGAAATTTTCTTGCTCTATGTTTCTCCAACGTATTTCTAGACTTGTGGTTTTGCATGAGAGTTGATGGTGTTGGTCTCTTGCATTTATCAAGAGGAATCATGGTTTGGTGTTCTGAAAGATGGCCTTTCAAGTTACAATGTGTGGCAATGTTGTTTGGATGTACTAGGCTTGTACATTTTTCAAGTGAAATTTGTTGTGAAGGAGTTTGATAGTTTTCAAGATGTGTTTGGATTGTGTTCAAGTGAAGTTTATTGTTCGAAAGTTATGGATTGATCAAAGGAAGCATGTACTTAAAATTTTAATGGTGTTTGCATAGGTAATGACTGACCTGGTTTTTACACTACATGCGAAGGATAAATATTGATTGTGGTAGTGTGTGGTTGAGTGGTGTTGTTGATTTGGGTCTCAATTAAGTTTTGATGTGCTGCACATTCACTTCTACCCGCCATGAAAGTGTTTTGGTGCCAACCTAATTTGAATTTGCATATTTGAGGTGCATTGCTAGCCTTGGAGAGGGTTTCAAGGTTGAGGATGGTATAAGTATGAGTTTAATTGTTGAATGAGGTCGAGATAGATGAAAGATAGATGAGTGTGTGAATTGTATGATGCGACTAATGCAAAATTGAGCAGAGCAGTGCAAAATTTTAAGTATTGGATTACCAGATGTAATGAGAAAAAGGTGTCTACAATTATTCAAATAGACTGCAAAGGTGTTGAAGCTATTGTGGTGGGATCCTTTTTGAATTGATATTATGTTCTCTTTGTAACATTTCTTCTCTATCTTCTTTTTCTTTTTGGTAGTGAGCCTTGGTTGTGAGCCTTTTCGGATACTATGTCCTATTCTAATAATGAGCCCTTGTAATCGGTTATGCAATTACTTATGTTGTGAGATAATCCTCACCATGATTTTTCCCTTAAATTAGGTTTTCCATGTAAATTTCGTGTTCTCTTGTGTTTGGTATTGAATTTGTTTCAATTTCTTTTATTTTCTTTTCATGTTGATTCATCATAACAGATTGTAGGTTTAATGAATGTTTGTGGATCTGAATGTTAATGGGGGTTTTGATGTTTTGATAAGATATAATTGGTTCACCCCCCTCTTAGTTATCTTGTTTATTCAACAATTGGTATCAAAGCAAAGTTCCTTGGAGAAAATCTTAACATCTTGAGGTAGATCGGGGATGGAGAAAAAGAAGGAGATCCCTATGTTTGATGGAACGGACTATGCATTCTGGAAAGTGAAGATAGACGGCTATCTGGTTTACCTTGGATATGATGTTTTGCAAGCAGTGAAGACTAATTACATTATACATGCAAATGGATTGAGTATAAGTGATGAGATTAAGGCCTATGAAACAAATGGTAAAGCAAGGTTTGTTATTTTGAGTAGTCTTGCAAATTATGAATTAGTGGAAGTTATGGATTTGAAAATTGCTAAAGAAATTTGGGATAAGCTAGAAAGTATTTATGAAGGAGATGATAAGGTTAAACAAGCTAAGATGTAGAATTTGAAGACATAATTTGAGAATGTGCAAATGTATGAAGAAGAAAATATCACAAGCTTCATGTAGAGAGTTGATGAAATTGTTAGTGCAATCAGAGGTCTTGGAGGAAAGGTCAAAGAACTTAAAGTGGTAAATAAAATTTTCAAAACTCTTCCTAAATCTTACAGTCATAAAGTTTTTGCTATCGAGGAAATTGAAAATTTCAATACTTACACTAGAGATAAGTTGTATGGTATGCTAACTGAAATGATAGAGTATGGTCTGAGTACTAGTGTGAAAGTGGAGACTGCTTTTAAGGCTGGAAAATCAAAGAAGACTAAAGATTAAGATCAAGTTGATCTTGATGATGTAGAAGCTAACTTTTTGAGAAGGATGAAAAAGTGCATCGATAAGTACAAAGGTAAATTACCTTTCAAATGTTTTAGTTGTGGATAAATAAGTCACTATGCTTCAAGATGTCCAAACATAAGTGTGAACAATAAGAATTAGGAAAACAAAGGTAAGATGAGCAAGAAAAGCTATTATGTTAGAGAAGATACTGGTATTTCTGATGAGGAATCTGATTATGGAGACTATGATGATAATGAATTCTTGTTCTTGGCTTTAAAATATGAATCTGTTTTTGCTAACTTTGAAAGATGTGTGAAGGAAAGTGTTCTAGAGACAAAGGAGATAAAGGTTAAGATTAAGGGTACTTTGGTATTTTATTTTCATGTTAGATAAGATAAGAACTATTTGATCATTGATAGTGGCTACTCAAATCATATGGCCAGAGAGAAGAGTAAGTTTGTTAAACTTGAAAAATATGATAGAGGACTTGTTAAACTTGGAGATGATCCAGGTGCTAAGATTTGTGGAATAGGTTCAATCAGTTTTGATGAAAAGCATAATACTGATGATTTTACCATGTCAAGGGTTTAAGGCATAATCTTTTAAGTGTTGGATAGATGTGTAGCAAAGGATATAATCTTATGTTTTAGGATGATAGATGTGAAATTAGAAAAGGGTCCAAAACTATGATTGCTACTAGAAAGAGGACAAATGGAAATGTTTATCAACTCAAGGGTGTTGATGGTCATTATTTTATGACTCAGATTAATGAAAGCTAGTTATGGCATAAAAGGATGTGTCACATCAATTTTGATAAATTGGTTAAGACTATTTCAATTCAAGTAGTGAGATATTTTCCAGGGATTACAAAGCCTATCAATGTTGTCTGCAAGGAGTGTCAGATTGGAAAGCAAACAAGAAGTTTCAAGGGCAAAGAACAATCTTCTACCAGATTTTTGGAATTGGTGCGTATAGACCTTTGTGGTCCTACAAGAGTGAGAAGTCTTCAAGGTGATAGGTATTTTATGCTTTTGGTTGATGATTATTCTAGAATGACATGGGTTACTTTCTTTAGAGAAAAATCTAAAGACCTAGATAGATTCAAAGCATTTAAAGTTATGGTTGAGAATGAAATGGATTTGAAGATCAAATGTTTGAGGTTTGACAAAGGTGGAGAGTTCACCTCCAATAAATTTAACATGTTTTGTGAGAATCATGGCATAAAGAGGCACTTGTCTACCCCTAGGACTCCTCGGCAAAATGGAGTGGTTGAAAGGAAAAACAATATCGTACAAGAAGCTACAAGGACTATGATAAAATAAGCTAACCTACCAAAGGTCTACTGGAGAGAAGCAATTCATAATGCTATTTACATACTTAACAAAGTTCAAGAAAAGGCAAACAAAACAAAGACTCCCTATGGGTTGTGGTATAGAAGGATCTCTACTATCAAGTACTTTGAGTGTTTGGAAGAAAATGTTGTATTAGAAGATATGAATAAAGCTTGGGAAAGTTTGACACAGGGTATGATGCAAGTATCTTCCTTGGATATTCCACTAACATTAAAGCTTGCAAATGTTACAATAAAAGATTGAGAAAGATTGTTGAGAGTGCAAGTGTCAAAATGGATGAAGATCCATAGAATTCAGTGGTGATAGATGGATATGAATCAGATGAACTTGACTACAGAGAAGAAGAAGAAAAAGCTAAGGAACAAGAAGCATAGGGTGAAGAGGAAGAAGCTCTAGAAAAGACCCCTAAAACCCCTAAGTATGTGAAAAAAAATCATTGGAAACAAAAGAAAAGGTTTGTTGAAAAGAAGGAAAGTTGGTGAAGAAGAGGTAAATTTATGTCTACTTTCTAAATTTGAACCTAAGAAAGTGATTGAAGCATGTAAGGATGAACATTGGATGAAAGCTATGGAAGAAAGATAACTATGGAAGTCTTCTTTCTTGAATGGGGAGTTGGAAGATGAAGTATACATGGAACAACTAGAAGGATTTTAGTTGTCAAATAAACCTAATATGGTTTGTAGATTGAAGAAGGTATTATATGGATTGAAGCAAGCTCCTAGAACTTAGTATGCAAGGTTGGATAAATATTTGATACAAGAAGGATTCAATCAAGAAATCATAGATAGTAACCTTTACTTGAAGATTGAAAAAGATCAAATTCTTATTGTAGTTATGTATGTTGATGACATAATCTTTGGACACAATGAAGCTATGTGTAAAAATTTTGCAAAATAAATGTAGAAAGAGTTTGAGATGTCTATGTTTGGGGAGATGAATCTATTCCTTAGGCTACAAATCAATCAAAAAAATAAAGGCATATTCATTTCACAATCAAAGTATGTCAAAGTAATGTTCAAGAAGTTTGGAATGGAAGACTCCAAACTGATATGTACCCCTATGGTTACTGGTTGCAAATTGAGCAAGAATGATGAATTCCCTAAGGATGATTAGAGCAAGTTCAAATCTATGATGGGTGGACTTCTATATCTAACTGCTACTAGACCAGATATCACACATGCAGTTTGTCTTGTGGCTAGATTTCAAGATCCTAGAGAGTCACATGTTGCAGTAGTGAAGAGGATATTCAGATACCTAAAGGGCACTCTGAATCATGGATTATGGTATCCAAAAGATACTAATTTAACATTAAGTGCTTATAAAGATGCAGATTGGGATGGTTGTGTGGATGAAAAAAGTACAAGTGGTGGTGCATTCTTTCTTAGATGTAGATTAGTGTCATGGCTAATTAAGAAACAAAATTTAGTTTCTTTATCTACTATTGAGGCTGAATATATTGTAGTAACATATTGTTGCACACAAGTGTTGTGGATGAGACAAACATTAAAGGATGTCAGACTAGTGTATGATGAGCCTATTTCTATCTTTTGTGACAATAAAAGTGTAATAAACATTTCAAAGAACCTAGTGATGCATTCAAGGACAAAACATATTTCAATCAGATATCACTTTCTTAGAGAGAAGGTTTGGAGAATGAAGTGAAGCTTGAATATGTACCTACAAAGGATCAAATTGTTGACATATTCACTAAGGCTCTTCCTAAGGATACTTTTGAGTATCTCTAAGAGAAGTTAAGGGTTATTGTCCCTCCTTCCTTGAGATAGATGCATATGGAGGTGCATCAGTCCAGTGGATTTATGGATTCATTCCTTGTCTCGACTAATGTTGGTGGCTACCTCTTAGGGGGAGTAGGTAGTGGTATGGAGTGAGTGTTGTCAATGTGAAAAGTTTTCTAATTTGATATAGATTGGTGTGTACTCTTAGGGGGAGTATTCAAAGTAGTGAAGGAATAATGAGGATCAATTTTTCTAAGGGAGAGTTGTAGCAAGTATTTTGGTTCAATGTCAAACGGGGAGAACAATGCAAAACATTTTATCCTTTGCCATTGATGTCAAAGGGGGAGATATAATCATGTGAAAAAGTGCAAGGTATTACGGGGAGAAAGTTGGGTATGTTGTCTAATCATTATTGTCAAAGGGAGAATGAAGCATGTGAAAAAGAAAAAGTTGAAAGGGGGAGAGACAAATATTTTGTAGGTTGTCTAATCAATAAAAAGAAAGGAGGGTTGTCTTTTATGGTTTTTTACATCTTGTGTTGCCATCAATGACAAAGGGGGAGATTTTTGTAAGTATGAAGGTGTTGTCATCAGTGTCAACTATGTAGTGGTTGAGAGAGATTGTTGCAGAATTATTTTGTGTCCTGGTTTTTCTCCACATTTCTTCTAGGGTGAAGATTTGCTTGTGTGGTTTGGTTATGTTGGCTACAGGTGTTCAAAAATTCTATATCTAGAATTTGGGCTTTTGGATTGATATACAGGGAAATATATGTTTACCAATGTATGAATTGTGCATTACAGAGGTGTCTGGGAGAAATATTTTTGCTACACATTTCTCTGTAGTTGTGTTTCAAGACTTACAGTTCTAAGTGAGAGTTGATGGTGTTGGTCTCTTGCTTGTGTCAAGAGGATTTGTGGTTTGGTGTTCTAGAAGATGATCTTCTGCGTTACAGTGTGTGGCAGTGTTGTCTGGATGTACTGGCTTGCACATTCTCCAGGTGAAATTTATTTTGAAGGATTTTGTTAGTTTTCGGGATGCTTTTGGATCATGTTCAGGTGAAGTTTGTTGTCCAAAAGTTATGGATTGATCAAAGGAAGCACGTACTTAAAATTTTAATTGTGTTTGCACGGGTAATGGATGACCTGGTGTTTACACTACATGTGAAGGATAAATATTGATTGTGATAGCGTGTGTTTGAGTGGTGTTTTTGATTTGGGTCCCAATTAAGTTTTGATGTGGTCCGCATTCCTTCTACCCACCACAAAAGTGTTTTTCCACTGACCTAATTTGAATTTACACGTTTGAGGTGCATTGTCGACCTTGGAGAGGGTTTTAATGTTGAGGATAATATAAGTATGAGTTTAATTATTAAAGGAGGTCAAGATAGATGAAAGATATATGAGTGTGTGAAGTGTATGATGCGAGTGATGAAAAATTGAGTAGAGCAGTGTGAAATTTCAAGTGTTGGATTACCAGACGTACTGAGTAAAAGGTGTTTACAAACATTCAAACAGATTGTGAAGGTGTTAGATCTATTATGGTGGAATCCATGTTGCATTGAGATCATGTTCTTTGTGTAACATTTCTTCTCTATATTTTTTTCTTTCTAGTAGTGAGCCTTGGTTGTGAACCTTTTTGTACAGTGTGTCCTATTTTGGTAGTGAGCCTTGTAATCGGTTTTGCAATTACTTATATTGTGAGCTAATCCTCACTATAGCTTTTCCCTCATTGGGTTTTCCATGTAAATATGGTGTTCTCTTGTGTTTGGTGTTGAAGTTGTTTCATTTTCTATTATTTTCTTTTCATGTTGATTTATCATAACAAATTAAGGATTTAATGAATGTTTGTGGATCTGAATGTTAATGATGGTTTTTATTTTTTGATAAGATACAAATTATTCAACCCCTCTTATTTTTCTTATTCATTCAACAGAGCTTACATGGCTTCCAAGATTTGAATGGATCAAGAGTACAATTGGTCGAGATGTCCCTTCCTGAGCATACATCCTCAAATTTTGATTGCCGACTGCATGAGGGAGAGTATCACCCAAGTGATTTTACTCCAACCATAGACTTACTATGGTCCCCTACACACCTACCTAATTGGTAAGATGGCCCTAACCTTTAACAAAGAGGTTGGCCTAGTATCCCTCATAATAATAGTAGCCTACTTGAGATTGGTGTTGAGTCCAACATATCTAGAGATTACCATACAATGGATACCCACCTACATGCATGACACTCCTAGCCTAGTTATGCAACCCTAACCCATAGTAAACTGATAGTGTAATCAGTGGAAACTTACACTACTTTGGCCAAAGATTTGATCATTACATTCAAAAACACTTTTAAAGAGTGGTGTCTCACTTCTATGAAGTGGACATCGTATGTTCACCCACCTTATTGCTCAATTTGGTAAATAATATGACCATATTAACTCTTGACAAGATTATTCCATAACATGATTCCATCCCAAAAGGTAAAGTACCTTCAAGTGATCTAACTAACCATCTATGTTACTCCCAACCTTAGTTTATCCTAATCCCAAGAATAAACCTCATTTCCTATATAGGTTTACATAGCATCACAATTTGACATATCCAATGTAGTACTTCTATATCTTACCATTTTCCCAACATTATATTTTATGGAATCATACATTTGATTTATGATATCCTAGATATTATGATAATACCCTCTATTTGTGAGGCTAGCCGAGTTATGATAATACTCTATTAACTTAGCTAGCCTTGCTATCATAGCATCATTTTCGAACATCTCAAGCTACTAGGAAAGTTCAAGATAAGGTAACTCAAGTGACAATGTAAGTTTTTCTTCTCTACAATACACTAACATGAAGGGAGAATTACCAACAAACCTCTTTGGTGTGATTCTATTGGCCCAAAGGGTTGTCTTGAGCTTGGTGTGTTAGGAACTTTGGTTGTCTTCTATTGTGCTTTTGATGATTCAGATGAGGTTTTTATTGGTAGACTCATCCAAATCATTACCTTGAGGGTAATAGTTTGAATAAGTATTCAAATAATCTCCATGTTTAACAACCCAATCACTCATTTGTGTGCCTAAAAAAGCTTTAGCATTATTGTTATTGTGTTGTAATGATCTAGTTTTATCCTAAATTTGTAATGAATCGTTATAACCTTTTAAGAATGAATTTAAAGTTTGAAATTTACTTTGATTTAGAGTTTGTAGAGGAGGGGGAGTGAACACTCAATGAATTCATGGCACAAAGAGCCAAGAGTTGAAGGTTGCCCTAATCTACCTCAAGTTGGACAAGTGTTTGATGTTAGGGATAGAGAATGAAGAGACCTCTTAGTGCTTCTACCACTCTGCTAATCTGAGAGTTTTAATGGGGCTAAATGAATAGGTTTCTAGAGTCCTAGTTGTAACTCTGCCAAATCTCTACTAGAGGATAGCATCGTGCAACATGGATGACAACGCGGCGTGCTGGCGTCTCATAGATGCGTTGTCGTTCGTACATAAATATAGTGAAAAAGTACAAACAAAGACCTCTAGAATCCTACTGACAGTCTAGCGGTTGAGGTTTAGAGTGATGACTAAAGCAAGAAATGATAGGATAACTAAAATAACAAGAAATATGATATAAAAATGATAAGCACAAAGATGGTAGAGATTCAACTCATGGAAAGTCTAGTTCTCCTGCAAGCTCCACACGAAGGAGTACCCACACACAACAATAGGAGGAAAAATGTTGGGTTTGTTTTGAGGCTTGCTACAATCAAACACTCATTTTGGTGTTTCCACCTCCACAAACAAACAAATAGATAGAAAGGTAGAAATATGATAAAGAAATTACTTGAAATGAATAATATAAAAAACTATGAGAAACGCTATGCTACTCAAACCTGACAACAATGTAATAGTAAGCAAGTAATCATACTCTCGACCAAAGGCACTCAAGGCTAATGAGAGAGGAATACAAGTATACAATCGTGGAAAAGTTAATGTGGCTGCGATGATGCCAAAGGGAGTCTCATAAGACACCAAGTTGCAGCTTCTATAGTAGATGTGAAGAATGTTGTGATGTTGGGATGGTTGATAGTGCAACAAGTAGCTCAAGAGTTGTTAGAATTTTCTCAAGAAATTATGTAGAATGTGAAAAAGCATGTAGAAGAAGGAATGAGAACCGAGAATAGGCATTTGAAGGTCAATTAGGAGGGAAAGAGTCATTCAAAGGTTAGTTGAAGGGCGTAGGTACATTATCTTTCATCGCCAATGGAGAACGTAATGCCTTTGTAGATTCTAAAGGCAGGAATCCTGTCAGGATGGCACTGTGCCATGCAGACGTTCACATGTCGCACACATGTCCCCAACAAAAAATCCCCCACCGACACTAAAAACAAGCGCCAAGTGGGCGAAGTATAGATGGATGATGTGGAATCACATGGTCAAGTTTGATTTTTCTAAGGTGAAGGATGTAAAAGGGGAATTTGCAAGAGGTGAAAATTCACTTGTAATACATTCTTCCCCCACTTTAGCGAACATGAGTGCTAATGAAAGGTTCGGTAAAGTAGGTTGAAAGTGTTCTGAGAAAATATACCTAAACCATCAAGGAAGCAAACCACAATCTGCCTTTCTTGAAAGCGCAAGGCAGGCAAATGGATCCTCATGTACTCTCTCCTACTGAGGAGGATTGAACAAAGTGCATCGGAGGCCCGCAAACCAATGATGAACAAATCTCATAGGATGTAAGCACTTTACAGGTCCTCGAACTTTCAAAGAAAGCACCCCTTAGGTGCTTGATCTTGAAGGAGCTCGATGTGAGAGGGACTCCGTAGAGTTGGATTGGAAAGCAACTTCACAAGCACACTTGCAAAACATGTTAATCTGCAAATAAAACATGTTAGAAACTAAAAATCCACACAAGAAAGCAAGCAAATAGTCACACAGATAGATGAAAATTGAAGGAAGAGATTTCAAAGGGGTCCCTCGGGAACCTTTCAAAAGAAAATGGGTCCACTCAAGGGACAATCTATTTAAAAGCGCAAGAGTATTTTTCGCAAATCAATTCAACATCAAGGAATCCTTTTGAAATATTTCACTTCATCAAGGATTTTGAAAGGAAGAATCCCCCTCATAAGGGGAAGGTCAGAACTTCACCCGTAGGAGAAGGTGCTCCCTCCTCGAAGGAAAGTTTTTAAAATTCTTTCTTTACGAACCCATGATGAAGGAAAAGTATTATGCTAGGGGTCCTTGTTGAGGAATACAATTCTTGAAAAATATTTTGAAAAGTTAAAGATAAATATTTTCAAGAAATTATTCGTTGGCTACCAAATGCATTTTCTGAAAATCAAAGTGATATGAGAGCCTCCCCTTAGGATGGTGCATTCCCAACACAAAGGCACGTGACATCCTAAGGAGAGAAAGGAAAGAATGAAAAGTGATGTTGTGGCTTGCGAAACATAACAAGATGTAACCATGGTAATGTTGTCATACACGCTAGGGACAACACACGAGCACCACAACATCACAAAGCAACCAAAGAAGAGAGAAAGATGCAAATAAAGGAGAGACAATAACATAACAAATAAGAGACAGGGGGATCTGATATTTCAGGGTCAAAGCTACTCATAAATATAGATAGATAAGTATAATTATATATAAATGAATTGTCATCAACCCCCTACTATATAAGACCATGTGAAAAATACACATGAAAACAAAATGAAAATAAAAAATTGGTTCAACATGGAAGGGAGGCCTAAATGTCCCCAACACTTCACATCGTCCCTAATTATCGAAAATCAATACATGACAAAGAGAAGAATGATGTGAAAAATAGAAGAACTTTTATGACACAAAAACACTCTTGTATCGAAGCACCTACGAGGGTGACAAGGGTCATCTAGGAACATATAAAACAAGAACAAGAGAACACAACACAACACACACACACAATCTAACCTAAAGATAAAGAAGAGGTGCCCCTTAGTCCTCATCAACCAAGAGGTCATCATTCTCCCAATCTAGATCACTATAAGGGGAGGACAGACGAGCCTGCAAGGGTAGAATATCGAGGGGGGTACCCTCCGACCCTCCTCCAACAAGAGCCAAGGAAGAAGGCCCCTCAAGGTCTTCTCCACTTAGTTCTTGCAGGGTGAATATCATCAATTTCATGAAGATCATTGATAGGGGCAAGACCTCATCCATAGAGTTGAACATACACTTTACAAGAGTGTTATGCATCAACTTAGCGGGCGATGGAGGTGGTGCCCAAAATCCACTGCTAGACTCACTGAATGACTCGGGAGTAATGATGAACTTTGGGGACGTCAGGGCTTCCTCCATCACTAGGACAACATAAGCCAATGTAGAACCACCCTTCAAAGAAGGCAAACCATTCTTATGACCCCCATTACTAGCAAGGTCATCCTCCATATTTTTCTTCATCAAAGGATGCGAGATCCCCACAAATTAAGTAGAGGGAGTGGAGGAAGAGGAGAAAATCACGGTAGACACCACCAAGGTATTCGGCATGTCCATAGGTTTCAAGAATGGCAGGATGTTCGAAAGGGACATCAGAAGGGGATGCTTGATCAAAGGAACAATGAATACCTGCACCCTCTTTAGGTGAGGATTTTTCACACTCGCAAGAGGAGCTGGAAGCAAGACTAAGGCTAAGGGAACTGAAGTAGGAAGAGTGGAAGAGGAGGACATAGTAGTAGATTCCAAAGCAGGAGCTACTGGTTCCCCTTCCTTCTTTTGTAAGGTCGCTTGTTTAATGGTTAGAGCCTTCCTTTGGTGCTTGCGCTCATGTGCAAGGTTGTTTCTACAACTCTGAAAGCTAGAGGTTGTAGTCTGAGAAGGGATGGAAAAATCTTGCTCAACCATCGGGGTATCCATCATGGCCATTTCTGATAGAGGGAGGGACTCCTAGATGGGAACAAGAGGAAGAGATTAAGAGGATGGAAAAACAACAGTGGGTGGCAGGCTCGAGTGCCTCAATGGCAGGCCTCTTCCCATTCACTACCTTAGAGGTAGGAGCAGTAGGAGGCCATAGAGGCTGAGGCATAGAAGATGCTCCATGGGGACCCTTCTCCTTACCATACAAGATAGGTCGAGGCACCATAGGTAAGGCAGGAAGTTCAAATGTTAGATGCTTGGGCTTTCGCTAGGCAAGCACCATCAAACTCCCCAACAAGCGTCTAGGAGCAGGATTCAATGGTGCCACAACAAGGTGAGAGGAAGTGACAGGTTGGACAACAAGAGAAGAAGAAGAAGAGCCTTGAGCATAGGCGAGATTTATTTTCCCCTTTCGAGAGGAAGAGGCAACTTGTTGTTGCACTATAGGGTGAGTCACTTTTGGCTACACCTTACCCCTGACCTTGTACTTAATGTAATTTCGATAAAGTAGGTCTATTATGAGAGGAAGCAAACCAACCGGGGTAGGCCAAAAATATCCAAAGAATAACCCCCACGGGATACCAATGGATGGTATCCAGTGTCGTGCACAACGCGAATGACACCTTCATGAGAGAAATTTAAACATTTGTGAATAATGGAAGAAATTGCGTTCATGGAAGCTAGCCAAGGAATGCCTAACTTCACCCTGAACAAATCAGATTTTGGAATGACATCAAAAGTGGTATCCACAGCCCTAGGTCCCACTAGGACGAAAAGAGATAGAATACATGGAGCAAGAGAGAGGTCATTGTTCGTATGTATATGGGTTTTTGTCCTCTCATATTCCTCATTTTATAATGAATTTAGCCATAATGTCTCCTTTGTAATAACATTCACTCGACTCATAGGGTCAATTATAACCCCCATCACAATGTTTCCATTGAGGTGAGCATGAATGTATAAGGGAGAGGCTTTGTTATTCATGGGTAAGTCCTGCAAGGTGAAATTCACATCTGACAAACCAATCGCAAGTTGAGGGGGAGGACTAGGAGTGAACAAAACCACATTTATGTATGTCAAGGCTTTAGGAGAAGCATCAAAAGGATCAATAATTAAGTTTGCAGAGTCAGATGGACATGGGCCTTATAAATTTGCAACTCACTGTTCGCCTTAGCCACTGACTTATTTGTGTTTTGCTTCTTTCCATCAAGATGGATGGTACTATTGTTGATGCGGTATTGTATCTCATGACACAGGCATATGTAATGTTCGATATCATGCTCGTGAACACAATGGTACTAGAAAAATGTGTTTACATCGTACCATTCAGGGTAAGGATCCCTTAAAGGTCAAGGATATTCTAATGTTATAATCTTATCCTTTAATAACTTGCAAAATAGAATAATAAGATTCAGATAGTTTAGTAAAAAAATTGTTGTGTCTGAGGCTTCAATTGTTAGTCGCAACAACTACATTCGCAACAAACTTTCCTTTTCCTGAAATGGACACTATAGATTTTCCTTTGGAACGGGAGCACGAGGAGGATCCCCTGAACTAAACCACCATTTGTTGGTACTCACGCAACACAAGACACAAATATGTGAAATAAGGATATTTCATCAAAGAAAATTTATCCTACCAAGCTTGCTGCAAGTTTCCTATGAATACCTTTTACATGTCTAAGTTGAGCAATGGGTACATGATTTGTAAAAAGAGGGCTTGCTATCGCGCAATGAAATCAATTATCTTCTCGTGCTCTCTGATGAGGTAAAAATAACCCCATCATAATAAAATTTGGAAAGCTTACTTTTGCTAATTCAATCCTAAGCCTGTGCCAATTTATTAAACTTTAGGAGAAGTAATTGCTTATTTTATGGAAAATTATGCTTTCTTTCTTTCTTTTGATCAATTGAGGAAATTTACCAAAGCAGGTTTAATGGGTTGATTTGAGCATTTTGTAGGGAATAAAAGGTCATCATGCGGCTGTTGCAGAAGTTTAGCTAGCACGTGCCACAAGAGTAATGTTGCGAACCCACTACTAGATGCTTGGATGATGCGCCAAAGATTCAGTTTCAGTTTCTTTAAATTATGTTGTTAAAAAAAACTTTATGGCTCTTCTTGAGCCTTCTACATGTTTAAAAGCTTTAAAGACATCAAGTTAGTTTTAATTTAAGGAAGACTTTTTCAATGGCTATCTATGCCATCTTAAATTTAGGATTTAGTTAAGAAAGTTATCTATAAAACTGTAATTTCATAAGTAGTGAATAAGACAGAGAGGAAGTATCATTATGCTGTTCACATGGTTTTTCAAAGCACTGTTAAAATGAGTTATCTGATTTCTGTCTATTGGTAACTATTGAATTTTGAATGATTGTGACTGTTTGTAATAAAAGGATTTGAGAATCTGTAGCTTATGTGAGTTAAAGACGAAGTATTAGCCCACGAGCTATCCACTCGAGGGGAGTTAGCCTAGATAGATAAGTATTTTACTGTTAAGTTATTTTCTTTGTTAAAGGTAAATTGTTGTTCAGTAGGAAGTCACGAGTTGTTAAAGAGTCAAGTCTGTTGTTCTGGAGCACCATTTTTTTTAATTTTTATAAGTTATCTTCTATAGTTGATAAAAATTCCTTTACTGTTTAAAAGATGTTTAATTGTATATTCCCTTACTTTTTTGTTTCTGTAATACTTCAGTTGTTTAGTTTGCTTGTTTCCATGCTTTCTAGTTTAGTCGTAATGCTTTCTAAATTAGTTGTCTTATGCTTCTTAATTTAGTATTTCTAGATATTCTTAGAGTAAGATTATTTTTTAGTTAAAAAGTAATGACCTTAGATTAGACTCGATTTATGTAGTTTGAAAGAAAAACAGAAATTATAAGATGGGTTGTTCAAATAATCTCCTTCTACAAACTGCCTTGGACACTGCCCGGTCGACTAATTGACATTCAATTATTTTAAAGTAGTAGGACCTAACGACAGCCTATCACTTTTTGGTGCCGTTGTCGAGGACTTCTTAAAAAGCCTTTGTGATTAAGTGTTATTAGGAGACGGTTTGAATACAAAGTTTTATGCCAAAAAAAATTTAGTTGGCTTTCTTTTATGCATGGTCCAGAAAAGAGGCCCTCACGAACATTTTATACCAAAGACCCCCCCAAAATACGTACCAATCATACATAGGGAAGCCCAAGGCTTAAACGACCACACTTCTGAAGAATTATTTGAGCCTACTCCACCTGAGGCTTTCCATTATTTACCTGTCGACCAACTGGCAAAACAACTAGTTATAGAGGAAGTTGTTTTCGAGGAACATACTCTTTTGGACATCATGGGAGATCATAGAGCTGAACCTAACCACAATGAACCTCAGCCTCCTAGAACATTTACTTATCCTATTACGTTGGATGTTGATGATGATACTGTCATGAAGAACATTTCTCCAGCTTTCCTTCCAACCTTTCGTGGTTTATCCTCGGAAGACCCAGACCAATTTCTCTTTGAGTTTAAAGTCCTATGTCAAACTTATGATTATAAGAATGACAACCAAAAGTTGAAGCTCTTTCCGTCAACTTTGAAGGACTCAGCAATGCGCTAGTTCATGGGATTGGGTTCTAGTAGTATAACATCCTGAGAAGAAATGGAGACTATTTTCTTGCAAAAATACCAAAATTACTGTAGGGTAAGTGATTGTAAGGAGGAGTTGTTTAAGCTAAGGAAAAATGAGGATGAAAGTTTGGAGGATTATCTTGATAGGTTCCTCCTCCTCTCCAAAAGGTGTGGAGAAATGACCATTAGCGTAGAGATTCTCAAAACAATATTTCTTACAGGTCTTGATGATGACGCTCGAAGAAATCTTGATTTAATGGGAAAAGGTGATGTATCTCAATTAACTCTTGAAGAAATATGTGAGTTATGTCAAAATTTCTCCCGTACTCAGGGAGGAATCCACAAAACTAATCTTTTTAAAGGGTCTAATGAGATAGGTAAGCTCCGTGAAGAAATAACGAATCTAAAAACAGATATTCTCATGCAGTTGAATACCACCTTAGATGGTATACAAGCTAAAACTCGCAACCCTGAGACCTTGTCAATTTATTGTCCAAGGTGTCGGAATAAACACCTATTGCGTGAGTGTCCTTTGGATAAAGTCAATGTTTGTCAACTATGTGAGCAAAATCATCCTACAAACCAGTGCGAACTTTTGTCGGATATTAAGAATACTAAGAAAAAAACCATTCAGATTGAAGAAGAAATACATGCCTTAAACCAACGTCAAGGAGGTAATTTACCTTATGGACAGAATCCTAATCCTTCATGGAGACCACAAAATAACTAAGCTCATAATCAATGGAATCCATCTTGGAATCAGTCGCCTCCACCTCAACCTAACTAGGGAAGTCCTTATTGGGGATCCCCTGAGTGGACAAACCACACATGGAGCAATCAACAATGGTCAAATCAAACCCAACAACAGTGGTACCAACAACATGCAATACCCCAATGGAATCGGGCACAAAATCAGTTCTATACCAAACCAAGGAGGAATCAACAACAGAATCTGTTACCTCCATCTCAGAACCCTCCTCAGAATGAGCAGGTAAACCAACCTCAGCCTCCAGCGCAACCGCTTCCCAATCCTAAAAATAATCGCCAAAATACACCAGTCTATTCTACCGAACATGAAAACGTTACTGGGCTTAATGCGATACACTTCGGAAATGTGCAGTTGCGTTTTGGTCGAACTCTTCAATCGCCGACCATTGAAGAAATAGTGGAGGAAATTGAGCCTAAAAGTCCAATAAAAGACACGTCATCTAAGTAGATACTACTCCTCCAAACAAAGAGCCTTTTTCAGTGGTAGGGGCTACTGACTTGTCTCAGGGGGAGGAGGGTCAGTCCTTAAGTCAACATAAGGAGGATCCTGTTCCAAGAAAGAAAAATACAACACCATATCCGGAATGTTTAAAGTCCATAACTCTGGAAGATACTCTAGAAGTATCTTTGGCTACAGAAACTGCATTAATTCAAGAGATTAAGTAATTGCAAATTAAAGTTCCTTTATTGCAAGCAATAAAGGAAATCCCTGAATTAAACCAGTTAATCAAACAATTATGTATCAAAACACCAGGGAGAAAGCCAAAAAATGATAAATACCATTCATATTGATGGTTATTCAGGTGATTTTCTATCTGGAAAGACTATTGCTCTGAAATACGATGATCCTAGAAGTCCACTTATAACC
Organism: Sequoiadendron giganteum; assembly: GCA_007115665.2. Taxonomy (NCBI): domain Eukaryota; kingdom Viridiplantae; phylum Streptophyta; class Pinopsida; order Cupressales; family Cupressaceae; genus Sequoiadendron; species Sequoiadendron giganteum. Next base: position 799,929,347 of record CM021102.1, on the reverse strand, counting down.
GTTACAGTCAACGAGGTAACAATACCAAATGCACTAGTGGATCTAGGAGCAGTTATTAACGTAATGACTGTGGATGTAATGGAAAAATTAGGTCTAACTAATTTACGTCCTACAACCACAGTCTTACAAATGGCAAATCAGTCTATAGCCATCTCACAAGGCGTCATTAAAAATTTCCTTGTCAAAGTTGATGGATGGGGATGGGATTATCCAGTCAACTTCCAGGTAATTCAATCACTTACACCTAAGGATAGCTATCCTATAATTCTTGGAAAACCTTGGCTGGCCTCGGTTGCTGCTAAGATTGATTGTAGGGAAGGGGGAATGACCATTTCGCATGGCCAAGATAACAAATGCTTGTTCTTATATCAACCTGCTAAGCCTACTGAGCATGAAAAAGTCTGGGTTGATGAACCTGAGGAATCAAATGGTTCAAATAGTTTAGCCTCCCTAGCCATGGTAGTAATTAAACAACGCGAGGAAGAACTGGAGGAAGATTTAGTAAATGAAATAGCACGCCTTGCTATAACCCTGAATGAGGAAGAAATGAGGGATTCTCCAGGGATTTTCGGGCAACCAATTGATATAAGTGAAATGAAGCACAATTATGCTACAATGGGAATGTCCTGTCCCTTAGCAAAAATGATTCCCAGAACAAGTCATTTCTATGAGGATATCACAAGGTTTCACCAACTAGTACCTCATAGTTGTCCTCTTAATAGGTTGATGCGACCTATGTATACTGTAACCTCGGTTCATCCTAGAACAAAATCGATAATGCTATTACTAGGAAAAACCTTGAATATCAATAGCTGGTTGACATAAACTCAGAAGGATAAGTTGTTTAATGTGTTGGTACAAAGGTCTAAAGATTTTGCTTGGGATTATACGGACATGAGGGGAATTCACCCAAGTGTTTGTACTCATCACATTTACGTTGACATCAGTATAAGACCTGTTCGTCAGCCGCAAAGGAGACTCAATCCTGTATTAAAGGATCTGGTCAAAATTGAGATTGAGAAACTCCTTCGTGCTAGATTTATTTATCCAATCTGTGATAGTAAATGGGTATCACCTATGGTGGTAGTCCCAAAGAAGAATGGGAAATGGAGAATCTGTGTAGATTATCGAGAACTCAATAAAGCCACTTATAGAGATTATTTTCCCTTACCATTCGTTGATCAGGTCCTAGACAACTTGGTTGGGAGGAAGTATTTCTCCTTTCTCGATGGATTTAGTGGTTATAATTAGATACAGGTTGCTCTAGAAGACCAGGACAAAACCATGTTTACCTACCCTTGGGGCATATTTGCATATAGAGTGCTTCCTTTTGGATTGAACGCTACAACGACCTTCTAGAGAGTCGTTCTTGCCATATTTTCTGCTCTCATTAATGACTGTGTCGAGGTTTACATGGACGATTTTACAGTCTATGGGTCAACCTATGATGAAGCTCTTCAGAACCTAGATCGAGTTCTGCAAGTTTGTGAGGAAAATAGACTATCTCTTAGCCATGATAAATGCTTAATAATGGTGGAGCAAGGAATAGTCTTGGGTCATCATATTTCCTTAGAAGGAATAAAGGTTGACCCTAAGAAAATTGAAGTCATCCAACAGTTGACAATCCCTCAAACTCAAACAGATGTAAGAAGTTTGCTTGGACATGCTGGTTACTACAGAAGGTTCATAGAAGGCTTTAGTAAAATTGCAACTCCTATGTTCTCTCTTTTACAAAAAGAAGTAGAGTTCGTCTGGACATCTAAGTGTCAGCAATCATTTAAAGCAATCAAGGAAAAGCTTGTCTCTGCTCTCATTCTGAGATGGCCAAATTGGAGTATTCCCTTTCATATCTATGTTGATGCTATCGGTGCAGTTTTGGGACAAGAAGATGAGAACGGGGGGAAGTATGCTATATATTTTATCAACAAAAATCTTACTCCGGCAGAAAAGAATTATACAACAACAGAAAAGTAATTCCTGGCTGTTGTTCATGCTATCAAATTTTTTTGTCATTATATTATGGGGTATAAGGTCACAGTTTATACAGATCACTCAACTGTGAAGTACCTAATGAACAAACCCATGGTTAATGGTTGAATTATGAGATGGCTATTGCTCCTTCAGGAGTTTAATGCCACGATTCTTAATAAACCAGGGAAATATAATGTGGTAGCCGATTTTCTGTCACGAATCAAACATGAAGAAGATGATAGTACCCCTATATAGGATGATTTCCCAGATGAAAATCTATTTGCAGTTTCTATAAAATCACCTTGGTTTGCAGATATCGCTAACTATTTAGCTGCTTCAGAGATACCTCCTAGATTCACATCTAAGCAAAAGAAGCGTCTAATCAGGGAAGGTTCCCCATTCAAGTGGATTCACGGAATGTTATTTCCTTGTGGTCTTGACATGATTTTGAGGAGATGTGTAAGAGCCAATGAAACCTACAACATTCTAAGGGAAGTCACGATGACCTGTCGGGAGGACATTACTCTACAAAGAGAACTTCCCACAAAGTCCTAGGTGTCAGATACTATTGGCCCTCAATGCATAAAGACATTAAGAACTATGTTCATCATTGTGATGAATGTCAGAGGGTAGGAAGACCAACTACTTCTTCGGAAATATCATTGTTGCCTCAAGTATTCCTTGAACCATTCAAAAAATGGGGTTTAGATTTTATTGGACCCATAGATCCTTCCTCTCAAGGGAAAGAGTATAAACTAGTTTGCACTGACTACCTAACAAAATGGTCTCAAGTTCAAGCCTTAAGAACAGCTAGGGAAGAGTAGGTTGCAGACTTCCTTTATAGTAAAATCTTCCTTAAATTCGGAGCCCCTCGAACTATCATAACTGATCAGTGACCCCAATTCATGTCTCGAGTGCTCTTGGCATTTACCAATCATTTTCAAGTAAGCCATAGGAAGTCATCCCCTTACCACCCTCAAGCGAATGACTAGGTAGAAGTAACTAATAGAGAACTAGAAAATATTCTAACAAAAATAGTTTCTTCTGGAAGAAAAGACTGGGCTAGGAAACTCCTTGAAGCCGTATGGGCATACAACACAACCTGAAAATCTACGACTGGATTCAGCCCTTATGAGCTCATTTTTGGGAAGGAGCCTCTTCTTCCCATAAAGTTCGAGTTACAAAATCTACGAATGGCTATGGAACTAGGTCTATATTTAAAAAGAGACCAAGTTGAACGAGTTCTGCAACTGAGTGAATTGGATGAACTTCGTTTAGATGCCATCCATCAAACTGAACTAATTCAACATCAACCGAAAGTATGGCACGATAAACATATTAAGGGAAAAGAGTTTCATAATGGGGACTGAGCCCTGTTATTTGATTCTAGATACAAGGATCATAAGGGGAAGCTCAGGACTCACTAGATGGGACCTTATAAAGTTGAGGAAGTCTTTTCGAATGAAATTGTTCGGTTAAAACCAATCGATGGTGACACGCGAACTCTATTGGTTAATGGTCATCACTTACGTGTCTACCATAAGCCAGTCAACATGGAAGACTTTACAAGGATGGTCGAAATGTAGGGCGAGGTCCAATGTGTTGACTCTGCCACGACAAAGTCTATCTAGTAATAATGTTATGTTGTTCTTAAAATAAATAAATAAAAAATAAAAAATTATATAATAAAATTTTGAAAATATGCAATAAATGGACATGTATGCTGAGATATTTTCCTTCATTTAATCTTTCATCATTTTTGGAATTAGCTAAATATTTTTCATGTTTTTGCAGGGCTTCTCAAGAAGCGGAAAATAACTTCCGGAGCACCCTCCAAAGATGCTCTGAAACTTTATGATGTCGATACTGATGCTCCGGAACTTGTATAAAGCTTACCATATTGAAGAGATGTTATGCACTAAGGTTTAAATTTCATGAAGTTCAAAAATTATTTTCCATGTCACTCGACCTTTCATTCCGTTGCTACTTCGGTTGCATCTTTCAACGATGCTCTGGAACCTTTCATTCTGTTGATGCTCCGACTGCATCTTTCAGCGATGCTCCAGAACCTTTCATTTCGTTGCTGCTCCGGTTGCATCTTTCAACAATGCTCTGAAACCTTTCATTCCATTGCTGCTCTGGCTGCATCTTTTAGCGATGCTCTGGAACCTCCATTTCATTCTTGTTTTGGCTACATCTTTCATTGATGCTCTGGAACCTTCATTTCATTCTTGTTTCGGCTACATCTTTCAACGATGCTCCAAAACCTTCATTTCATTCTTGTTTCGGTCGCACCACACACCGATGCTCCAGAACTTAAGCACTTATCTCGAGCGCGTTGACCAAATTACGTGCTCTGGAACTTGTTCGCTTGTTTTCTACCACCTTTTTCAAAATTTTAAAATTTTCGCAATTCTTTCGCTAGAATATCCTATACATCTGTCTTTCTATTTTTGCTTTCGTCATAAGTAAGCCACCCAACTCCATACTCCTCATTGACAGCTTTGTCCCCCATAGAATTCCACACCATATCATAATAACTCCACTGTCACTTCAACCAATGCCTTCACGTCATCCTGTCAAATCTGTGAGGTATAAGATCTTTGAACGATCACGGAACGAGGGTAAGTGTTAATTTTCGCTTTAAGTAGGTAGTTATTTTCGAATAAAGAATAATTAATTAGCATGAACCTCACTTCCAATTTAGCAACTTGTGTCACCTAGCGATCAACTACTTGTACGACAAGCCTTTTGCAAACCTCCATGCAGACTGGAAACCATTGAAGTGTAAGCTGCAAATAAAACAAATAAGTAATTTCAAAGGCAATATTTTCAAAAGAAACCTGCGTGGGAGCTTTGTGCTGGAACTAAAATTATTTGCAGAGTGTGAAATCAGGAAATGGGGAGTGGTAAAAGAAAGGCAGAACCAGATTCAGCAAAAAAAATATTGGGATTGAGTAATATCTCCAGATTGTTCGAGGAAGCAGGGTGGTTAAACTTCATCAGAAAATTTAAAGGCCGTAATGAGAAGCTGGTAAGATCTTTTGCTGAGAACTACAAAAATGGTGAAGTGGTACTTCAAGGGAAGCGTTTCAAGGTAAGCTCTAAGATTATTTCTCGCTTATCTGGATTAGAGAATGCAGGCATAAATATAAAAGAAACCTCTCAAATAACATACCAGAAATCAGTTGAATTATTTGTTAGAGAGGGAGACCCATACCCAATGGTAGTAATAAGTACCAAGGGAAAAAATAAGGGATTCCAAAAAACTTACATATTAGAACCTTGGGGTACTGTCGTTGCATGGATTATAAAGTACTTTACTTGTGAGGGTCAGCTTACTATAGTTGTAGGGCCTGCTTTTCGTATGTTGACCCATTGACATCACAGGAAGGAGGACCTAGCTCTTAGGGTAAATATGTATGAATTCTTGTGTGATTCCTTAAATACTTCCATAGAGAGGTATAAAATAGGGACTGGGCCTTTGAAACATCACAGGTTAATTCAGCTAATCTACAAGTACCACTTCCGTAAGAAACCTGAGGGAAAATGGGAGAATTTTTAGAGAAAATGGAGAAGCCTGCAATTGCAAGAATCATAGAACAGGGGGAACCATCCTAATGGGCTATTCCATCATCCAAACCAATTCCCCTAAGGGCTCTTCAACTCTGGAAGCTCTTAATCCCACCACTCCTTGTGAGGATTTTTCAGACCTCTGCGGTGACAAATTCAAAACCCCTGACCTGCAAAAACAGGTTGATATTGTTTATTCTGACACAAGTAAACCAAGGAAGAATAAAACGAGGAAAAATAGAACACCCGTCATTTTCTAGGAATCACCTCCACTCAGAAGGAGTAAGCGATTGGCTTCTGAATTCTCTGAAACCCCAATATAGGGTAAGGACGGAAGTTCACAAAAGAAAAAGCCTAAGCGGCCACAAGAGCCCATAGAAATTTTAGAGCATGCCAGTGAGAGGAGGTACCCCTAAATAAAGAGGATTCAGGTGAAGTATTTCCTTTCCATTCTACACATATAGAGGAAATCTTCAATGATGAAATTCAAGGAAGAGAACCTGAGGGGATGGTGGTATACCAGAAAATTTATCACCCATTGTAGATAAAATTGTTGAAATAGTTGAAACCAGTTGTGCCATTGTTGAATTAAAAAAGTATAAAGTAGAAATTCATGATTTACAGAGACAATTGTCTAAAAATAACGAATTTATAGAATTGCAAAAATAAGAGTTGGCTGTGCAAACTGCTATAATAAATAAAAGGGATCAAGGAATAAGAGGCTTGAAGCTACAATTGCAGGAAAAAGACTCAAAAATCTATAAGTTGCAGGAACAAATGCAAGAGCAGTATCAAAAGCATAAAACTTATAGTGTGGACATTGCACATAAAGATGCAGAAATGGAAAGAATAAAATAGAATTTTGTGCTCATGATCACAGCTTTCGAGGAGGACAAGAAAATAAAAACTAAAGAGCTAAACGCCTCCATCAGCAGAGTAGTTGAACTAGAACAAGATTTGAAGGAATGCACTGTGAGACCCCAAACGGAGTCCAAACAAATTAAGACTAAACCAGTTGTCACTGATTGGTTCCAGGTCCGCATTCCACCTCTGCTAATAAAATGGATGGAGCAATGTTACTTCCTCATAAATGTCCAAACTGAAAATCACAGGCTAAAGAAAGAACTGGTGCTCTTAAAGGAGTCATTTCACAAAGCCTATAGAGGGAAGCAGGATGCCTGTCAACTTGTGGACTGTTTGCTGAATTTTAGAAGGCCATCAAGAATTTACTCAATGTTTTTGAATGAAAAATGGCTAAGATGGAAACTGTTTAGGATCTATAATGATCAACCTTATGAGCCTAATGACAAAGAATTTGTAAAAGTATTTGTAGAGTCAACTCCTGAAGACTAGGATTTAGTTTGTGAATTCTTTCTGCATGATTTGTTATTGGAAAATCATACAAATTTCTTTATCAATTTGTTTGTTGGAGAGGTAGAATTGAGGGCATTTCTCTCAACCATGAGAAATCAAATTCATTGGCAAGATCGAACAAAATAATTTGCACAAGTAGAGAAAACAGTGGTTCTCCAGATAAGGCCTCTAGATTCAAGGCTTGATGGGTTCAAAGCTACATTTTTGTTTCTTCTCATTAATGAAAAGATGAAGGAAAGGTATGACAACAGCCTCAAGTTGTGTTATGACAATTTCATGGCAAATGGACAAAAATTAATTGGAAAAGCATGGCATGCATGCAAAGAAAGGTTCACCCCTCTTCCAACTTACTTAAAGAAAAGAGAAGTTATTTCTCCTCTAAACATCAGATGGTCATTCAGAAGGGCTGATGCTCTAGTTAAAATCCTTAAAACCCTGAGAACAAAATGGATAGGAATGAAATACAGGCCTCCCTTGCTACATAATCCACCTCCGACCTTTAATATTTCCACACATCAGAATGATAGACTTTTTAATGAGTGGAGAGAGAGTGTGATGTTCCATAGAGGGTTCATTCATAACCCTAAAAATTTTAATTCATCAGCTAGGGAAACACATGATCTCAGTACTCTTTATGAAGAATGGAATAGAACTCATGGATTTAACCGTGGAGCAGGAGGACCTACCAGAAATTAGGTAGGGGAGGAAATGATGAGGTAAAAATAACCCCATCATAATAAATCTGGAAAGCTTACTTTTGCTAATTCAATCCTAAGCCTGTGCCAATTTATTAAACTTTAGGAGAAGTAATTGCTTATTTTAAGGAAAATTATGCTTTCTTTCTTTCTTTTGATCAATTGAGGAAATTTACCAAAGCAGGTTTAATGGGTTGATTTGAGTATTTTTGTTTCCAGAAGTTTAGCCAGCACGTGCCACAAGAGTAATGTTGTGAACCCACTCCTAGATGCCTGGATGATGCGCTAAAGATTCAGTTTCAGTTTCTTTAAATTCTGTTGTTAAAAAAAAAATTATGGCTCTTCTCGAGCCTTCTACATGTCTAAAAGCTTTAAAGACATCAAGTTAGTTTTAAGTTAAGGAAGACTTTTTCAATGGCTATCCATGCCATCTTAAATTTAGGATTTAGTTAAGAAAGTTATCTATAAAACTGTAATTTCATAAGTAGTGAATAAGACAGAGAGGAAGTATCGTTATGCTGTTCACATGGTTTTTCAAAGCACTATTAAAATGAGTTATCTGATTTCTGTCTATTGGTAATTGTTGAATTTCGAATGATGGTGACTGTTTGTAATAAAAGGATTTGAGAATCTATAGCTTATGTGAGTTAAAGACGAAGTATTAGCCCATGAGGTGGCCACTCGAGGGGAGTTAGCCTAGATAGATAAGTATTTTACTGTTAAGTTATTTTCTTTGTTAAAGGTAAATTGTTGTTCAGTAGGAAGTCACGAGTTGTTAAAGAGTTGAGTTTGTTGTTCTGCAACACCATTGTTTTTAATTTGTATAAGTTATCTTATGTAGTTGATAAAATTCCTTTACTGTTTAAATGATGTTTAATTGTCTATTCCCTTAACTTTTTGTTTCTGTAATACATCAGTTGTTTAGTTTGCTTGTTTCCATGCTTTCTAGTTTAGTCATAATCCTTTCTAAATTAGTTGTCTTATGCTTCTTAATTTAGCATTTCTGGATATTCTTAGAGTAAGATTATTTTCTAGTTAAAAAGTAATGGCCTTAGATTAGACTTGATTTTTGTAGTTTGAAATAAAAATAGAAAATATAAGATGGGTTGTTCAAATAATCTCCTTCTACAAACTGCCTTGGACACTGCCTGGTCGACTAATTGACATTCAATTATTTTAAAGTAGTAGGACCTAATGACAACCTATCACTCTCCTTGCTTACATCAGATGAAATCTAAGAAGGTCATCTTCAGATTGATGTTATCTTGGAATTGTTGGAGAAATTGATTAACAAGCTGGTTGAATGAGAATATACAATTGCCAGGCAAGGAACAGTACCACTCGAGTATTGTATCCTTGAGAGATCGTGGAAAATATTTTCCATCAAGGCATTATGGTGGAATAAATTTGTGCACATAGTGTTAAAAGCTGATAGGTGGGTCTATGGGTCTCTTTTAACATGATACTTTTAAAACTTAGGAATTTCTATTCCTTGAGGGAAGTGAGTGCTCAAAATTGTCACCGACAATGGACTATGTTGGGAGAAGGGTTGAAATATAGGCTGGGAAGAGGCTTGAGACAGATTCACCAACTGGTTTTTCATTTGACCCATATTATGTAGGAGAGCATTCAAGATAGGGTTTGAAGATGAAAAAGCTCCAGTGGAACCTCCCTCGAAATCACCACCATTAGAACCTCCTTTGAAGCCATTGTTGTGACCACTGCCAAAACCAACATCGGGGCCACCACCATGGCCTCCGCTAGAGCTAGCGCCCCACCGCTACCAAAACTACCACCACTCATTCCACTGAAGCCCCCACCACTAGGGGTAGTAGGAGGGGTGAAGCTAAAGCCAAGGGGTATTATACTTGCCTTGATTGTGTGGGATGTTTGAGGAGAAGAGGAAACACTGATCAAAGGGCCTATTTTGGCCATGCATATAGATGTGGTAGGTATCAAGACACCTTTTTATCTCTCACAAGCATTGAGCATTGTCCCTCGGATAGTATCTGATCTAGTATTATATGAAGGGATGTATGCTTCAATTAGATCGGTCAGGCCGTGTAAAAATTCTACACTTGTCCAATATTTTCCTAACATGTATCTCACCTTATTAACAAGCCTAGTGACTCTTTCCATATTTGGCACTTTATCCAAATGATTCCCAAGGTCTAATAGCCTCTTGTCTAATGCCAAAAGGTTTTTTGCAGTGATGTGCAAAACATCATCCTCATCCACATATGAAGTTGTAGGGGATGTTGGAGGAGTGGGTACACGAATGGTCTCGTCAATGAAACCCATCGGGTAGGTGAATAAAGATGGGTAGCCAATTTATGGCCAATTTACTTTTTCATCCTGAAATAGCAAAAATACGAATGCATTATAGTAAAACGTGCTCATGTTATGGATTGGTAATGATCGAGCCTAGGATTGTTCATTACCAAGCCATAACGCGAGCGTGTTATAACGCACTCACGTTATGGTTTAAATTTCAAAAAATGCGTTCATTTTGAGTTCAAAAAATGTGCATTTTTTGAAATAAAAAATTTATAAAAAAACATTTTATAACGCGCTCACGTTTTGGTCTACATTGAATTTTTTCCTCTTTTTCTTGTCTCTTTCTTCTTGTTATCTTTTAGGGAAACTATATACATGAAATAAACATTTAAGTATAAGTTGAAATTTACTTTCTTATACTTTAAGTTATATTTCATGTATATAGGTAGGATGTTTGAGAGTGATTTCAGATCTCTAGGAGTTATAATGTAAATTATAGTTTTTGGAAGATCTTAAAAAATTTAGACTTAGTCAAATTTCAATAATCAGCATGTTAAATTTTAGTAATCAGGAGGTCAAATTTTAGTAGTCAACAAGTTGTATCATCTTTCTCTCACTCTCTCCTTCTCTCTCCTCCCTCTCTCCCCTCCCCTCCTCCCTCTCTCCCCTCTCTCTCTCACACACACCCCTCTATCTCCTCCCTACATCTACCTCTCTCCCCCCTCCCCTCTCTACTTCTCTCTATCTCTTCTCTCTCTCTACATCTCCTTCCCTCTCTACTTATCTTTATCTCCCCTCTCTCCCCCCTCCCCTATCTACTTCTCTCTATCTCTTATCTCTCTACATCTCCTTCCCTCTCTACTTATCTTTATCTCCCCTCTCTCTCTCTCTTTACCTGCCTCTCCCTCCATCACTTTGTATCTCACCTATGTCTCCCTCCCTACCTCTTTCCCTCTATACTCTCTATCTCTCTTCTCCCTCCCTCTACCAACATCTCTCTCTCACTCTCTATCCCTCTTTATCCCTCTCTATCCCTCTCTTCCCCCTCTTTCTCTCTAACTCTCTCCTCTCTATCTCATAATTCTCTCTCCCTCCCTCTCACTCTCTCCTCTCTATCTCACCACTCTCTCTATCTCTCTCTCTCACACACACAAACAAACCTCTATCTCCCTCGCTAACACTCCCTCCCTCCCTCCTTCCCTCTCTACTTCTCTATCTCTCTCTCCTCCCCCTCTTTCTCTCGATTTCTCCCTTTTATCTATCTCACCATTCTCTCTCTCACTCTCTCACACACACCTCTCCCTCCTACCTCTCCCTCCCTCCCTCCCCTCTCTCCTCTCTATCTCTCCTCTCTCTTTCCCTCTCTATACCTACGTCTCCCTCCATAACTCTCTCTCCATCCCTCTCTATCTCACCTATGTCTCCTTCCCTACCTCTTTCCCTCTCTACTCTCTATTTCTCATCTCCCTTCTTCTACCTACCTCTCTCTTTGTCTCTCCATCCCTCTCTTTCTCTCTCACTCTCTCATTCTCTCTATATAATGGCTATCTCTATCCCTACCTCTCACTCCCTCCTTTAAATCACCATTCTCTCTCCCACTTTCCCTCCTTCCCTCTCACTCCCTCTATAAATCACCATTCTCTCTCTATCCCACTTTCCCTCCTTCCCTCTCTCTATTTCACCTATCCCTTTCTACCTCTCCCTCCACTACCTACCACTCTCTCTACCTCTCTCTCTCTCCCTCCCCCTCTTTCTCTCTTACTCTCTCTCCCCCCCCTTCCCTCTCTACCCTCTTTCTCTCTCTCTCTCCCCCTTCATCTCTCTCCCTTCCTCTCTCCCATAATTTTCTCTCCTATCACTCTCTCTCCCTCTCACACACACTCATCTTTATCTCCCCCTTTCCTATCCATCTATCCCTCCACTCTCTTCTCTCTATCTATCATCTCTCTCTACATCTCCTTCCCTCTCTATTTATATTTATCTCCCCTCTCCCTCTCTTTACTCACCTCTCCCTCCATCACTCTATATCTCAATTGTGTCTCCTCCCTACCTATTTCCCTCTCTACTCTCTATCTCTCCTCTCCCTCCCTCTACCTCTTTCTCTCTACCCCCCCTCTCTCTCTCTCGCACACACACACACACACTCACCTCTATCTCCTCCCAACCTATCCCTCCCTCCCCTCTCTACTTCTCTCTATCTCTCCTTTTTCCGCATCTCCTTCCCTCTCTACCTATATTTATCTCCCCTCTCCCTTTATCACTTTGTATCTCACCTATGTTTCCCTACCTACCTAGGGTTGAGGGATTAAGGGTTGAGGGTTGAGAATTGAGAATTGAGGTTTGAGGTTTTAATGTATAGGGTGGAGCGTAGAGGGTAGAGGGTAGAGGGTTTAAGGTTTGAGGGTTGAGGGTTTAAGGTTGAGGGTAGAGGGTATAGGTGTTGAGGGATTAGGGTTTAAGGGTTAAGGGTTGAGGGTTGAGGGTTGAGGGTTGAGGGTTGAGGGTTTAGGGTTGAGGGTTGAGGGTTTAAGGGTTTAGGGTTTAGGGATTAGAGTAGAGAGTTTACTTGAGTTTAAGGGTTTAAGGGTTCAGGGTTCAGGGTAGAGGTTAGAGGGTTTAAGGGTTTAGGGTTTAAGGGTTAAGGGTTGAGGGTTGAGGGATTAGGATAGAGAGGGAGGGATGGAGGGAGGGAGATATGGAGGGAGAAGTGAGATAGAGAGAAGTAGAGAAGAGGATGGAGGGACAAAGATAGACGAGGATTGAGGATCCAATGTATAGGTTAGAGGGTTAAGGGTAGAGGGGAGAGAGATAGATGAAGTGAGTGAGTGAGAGAGAGAGACCTGAGAGAGGGAGAAGGGGTAGGAGTGAGATACTTGAGAGAGAAATGGAGGGAAGGTTAAGGGTAGAGGGTAGAGGGTTTAAGGGTTAAGGGTTTACGATTAAGGGTAGAGGGGAGAGAGATAGAGGGAGTGACTAAGAGAGAGAGAGAGAGACCTAAGAGAGGGAGAGGAGGTATGAGGGA